>JARYHS010008074.1:165985071-166585071 GCA_031002005.1 Vandiemenella viatica | reverse complement strand
TTTCTATTTAATTTCCTTTGATTCCAAACTTCCTTCATTCTTTGAGAGTGTTGTTCCTTTTCGTCCTGGATCCATTTTCTTCCCTCCATGTATTTCTATCTTTCCTGAAAACCTGCCTTTTGAATCACTTCTGTTGTCTATTATATCTGTTTTCACTCCAGCGTTTTTCATGTCCTTTTCATTTTCAGTGAACCATGTGCGTTTGGTTTTTTATCTGTTTAGTAAGGTGAAGATCGCTAGTCTATTATTTTCCATTCTGTAAATATGCCGCAAAATTGCTGTCTTCTTTTCCTCATTATAACGGTTAATTTTTTTATTTCCAAATTTATTTTTCGGTTTGGTCTTAATTTGTATTCAGCATTAATATTACGTTTAGGTCGCAGTATTTTTTGTCAAGATTCTTCTTTCTACTTTTTACATTTTTTTCAAGACAGCTGTTTTATTATCGTCGTCGTCGGCCATACTCGTTTCCGAGTTTATGTTACTCTCTTGCATGTTTATTTGTGTGTGCGCTGGTGGCTGATCAGGCCGATTCTTGCATAGAACAGCCGTCCGCACACACTGCACCCAAATGTGGGTGGCTGGCGCGGTAGGGTTTGTCGGGCTTTCCGCCTTAAACGAGATTATATCAACATTTGAAAAGCATAATAAGCACTCATCTGACATTACGCCGTCGGTTGAAGCTTCATAAACAAAGCAACAAAAAAATAATTCGATACGGATTGCTCCAGGTGCTAGTGGAGGATCACGATAAATATAATTGTTTAAATATCCTTTGTTTCAAAATTTACTTGCTTAAGATCTCGAAAAATGTTATCATATTGAAATGGATGAATATAAGTGTTGTTAACTGTAGGAATGATTCACTGCTACATGTTTTCCATTTTTCTTTATGGGTGTGAAAGCTGGACCTTAGACCGAAATATAAATAAAAGATTTGAAGCTTTTGAAACGTATTTGTATCGTCATCTCTTACGCATATCTTTGGTGCTGAAAATCTGAAACAAAGAAGTACCTAATCGCAAAGAGCAACAAAAAGTACTGTTGCTCACTTAAAACAAAGAAAAACACAATATCTAATATCTAGCGTTATATCACAATAGCTAATATTAATACTGTTTAAGTTATGAAAGGTGAGAGTTCCAGCTATTGCAAATAATCATTGAAGGGTAGATACAGGAGAAAAGATCTGTTGGAAGTAGAAGGATTCCGTGGCTTAAGGAAATTCGGAGATGGAACAACTGCACGTCGGAAGAGGCTTTCCATGCTGCAGTTTCACACCCAGAGATAGCTATGTGCACTGCCAACATCCAGCAGGAGAAGGCGACTTAAGAATAAGAAACTGGAAGAGGGTATTCTGTACTCCATGTGGTAAGTGTAGGTTTTGTTTGGGAAATACCGACCGTTCAGGATGAGCGGTAACGCTGTGCCTGATATTTGTGAACTCGGCCTCAAATTCCCTTCCGGCTACCCAGGTTTCGGTTTTTCATGGTTTCCCGAATTCACTACACGCGAATGCAAGATTTCTACAGAAAGTTATTATTTCGTTTCCTTATACTCAATTCCCTCACACCTCTAATGACTTCGGAGTCTACGAGACGTAAAACCTTATTCGAATAAAAAAAACAAAAACAAAATGTTTGCGAAATGTGTAATTTGCGAGGCGGAAACTAAGGACTTGAGTGTTATTATACATGTGTTAATAATTGTGCTTATGTTGTTTCCTGTGATGCATTATATTTACTTGTAGTTAAGAGAAGGAAGAGGGTGAAACTTGGTACCAGCCCATTCACATCAATTCTTCCGAACGACAGCAATGTGTTCAACAAGTTTAAAGTGCAAATGCGACGAACGAATGATCGTCTACAGTATCGTATACCTTTAATCCATAAACATTGAAGAACGATTTGGTTCATAATCTGATGATCTGAAATTATGCATGGTTAGCACGTTCATTGAATTTTATTTTTACAGACATTTCATTGGCTATTGAATCAATATTATTCAAACATTTAATCGCTGGAATTTCTTAATACGTTTTTCCAATTAATTACAGCAGACAATTTTCGTAGTTAAGAAAAATTAACTCCTGGAAACAGTTTCAAATACCAGAAGTATTTTATATTTCTTTGGCCGAGATTGAAAATTCACACGTCATTTGAGCCAGGAATTTTGAGTTAGCTGTGAGGCAATAAAATTTATAATTTTCCCTTAAAAATAAACTAGCTGTGGTCCCTTCTACGTCATAACGCATTCTTTTAAACAATCTTTGAAAGTTTCAGTTATGTCGATATTGACACACTGCCTTACCATAGTATTTACCCATCACAGTCGATGCTGAAGGTTTTATGTAACCGCGAAAATTCCACCTTCAGGTTGTCGTTGCTGCAGCAAATGGCTAGTTGTTATAAATTTTATTGCCTTGCCGAAATTTTATCTATATCTTTCACCTTAATTTATCGTTATTGAAAATTAACCAACAAGAATTATTTTCCCGCGAACTGTTCATTATTTCTAATATTACCTTCTGCCTCATAAAGTATGATTCAGATGGTAATGTCTCAGTAAGAAAATCTCATGCAGACATGAGGTTTCAACGGTTTACCTAACCCAGTGCGGCAATCCAGATTTTAGCCATGCCATCCATAATGGTGCTTCCTACGCCGACATCAATACGGTAGTTCAAGAGACTTTCTGCCCCTCGACATTCCTGCTACAGCGAGATTCCTAACGTTCTTGCCTTGATGGGCCTACTATCTTACCTGCTTTGGTAGCTTTACGAGTATTAACTGCCCCTATTGTGAACTTAAGTGTTGTACTAACATTAGATTCCTGTACCAGCATACTTGGGTATGAGTGAAGTATATTGATACCGTACGTTCATTAAGTGACTCTCCTAAGTAGGAAGCCACCATTTTAAGACCCATATGGTCCACTCCCCGTTAAATAACTTGGAGCATCGATAAAGCTTTACTATTCGGCTTTACGAGCTCCAAGGGAAGTACTTGCGGCGATTATGTTCGGCTCGTGTTTCAGGGATTAGTATAGATTCCTCCCGATATTGCAATGGACCGTATAGACGGTAGACAAAACACTGGTGAATGACATTATTTACTACTCAATCTAATGTGTTATAGAAAATCTCTCTTTTATCGCTTTAATATAATGATGTGCTTCAAGCAATAGGGCTATATCCTTTCAGCCGTTAAATGGTTAATCATACACACACACATACACACACTAGCTGACCCGGCAATGCTTCGCTATTGCTGGACGTGAGTACTAATTGAACATATTTGTATTATGTATTGAGTAAAAATTAGATATTTACATATACATTATTATTTCTATGCTTTGAAATACATAAATTTTAATTACTGTTTCATTCAAGTTAATTTCAGTTGTCTTGGATATACAATGTTTTTGAAACGTTGCAGGTTGGTATTTGACTGTTTTGAAATCCAGTGCCAATTAATGTCATGAATTTGCTGTTCAGCAACCATCAAAAAGTGTCGGCGCAACTCCATGTGATGCGATTGCTTTTGCGATATTATATTGTACATGTATGTCTCTGAAATAAGAAAGGTTTTTCCTATGCCATTAGGATTACTCATACGATCAGTCTGTCTTGTGAGTTAGTGATGGTTTCTATCTTCTGGTCAGATCGAGAATTTTAATAACTTTACAACTTCGCCGGACGACATGAATAATTAAAAAAATTAGCCCGTAAATCGAATTTGACGACAAAGTTCCTCTAAATCTGATAACAGGATTGACATCAAATATGCAGATCTCGTCAGCGTCGTGGTTTGCACATCCTGATTGATTCCTGTCCCACCTGTGAATAGTCTTAACTGAGCCGTTTTACTTTTACTACTGGCTGTACAGTGGTGTGGGTAATGCATACATAGTATGTCGACGTCGAGGTCATTAGAAGCTGGATGGGACTGGGGACAGGAACGGGAAGGTAATCGGCCATGGTCGTTTGAAGGAAGCATCCCGACATTCGGCTGGAGTAATTTGAGGAAACCGTGTAAAACCCAAACATGCGTGCCCGGACGGGGATTCGAACCGGCGTGAGGTCAGAGCGTTAACAGCTCACCCACCACGTTCGGTACGAGGGGAAAAAAAATGATTTAGACAGCGGAGGACATTGCTTTAGCTATGTTCGTATAAACGTCACTCATGTACAGTAAACTGCGCTTAAGCTGCTTATATTCAAAACAGAACTGAGCCTTGTTTTGGGTTCGGGTCCGGCATTTCCGGTGTCATTAGTATGGAATTTTGAGCTTTACACATCCGCGACAGAATTTTTTAAGTGTGGTTGTACTTTGTTTAAGAAATCGACAGCATCCTACTTGGAGCACAGTATGGGTTGTGACTAGGGATTGCAGTCCAACAAAGCGGGATCCCACAATTCCGCGGGATCCCGCATCATTAGACAATCCGCACAAAATTAGGCGGCAAAATTAGGCGGAATCGTAATCCGCAAAATCCAGCGGAAACGCGTGTCAGTCTGCGTGACTCGCTGCCCTACTCTGTTTCTATCGGATGTATTACACTGTTTGTCTGTACCCATGCAGTTGGCATTTGAATTATGTGAACAAACATTTGTTTTTCTTAACCTTCGTCATTCCTAAGTAAATAGATCCCCATTTACGTATTCATTAAAACTGAAATTTGTTTCGAGTACATATTTCTATATTTTGAGTTGTGTTGCGTATTTAGTACGATTTTCTTACTACATAATAAGTATTTTTTATGTGTCGCACACGTCATCTGAACCACACAGTACAGGTTTTTATTGACGGTCTCATTATTCCCATTTCCTGTATTTCCTGTATTTGAAACTGAAAATTTGATTATTCGTTGATACGAAAGTAATGTTATTGTAATTTTAAGATTGCGTACCTATTTATTTAGCAGTTATCAAAACGCAATTGTATATTCTTTGACTTATTGTTGTCTCGACCGCCGCGCCGCCTCAATGAAACACATGTTCTTTGATAAAAGCCGCCTGCTTACATGTGCCGCTCTGGCAAATTCAAGATCGTAACTCAATCATAGTTTTCTATGTAAACATTAATCGTCCCGAATTCTCAGAAAAATTTTCGATATCTTTATTTGTCAATATCTCACGGTGTACTTTCACGAAATTTCGATGCACACTCATCAGGCATGAATCCCACAAAAACAATTCTTGTTAAAATAGACCAAGTCTCTTGCTTGTGTAGTGACAAAAAGTAATGAGATCTTGTTGTGAGCCAAGTCTAAACTTTACAGCGTTTATTCACTTTACTTTGTGAAATATAATGCTTTTTCTCGGTGTTATAGATCGTTTATTTTTTTATTTTTAATTAAAAAAACCGTTGTTGACCTGGCCATTATGCAACCATGTGTTGTAAGGTACATAATATGACCTAAAACTGAATATTTTGCATGTTTGATTTATTCATTTAGACAAATGTAAAGCTCAAAATATTCCTAAGACAGGCTAAAACAGTTTAATGTCGTTTTGCCAATTAAAATATTGTTAACTGTTAATTTTTAATCATTTTACATTATAATTTATTTATTAACTTCATTAACACACGTTTATTATTTAATTTGTTAACACTTTAGATAACTATGCTTTAAAAATATGCGTTGAAAAACTGTTAGCGTCAATCCCGCGGGACTGAAAACATTGCGGAATTGCAATCCTTAATTGTGACACATACACTCATCTTCGGAACAGCGCTTGATTCACTCGGATCTCATCGGATAATTAGTCTATGAGATATGATCCCGTTTGTCCGGAGCAGTTCGCGACGTCCGGCTGCCACGAATGTTACAGTGGTAATGGAACAAATTTCCATACTTACTGTTTAAAACGTGACCAAGATGGCGGTACCATGTCTACTCTCGCCCGAGTTATTGAAGCTTGAATTTTTTCGGCAGTAACTATCGTTGATTTAGCCCCAACTACCTCCTCACACCAGGCATCGGTTTTAAACACGTTTTCACGTCAGCAACACATCATCATTGATTTCACAAACGATAAGTTTTGTCAAATTGTGAAGTAGAGATTTAATGGAGATTTGCATGCGAAATCACCATGCGATCAGAGCCTAATGACATTAATATGTTCTACTGGCGGTCAAGATGGTCAGTATTCAAATCATAGACCGACCATGAAAATTTCGTCTTCCAAAGCGTTTAAAGCATGGAAATTGGTGGGGGGTGGGGGGTTCTGAACAGGATTCAGTTTCAAGTCTCGTTATTGATGTATCTGCCATCCTGAAGCTTTCCGTAACCAGTGTAGCGGTAGAGAAGTTTTGCCTAAAAAATTACTCAATACACAGATAACTCTGACCATACAAAACGTAGCTTAGGATATCACCGGAATGATAGCGACTGCTACTTTCCTCCTGTAGCTCATAAGTTGGCGGAGATCACTGCAATGTTCACTCATCAGCACGCACCATAAAAAGAACTTTTAAAAATGCTACACTGACATCCAATAAAAACGGACATATCACCTCAAAATTGATTGCGCTGTGTGAAAGTATTGGTTTCCGATACAAGGCAAAGCTTATTTCCTTTCAATCCTTCTTTAGAATGATACAAATGTAGCATATTTATATACGGATATATAAAGATCTAATATCATTTCCGCATTTTTTGATGTGTACTATTGTCAAATAAAATTTCTTATTGTTCCTTAAGTACACGTCCGTTAATTGGCCCCGCTAAATTTCCAAGACCTCTCGATTACGCTACCAATATTTATTTGTATTATATGTATAAGATAGTATACATCTTCCATTCCCTTTCGAAATTTTTTCCTGCATCGTTATGTGTTCAGTGGCAGCAGATGTGACTCCGCCGTCGTTTCATTATAAACTACCACGCACACACGTTTTAATCCAGGGGGAGACTTGTTTTTAGAACGCTGCCAGTCTGTGGAGCGGATTAGAGAGCGCCTAGCAATTAAGCTCGGTACAAATTAACGGGTGGCTCGGTGGGATGTAGCCAGCCGCCACAGTCTATGGACCTGTTGAGCGGTCGTGCAGTCCGGGAGGAGCTCACATACGGCAATGTTTGGCAGGATCCGTCACTGCCTGTCGGTTCCACCCAATCCCAAGTATTGGACAACTGATGCTCTTCAGTATGCATTAGATGTGCGGTAGAGAGATCACGTAAATTGATCGCGGCGGTGACTCATCAAACGCTGCAGAGGAAGCCTTACTAACAAGAGAACAAGCATTATCACGTTATTGCATTCGGAAATCATGAGCCACTTGGGCCGTCCTATAGAGTGTAGAGTATTCGCGTAGGGCAGTCGTTTGAGGTGTCGGGACGTAGCATGCGTGCCGGGTCACAAACCCTTGCAGACAGCCAGGGGCATAGTTACTATGGAGCTAGGCGGTGCAGTGCACCGGGGCCCCTACTCTCAGGGGGCCCCCAAGCATACCTTAGGGGGCCCCAAAGCGCACCGCCGGGGGTCCCCAAGCGCAGTTGAAAGGCCCCTCGAGCCTTCATGGCAAACTGGCGATTTTTTTTTTTAAGCTCTACAGTCATCTAAGGGGCCCCCTGAGACACAGGAAGTCACTCACTAAGGGCCCTCTCACTGCTGAGGGGGTCCCCAACCACTACACAGGGGGCCTCAAAGCACAACTAAAGGGCCCCATCCTCAGCTCAGGGGGCCCTTACTAACAGCACAAAGCAAAAAAAGGTCCCGAGGGCCCAAAATATTTTTTTTGCACCGGGGCCCTTGTTGACTTAGCTACGCCACTGCAGACAGCATGGCGTTTACACTTAAAGCATTGCGTTGGCAATGGGCGTTGCTAGTATCATTATGGTGGATTTCCACGACCCTTGGTTCTATAGGCCGCTCCATGGAGCCAAATTGTACGCATCAGTACGCACCACCTCCCAGCCACGTTACCTAGTGTCGTTTCAGCTTCCCTGGCGTTTGAAGTTTACCGATTGGGCGACAGATATAAGCGCGCCATCCCTGCCAGCAGAGGCGGCTCCCTTCCCAGGGCCCGCTGTTGATAGCTGGACTAGCGCGGCCGGCAAATGCACAGGACGTGTGGTAGGGATTCGCGCTAGTGGCCTCCACGGTGATTCTTCAAATTTTGCGAACGAAGCGGTGCTCCTGTAGACGTTGGCCTATTAGTTGCAGATAGTTTTGTTGGGTGGTGTAGTACCCATGGAGGGCTGCAGGAAGGTTAGTAACCCAAATACCTCCTATGACGGCCCTACCCCTACCGGTGATTGCAAACCAGTTGAAACAGGTTTAAAGGCAATACAATATTGCCTGATGATTGCGGTATACATTACGTGGTTGGGAATCTTCTACTAGACGTATTGACTATTTATACTGAGCAAGGATTTCCACGATGTCGAAATGACACGATAATAACAAGTCATTATACATTACACCTGTTTTTTGAAATGCCGAGTAAGACACATTTGCAGAAATTCTGGAAGATTTACTTCTTCAAGAAAAGTACTTTAATTAGATTGTCAAATACTACTATCATAAAATTCTTGTAGCTAGGTAAATCACCCGAAGATTTCCTACTATAAAACTAAGTTATTTAAACATCACTAGTTGAATTTTCACTCCCTCGCTTCTTTCATCTCTCATACAGAACACATTACACCGAATACACACAGTAATCTACACTTACAAACTCTGTCACACTGCGGGAAACCACTCTAATTTCATCTCCCCGAGACGTTCCCATGGAGGGGTGAACGCACCCCATGGTAACCGCCTATATACATACTCGGGTACTGCAGTTCACATCGAGCCGCCGTCGAGTGCGGTCGCTCGAGCTTCCTCAACCGAGCGGAGTGAGACATCCGGACGTAGTGTATTCGGACTGTTCCACTTTTTGGTTCTCAGTGTGATAGTGTTTACCAACGTTTCAGTTAATCATCGGTTACAAAGTAGTGTTTAATTTACAAGAAGCGAAGTTATAACAACGACAACTAACACCATAGTGTTCCAGAGACGCAGTCTCGGAACACTATGGCAGACAATACTGGATCGATTCCATCGACCAGTCTGACAGTGGGAGTGGCCCTACGCACTTATTACCAGATGGAAAACACACCCTCTGAAGCAGCCGTCGACATCGAAGACCACCAGATCACTCCTACCGTCCAGGACATGGAAGACAACCCCGGTATCCACCAGACGCAGACTACCCAAGAACCACCGTATGCTGAACGACCGGCGCAGATGACAGTGGAAGAGTTGCAGTACGATCAGCAGGGAGTCCCGACAGATCAACAACAGCACCGGCAGACTCAAAAAAACCAAACCGCTTTCACGTGCAAGATCACGTTCACCACAGAAGATACAACATACGTCACCAGTGAGTAAACGCGCCAAGCAAAAAGACCAGCTGTTGCTTAAGCTAGGACCCATCGCAAGAGTCCCGCTACCCAGTAAATTAATAGATCCGTTAGTCAGTGAAAGTGTATCTAATAATGCAACTAACGTGCCTCCTATACCAGTTCCACTGCCTCATCTGGGCCCACCAAATAATTATGAAAAACCTGGCTACCCCATAAATCAGAATAGTCAAGATAACAGATATACACCCACGGACAATGGTCCTTAGTATGTAATGGTGGAAAGTAGCAATAACAACATTGGCAGGCTGCACCCTATGTCAGTAGGAAAAATGCTTTTCCTACATAATAACCACATAAGATCGGAAATAATTAATATTACTACCGCAGGGCGGAATAGAATTAGAATAGAAACTAAGACCGGTACCGCTGCAAATTCCTTGGTAGAACTGAGATCACTAAAAGACAATAACCTAGAGGCCTACATACCATACTATATGACCAGGAAACAGGGAGTGATAAGGAACATCGACACCTCGCTATCTGCGGATGAAATAATAAATGAAACAATCTCCCCCTTTCCAGTGCTACGAGTCAGAAGATTTATTAAAAAAGTTGTAACAGACAACGGAGTTCAACACCGCCCCCTACCAGTTTGCGTCTTAACCTTTCAATCCCAAGTATTGCCACAGTTCATATACTTATATGGCATGAGATGTGCTGTACAACCCTACGTATCACCAGTAATACAATGTTGTAAGAACGAAGACTTTCCCGGCGTATGACTGCAATGTAGTCTTCACGGGTGTACCGCCGGATAGTGTTGTGGAAACACAATATTTCGACGGCTGGCTCTGCCGTCTTCTTCAGGTGATGAGACATGTGTAATGGTCGGCTGACCCACAGGTACTGAGATGGTTCGGGTGCCGCTCTTCCTT
This sequence comes from Vandiemenella viatica, assembly GCA_031002005.1. Classification (NCBI taxonomy): domain Eukaryota; kingdom Metazoa; phylum Arthropoda; class Insecta; order Orthoptera; family Morabidae; genus Vandiemenella; species Vandiemenella viatica. Next base: position 166,574,779 of record JARYHS010008074.1, on the reverse strand, counting down.
ATATACAAGTCCGCGTGGCTTCGGCAATGGCTTACTATGAGCCAGGCCCGCAACCAACTGGCGGTTGGCTGCCCGTGGGCGTGGCTAAGGTTCTTGTTCCAGCCCGAGCTAATATGAAGCCCTCTACGGCGGCAGCTGGACGGAAGTACAACGTTCTCTGCGGATATTTGCCAAGGCAGGTTTCCATGCCTCACTGAGACATAGACCACTGTCTCTGTTAAATGTGTCGGCCAGTCGAATTTCGATGGCTTCTTTGATGACAGATTCCCAAAAATGTGATGTTCTAGCCAATATCCTAACGTTATTGAACTCTACTTTGTGGCCATGGTCGTACACGTGCTCGGCGATCGCTGATTTGCTATACTGTCCCAAGCGGAGATGGCGTTTATGTTCATCACACCGGTTTTCTATGGTGCGGATCGTTTGACCGATGTAGGTCTTTCCACACTCGCACGGTATGCTATAAATCCCCGGAACTCTTAGGCCAAGATCATCCTTGACTGAACGGAGGTAGTCCCGTATTTTAGCTGGTGGTCGGTAGAAAGATTTTATACCATGTCGTGCGAGGATTCTGCCGATTTTCCCCGAGGTGTTTCCGGCGAAAGGCAGAAAGGCGGTGGCCTTGGGCGTTTCTTCCTGTTGGACTGGAATTTTCCCTGGCTTACGTTCAATTGCCCTTTCTATCTGCCTCTCGGAGTAACCGTTCCGCCTGAAGACAGTTCTCAGGTGTTCCAGTTCTTGTGGCAGGCTGTCTTTGTCAGCAATCGCTCTAGCCCTGTGCACAAGAGTATTTAAAACAGTGTTGCGCTGCACAGGATGGTGGAAACTCGTGGCGCCCAGATACTGGTCTGTGTGGGTAGATTTTCTGTATACACTATGCCCCAGCGTTCCATCCGGTTTTCTTTTAATTAGGATGTCGAGGAAAGGTAGGCAACCGTCCTTTTCCATTTCCATAGGAAAAGGACGGTTGCCTACCTTTCCTCGACATCCTAATTAAAAGAAAACCGGATGGAACGCTGGGGCATAGTGTATACAGAAAATCTACCCACACAGACCAGTATCTGGGCGCCACGAGTTTCCACCATCCTGTGCAGCGCAACACTGTTTTAAATACTCTTGTGCACAGGGCTAGAGCGATTGCTGACAAAGACAGCCTGCCACAAGAACTGGAACACCTGAGAACTGTCTTCAGGCGGAACGGTTACTCCGAGAGGCAGATAGAAAGGGCAATTGAACGTAAGCCAGGGAAAATTCCAGTCCAACAGGAAGAAACGCCCAAGGCCACCGCCTTTCTGCCTTTCGCCGGAAACACCTCGGGGAAAATCGGCAGAATCCTCGCACGACATGGTATAAAATCTTTCTACCGACCACCAGCTAAAATACGGGACTACCTCCGTTCAGTCAAGGATGATCTTGGCCTAAGAGTTCCGGGGATTTATAGCATACCGTGCGAGTGTGGAAAGACCTACATCGGTCAAACGATCCGCACCATAGAAAACCGGTGTGATGAACATAAACGCCATCTCCGCTTGGGACAGTATAGCAAATCAGCGATCGCCGAGCACGTGTACGACCATGGCCACAAAGTAGAGTTCAATAACGTTAGGATATTGGCTAGAACATCACATTTTTGGGAATCTGTCATCAAAGAAGCCATCGAAATTCGACTGGCCGACACATTTAACAGAGACAGTGGTCTATGTCTCAGTGAGGCATGGAAACCTGCCTTGGCAAATATCCGCAGAGAACGTTGTACTTCCGTCCAGCTGCCGCCGTAGAGGGCTTCATATTAGCTCGGGCTGGAACAAGAACCTTAGCCACGCCCACGGGCAGCCAACCGCCAGTTGGTTGCGGGCCTGGCTCATAGTAAGCCATCGCCGAAGCCACGCGGACTTGTATATAAGGAAGAGCGGCACCCGAACCATCTCAGTACCTGTGGGTCAGCCGACCATTACACATGTCTCATCACCTGAAGAAGACGGCAGAGCCAGCCGTCGAAATATTGTGTTTCCACAACACTATCCGGCGGTACATCCGTGAAGACTACATTGCAATACAATGTTATCAATGGCTTAGGTACAACCACACCCAAGCCCAGTGTAGAAGCCAACCTCGCTGTAGCAGATGTGCTGGTTCTCACAAACTCAAAGATTGCACTTCCGAAAACCAACCAAGTTGCATATACTGCCAAGGAAACCACCTGTCTACCGATCGCTCCTGCCCAGAATTCAAACAGCGCTCAGAAAGAAAACAAAATTTGGTAGTCAATAATCCCCAACAATGGCACCCCCTTACAAACTAACGCACTTACGCCAATGTAACGGTAGCAGGCCCACAGCTAATACAAACGGGTCAACAACTTCCGGAGTTCCTATCGCAGCCAAACAATCAACACCGCTAAACCCACCATATATCCCAGCAGTAACACAAGAAGGTAGCAGCAGCCCGCAAGTGCGAGAACCCGGAAGCCAGCATCGGTCGCGCCACACAACTCCACATAGTCATATACAAGGAAACCCGAATAACACCGGAGTTGGCCAGCCGCCTATGCCCACAAACGTTACAAAAACAAGGCCAGTGGGCAGTGGTACCATAATCCCTCAGAATCTGTTCTGGAAAAGCAACGGCCCAACACAACCCATAACGTTCAATCCATATCAACCACTACCACACAGGATGCCGGGAATCTTGAGCCGAATCACCAGTTAGCGCAGCAACAGATAATAACGGCGGAAATACCACTAGTAGAAAAATTGATGGCGATAGTAATAACCATAATTGAGCAGACAAGATACAACAGTACAATCGATCCATCACACATAAGAAACCTACTAGAGGCGATCATCACAACGACCACATAATGGACCCAGATAACAAACAAAATTTGCACTCGTCCTCCACTCACGACCCGCAACTAAAAATACTCCAGTGGAACGGCAGATCAGTATATTCAAACAGTGAAAGTTTGAGCGCAGAACTACAAAACAGGAAAATAGATATAGCCTTACTATCGGAAACATGGTTCCACCCTCACAAAGAAATTAGATTCAAAAATTACCATGTATATAGAAATGACCGAACAGATGGAAAAGGAGGGGCTACTATCTTAATTGATCAACGCATTTCACATGAGCCTCAACATTTAAACAACAATAATCTTCCCTTCCAAGCAGTATCAATACGAATTCGACTCAAAGAATTTTCATTCTCTGCGGTATCGATATACTGCGCCCCTCGAAAAAAGATCGAACAGGCGGAATGGACAAAGCTATTCAAACAAATACAACCACCATATTTAATAGCATGTGATTTCAACGCGCACAGCCGGAGCTGGGGATGCCACCATGATGACACATACGGTACAGCAGTAATAGACATGGCAGAAGACGAGAACCTCGTAATTATGAACGACGGAACCCCCACGCTGATTCGCAGAGTAGGCGGCAAACCATCCGCCGTTGACCTCACACTCTGTTCGCCAAGCATTGCAACCATCGCCACATGGCAGGTATTAAACGACACTTTGGGACGGGCCATTTTCCAATTCAACTCACAATCGGATGCCCACCAGACTATGAAAACAGAAAGCATCCAACAAGATGCTGGAACATAAAAAAAGCAACTGGACAACATACAAGCGATGTTTGGAAGAGGAAATCTACAAAATCCCAGCAAAAGTAACGGGGATAGAAGCATATAAGCAATTAGTGGCAGCAATAACAGTAGCAGCAAACAAATCAATACTTCCAAGAAAACAACGAAGTCATTCAGGCAAGACCACGACAGTTTGGTGGAACTCAGAATGCTCAAGAGCAATAGCAAAAAGACGTCTAGCTTTACATAAATACCGGAGAGAACCAACACTAACGAATTACATAGAATATCAAAAAATTAGTGCATGGACCAAACGTGCGTTAAAGAAACAAAAACGACAAAGTTGGATCGAGTACTGCGAAACATTGAGTAAAGACACAAGCACGAGCTCAATATGGGAGAGAATAAGATGCTTGAGAGATAGGAAACATAGACCAACAAATAATTCAGTAGACAGCTCGTGTATAGAAGAAATTTCCAAAAGAATAGCTCCAGATAGTACCTCCAATCCAGAATCCCGATACGCACCAAATCCTGCCGAACACTCTGAGCACCAGCTCTGCGCACCGTTTGCAGTCAAAGAACTCCTCCAATGCTTAAAACAGTCCTCCGACACGGCCCCGGGAATAGACGGAATACACTACGCGATGTTATTCAACATGCCCACAATAGCACTACAATTCCTCACAAAATGCTTCAACGACATCTGGATGAACCTCCCGATTCCTCAGGAATGGAGAACACAGATTATCCTACCAATTCTGAAACCCCATAAAGATCCAAAACACCCAGGATCATATAGGCCAATCTCACTAATGTCATGCGTATCAAAGACGCTGGAACGCCTAAACAAAAATAGGCTAGAATGGTGGTTGGAAAGAAACAAGCTCCTTCCAGCTACTCAATTCGGCTTTAGGAAAGGAAAGAGCACCATGGATAACTTGTCAATTCTAAATACAGATATCAATATCACATACATACAGAAGCAGTACCTCGGCGCAGTGTTCTTGGATATTTCAGCAGCATATGAAAATGTGGTAATACCCGTTCTGATGCAGAAACTCAGTAAGCTGGGAATCCCCCAAAAGCTCTTAGCAGGAATATACTCCCTAATATCAGAAAGAGTGATATATATAGCGACCAAAGAAAAATTGATAGGTCCTCGCTTGGTGTTTAAAGGACTCCCGCAGGGAGCAATACTAAGTCCTCTGTTGTACTTAATATACACCCACGACCTGGGGAAACTCTTTTCCCCCAAAGTAACTACCCTCCAATTCGCAGACGACATAGTAATATATATAAAGGGTTCAACTATGGAAGTGGTACTTCTCATGTTGAAAGAAGCATTGGAGGCATTCAGTACATGGTTATTCAACAATGGGATGGAAATCGCAGCTGATAAGTCAACAGTAGTAATATTCTCCAAACTAAAAATCATCATCAATGACAACGTGTCGCTAGGACCATACAGCTTCCCAGTGAAAAAACAATGCAAATTTCTAGGAATGATACTCGATAATCGTCTTACCTGGAGAGAACACATACAAGAAGTGATAGCCAAATCTGAGAAAAGACTCAACATCTTAAGGGCAGTAGCGGGAACATGGTGGGGATCCCATCCTAAAACCCTCCTACTCTTATACAGAGCATTAATCAGATCGCTAGTAGACTACGGCTGCATCTTTTACGTCAACGGCAGGAAAGACGCACTACGGAAGTTGGACAGATTGCAATACCGCTGCCTCAGAACATGTGTAGGAGCCATGAGGTCTACACCCACGAACGCACTACTAGTGGAATCCGGGGACACGCCTCTACATATAAGAAGAAGTCAGCTATCCGAAAAGTTCCTAGTAGACAAACTAAACCTCAAAACGCATCCACTGAGGGAACGGATGGAAACATTAAAACAAGCTGTAGAACAATTTACAAATCAAGATCCAGCGACCCAACACGACATACCATTACTGGAAGCGTACAACTATTGGGAAGAGATCAGTGACAAAATAGAGAAATTCGAAATACATCCTATTTACCAAGCACCATTCCACCTACGAACAATCGACACCCAAATCCATCTCCTAGAAAAATCTGAGAACACGGATGAAAACGAAAACCTCAACAGGAAACTAAGCACCTTAGCCTTGAATGCAACACACATCTACACAGACGGCGCCAAGGTCAGACCAGAAAGAGTAGGATGAGCAATATACTGCCCACAATCACAGTATCAGGCACTATACTCGTTACCAGAGCAAACGTCAATTTTTCTTGCAGAAGCAAAAGCGATATTAGAGGCATTGAAATGTAGCGGCAACCGTGACCAAACCGAAGTAATAATCATCACCGATTCCCTGAGTGTAATCAAAAGCATTGAAAAGCCCAGTTGGAACACAAGGATGGCAAGCATAATAGCAGACATCCTTCACAAAATATATGCTAACAACATAAAGGGCATCACCACAAGGTTCTTGTGGGTTCCATCCCACAAGGGAATAAAATTTAATGAATACGTCGACAAGATGGCAAAGGAAGCTATAGTAGCGGGACAAGAAGAAGACATAAAACTTCACTCCTCAGAATTCTACCAAACGATCAAACAGCGAGCAAAAGAACTATGGAAAACAGAATGGAGTAGCTCTTTACAACTAAAAGGTACACACTACGGCCGCATACAACCAGATATCCCCGTCAAGCCTTGGTATTACAAATGGAATGTCAACAGGCGGTACATCACAAGTATCATTAGAAGTCGCTTCCACCATGGTAATTTCCCCAGCCACTTAAATCGAATACATCTCAGAGAAACTTCACAATGCGACTGTTCAGATACAGCAGTAGGTGATTTAAACCACATTATATTTTCCTGCCAGAAATATAGAACACAACAAGACAAAATGCTGAAAGGATTAAAAACCCTCGGTGTTCCTCTACCAACGAATGTGATTATCTTGCTAGCCACCAACGAAAAAAATATTTATAAGACTGCAATGTAGTCTTCACGGGTGTACCGCCGGATAGTGTTGTGGAAACACAATATTTCGACGGCTGGCTCTACCGTCTTCTTCAGGTGATGAGACATGTGTAATGGTCGGCTGACCCACAGGTACTAATGACATTAATGACATATTATAAGGAGGGAGACATATTCATCTGAATTTTCCCCATCTAACTCTTAAAACTGCATCATTTATACGCTCAAAAACTACATATTTATTGTGTGCTATAGATGCAGACTCATTGTAAATATATAACGACTAAAATTAACTGGTAATTAATTTAGATAAGACATAACTTATCGACAAAAACACTCAATTTTAGAAAATGATACATCTAGAAGATGGAAACACCTAGCTTAGATCTACTTATACAGGGCGTTCGCCGGGAAACGCAACCCACTGTTAGCGCTACAAGGAAGAAACTGCTCCCGGCGAGCGAGCGGTCAGTTTCCGGCATTGTTCGACCGTCGGCCGCGGACTATTTCATAATAATTACGCTTCATAAACTTCATAAACTTGTGTGCTAAGCATTTAAATGTGACGTAATTCATTAGCTTACCTTATAAAAGATGCTGGAAGTGTTGACCCTCTTGTGTAATGCACATTTCACATCTTCTGAACACACGCTGACTTAATGATTTTTTGGGTGACTGTTCTAGTCGAAAAGCGATATCGTCAATTTTCTCCTCTGTGAGAATACGGTTGACCGACAGTCTCTTTTTGTTAAAAAATGAACCCGTTTCTCTTACTTTTTTAACCAGACGCAGAATTGTTGATTTAGCTGGCAGTAAAGCGCCAGGAAATTCGCGACGAAATTTACTGCGACACTTTTTAAACGACTTCTTCTTCACATATGTATCGTAGAGAAATATTCTTTGTTGCAAACTGTAACGTACCATAATTTTACTCACATTCAAACACGGTACAGATTAATAAGAGTATGAAGCTCCAAACCAGCCAAACCGCAAAGAAACGTTTATTCACAACACTGATTAATAAGAGACTGAAGTCACAAACTATCTACAATGCAAAGAAACCGTTCTTAACAATGTAAGGGTCACTGCACTGCACTGTTGGGGCAGCGGAGGTGTTAAACAGTGCGGTGATTCGCGGTGCCGTGTGGCGGGAGCTGCTGGCTTCACTGACCGAGCAAGTTGCCGACGGCAACAGACTGGGAGGGTAGCGTTTTCCGGCGAACGCCCTGTACATACCATAAAAGTGTAACCTTTATAGCAATTAAAATTTTCTTGTTAAATGTGTCCTATTTACATGTGAGATCACAAGTATACAATGTCAAATTATAATGTTTGAGTGTGAGCAACCCATAGTGAATTGTCATAAATGATGTAATATAGATTAATAGTCTAGTAAATAATGAAAAACCCATGTAAAAAGCAAGTTGTATAACTAAATGAAAATATTATGTACACATTAATGTAAAGTTTACAAAGGCTGGCTGTATGGCCGACAAGGCTAAAGGCCAATAAATAAAAAATAAAAAAAATACTCGGGTACTGCACCAAAGAAGACGAAGAAGTTGAATTTACATTCCATTTTTTGTAAAGTAGGGAATACCACAGCTGAATACAGTGAAGATATAGTCGGAAAACATTACCTCTCGCAAAAATGGGGTCAAATTCGCTTCTGACTTTACGAGTCTAAACTGATTTCTCATCATCAAATTTTATGTTTATTTAAACATTCCTGTCTAGTGATGACCGAGCTGGTGGTGTAACGGCTAGCGTACTGGCCTCGCATTCGAATCCCCGTCCGGGCATCCAGATTTGGGTTTTCTATGGTTTCCCAAATCACTCCAGGCAAATGACGGGATGCTTCCTTAAAAAGGCCATGGCCGAATTCCTTCCCATTCCTTGCCCCCATCCTTTCCCGTCTCTAAAGACCTCGCTGTTGAGAGACGTAAAACAGTTTAAAAAAAACTTTCTAGTGATGGATTTTTATTCCATTTGTAAAGGATTATCACAGCTGATGCCACCTAAGATAACGTCAGAAGTTTTCTGTACCGAAAGAAGTTACTAGATTCCCTCCTTAACCAGCCTAAACCACATCCCTCTATACCAAAATTTGGTTTTCGTGAAGTGTGCCTTATTTTCTTGAAACATATCATTTGTTTTATTTCAATAAGTACCACATTAATGTCAGATTTTTTGCTTTTATCAGCAATCATGTTTAAATTAATTGAAATAAGTCACGGAATGTTCTGCTGTTCCAACTTTTTTCTTCTCTCACTGCTGTTTTGATACCCACGTTATTTCTTTTTCGGTATCTTACCATTCTAAAGTACGTATTTAAATAAACCCAAAATATATTAAGTTGTCAGCAAAAACAATTATTTCCTCGTCAGTTATCCACAGTTTCACCGATCCCCCAGAACTTCACGAACGTCACTTTTTGGTACAGAAGGATGTGTTTTAGGCTTGTAAAGGAGGGAATCTAGTGATTGCTTTGCGGTACGGAAAATTTCTGAATCTATCTTTTGTGGCATCAGCTGTGATAATCCTGTACAAATGGAATAAAAATCCTTACGTACCGTTTATATTGCAGTGTGGTTTCACTGAGCGCGAATTTCCTCAAAATAATAGGAGACGGAAATAAATAATGAAATAAATCTAGAATATATTTTCTTTGATATCAAAAGCAGAATGCTGTTAATTTAAAACTACACTTATTTTCACTGATTTACCAATAGACGTGGCCCACACGCGTGCACAGACACATACGTGATGACAGTTCACTGTGTACCTAAACATAAAAGCTCAGCTGAAATAGAATGAAAAGCCTCACGACATCAGTAATTTGAGCGAAAAATCAAAAGTGGTGATAAATTTGAAAATTGCGGGAAAATAAAGTAAATACTACTATAACAACAACTCTAAACTGAAGAAAAATAGGCGACCGGCAATATTATTCAAGGGCCAACTGAAACGTCGACCCCACTGCTGTGTAAATGCATTAAGAGTTCCTAACATCGCGTGTGAAACACATAAATAAAAGCCAACAGGTGTGCCACTTCGATTCCACTCAAAGGCATTAGCGATTTTAACTACGAGTCGGTGTTGTTGTTGTACTAAAAACGTTAGAGTTATTCGGCTACCGAGGACAGAGCATAGATTAGCCGCGCTTTCCGCCTCTGTGATGACTGGATCTCAAGTTCAACGCGGAGACACATACGCTGTGAGTTAATATTGCACGTCACATCGAAGTCTGTTTATGTATTCGTAACAAAATGAGACCACAAAGAATCCAAAAGTTGAACTTTGAATTTTCAAACCTGGTGCCTTAACAATGAGATACCACGCCTAATCCAGGTTGCTTTTATGCATAATAAACACCTGACAGAACACTAGAATAAGGTAGAAAGGCTTATTTTTTTTTTTAACGAAAAATAGATATTTCTACTTTTACTGTTGTTCAGAAAACTCCTGCAACTATGTATCACTATTCATCGGTATATTTCATGCTCACCGTAGTATTTGGGTATTTGTATTGACAACAGTGCGGCCAACCAAAGTCCAGCACAACAAATTTAAACCTCCAATTTCGAAGTTGAAACCGTACCGGCGACTTTTGCAAGTCCAGATCAAACTCTCACCCATGCAACCCAACATAAAACTTGCAGTTGTCTTTATCATAGCAGAAAACACGTATATTCCATAGAATAATTGTATCTTATAGAAATTACTAGCTGGTACCCACGACTTCGTTCGTGTTTGTAAAGAATTTGGATTGACAGTTACCGACATCTAATCACCATAGTGCACAACGCCGGGAGACTATTACCACATTCAAACGCCAGTCTTCTGCGCTGTGTAGTTCAGGCCACAAAGTAAAATTTACGGACACACATGTCTTTGGTCGAAATACGAAAATATCCTTGATCGGCCACTTTCAACCACCATATCTCCCACACACCCCACAGCTACCGACATTTAACCACCAGAATGAACGATGGGAGATTCACTGCTACTACCACACACAAACATCAATGGTCTATCCTATGTATTTGTAGCAGGAAAGAGAAGTATAAGGAGACATAAATTTTTGGTCGAAATATGAAAACGCCCTGCATTAACCAATTTTAATCATCATATCTTCCACATCCCCACAGCTATCGGCATTCGGCCAACGTTGTGCACGATAGGAAACTCCATGCTACTTCCTCACACAAACACCATTGTTCTGTGCTATGTATTGGTGGCTGAAAAGTGAAATATAGGGAAAAACACTTCTATTTTTTTTTTATCTATTTAAGATTATATTTCAAATTATTATATTTCATAGAAACTTTATGTTTTTTCACAAAATGTATTTTCCCTCTTCAGATTTTAAAAGTAATGAAAAAAACTTTTTATTTTAATATTCTAACAGGTGATAAGAAAATCTTCATTTTTATTTTGTGAACTGTAACACGTTATAGTACAGGTGTTAAACAATTGTAGGTGTACCGTTTTAGCAGCAATAAGTTTTGAAAATGTCCATTGAATGATTTGCAGTATCCAGCATCGGATATGACTGAACGCACATACATGAAAGTAATAAAATTATCAGAATCTTATGCTAAAGATTTGGTTTTAGTCTTCGACTCCATTAATAGGCATAGTTTCTCGCAGACTGGTGAGAGCAGGCAGTAATAAAGACATAATTTCAGTAGTATAAATTTGGAACTAAACAGATTCATCTACACATCTGCTATGTTTTACTGATGAGCACTCATTAATTCATACATTAGTAATACTGCTTCTGTAGATGTTTGTTTGCCGCTGGTTCAACGCTATTCATGGGGTTCTCAATCAATCGTGGGTTATTACGTAGCTTGAGCTATATTTTACAAACACTGACTTCACAAATTTAAACCAGATATTTTTAAAATCCTGATTCCTTCACAATTATTGAAGTCATATGTCATTTTACTTCTATATTCTAAAAATATAAAAGTAGTTACTTGGCTGAAAATGTTTATAACAGTCAATTAGAACCGTTCAATTTTACGTAAGCTTGAAACGAAGAAAAAACTCACTGTAAAATAATTTGTTAAATTATAACAAACAAATCATGCGAAATAATAAGAGAAAAAAAGCACCGAAATAGTATTTTAAAAATAAAACAGAGTTATTTTCGTTACTATCATTTATAATGTATTTCGTCCGCGATATCGATCAGATTAGAAAACAAGTATCAAGATAATAATTACTTTAGTTTAAATAAATATACAGTTCGATTGTACATTTTCTAACTAGCACTGAAAATGTTGTTACATTGAAGGATTAGGAGTTATTTAGCTTAAGCAATGACATTCTTTCATCAACATCTGTATTGGTGTGAATTGTTACATTTCTCTGGAGATGAATTTAAAGTTAGATAGGAATGTATTAAATATTTGTTCGGCATTGAATTCAGTTTCAGTTCTTCGAATGTGAATCAAATGTATAGGTTAAATGTCGGGCCTGGCATTCAGGAGGACAAGACTTCTATCCCCAGTTCCACCATCCCGATTTCAGCTATCCATAGTTTCGCGAAATCATTCCAGTCAAATGCCTGAAGGGTTTTTTTTTAAATTTTTAATGGCTTTCGGCGATTAAGCCATTCAGCCAGCTCAATGTGTTTGTATCTCTTCATGTGAATTTTTTTTTAGTTTCTCCAGTGCGTTTATGCATCCTATGTATAGACACCACAGGACGGACAGGACGGACAGGACATTCACAAAGACACACAACACTTAAACATCCATGCCCGCGGCCGGATTCGAACCGGCGACCTTCGGCACGTGGAGCTAGTGCTCTAGCGCCTGAAGGGTTCCTTGAGAAAGTTGCCACCGATTTCCTTCCATCCCCTTGTTCTCAATTCTTTCCTGGCACTGCTAATCTCAGTACCAACCTGCCTTAAAATAAAAATATTAAGATGTTTATTTATTTACTAGTCTTGTTCCATATTCTATTCCTGTTGAAGAAGGACCTCTGTTAATGTCAATATACATACGTACATGATTAATAATAATCTTAGTGAAAAAGGATTTTTGTATATTATAAAGACAATAAAATAAAACATTAATTTTAGCGACTAAATTTTACAAAAGTCATATTGAATACAATAATTTTTTCGATTTTTTTATGTAGTAGGAGTTGTCATAAGATAAATCCTGAGTTTAATAAAAAAAAGTTCTTTATTGTTACAAACTGTTTCATACTCTAAGGAAGTTTGTTAAGCAGAATTGTTCCGGAATAATAAACTCCAAAAACAGTGAGGTTTGTTTCTTGTATTGGAATTGTGTACCTGTGAATTTGTAGTAAACAATTTAAAATGTTCTACTACAAAACACATGAGATAGTAAATATACTGAGAAGTCACTGCAAGACATTGAGCGTTTTAAAGAATTATCTGCAAGAAGTTCTTGGTTTTCCCTTACACGGCATTACAATAGCTCTTTTCTGCACTATGAAAACTTTGTTAGTTTGTGAAGAGATTGAATGATAATAAAAGGAGTACACCCGTTTCGTTAGTTCTAGATCTGTAGTTAGAGAAAGTGTTTTTATTGTAACGGTGGCACTACTTAACATCTTCAGTATTATCGTGATATGTTCTAGCAAGCCGAGTTTCTCATCAACAACCACATCTCAACTCTTTCTACCATATGACAGCGTATTTAAGCGAAATGACACAGAAGTTGGATAAACCAATTATCTGTCATAGTTGCCTGTAAGCTACTTGAACTCACTTCCGCAGAGCAATCCTGCGTACAGAAGAGAAACTAGCTGTAAGGAATTGCGATGTGATTGGGGACACGTCACGAACAGAACAGTAAGTTGTGACAGTTGCAAGTGCGATTAATCACTGGGTCTGCGTCCGACAGACCAGTCCATCGCCAAGTTCCGTCAAGCCGTCATCTGCAGAGGGCACCCACAGAACACTCTGAAGACGCGAATACCAATACGCAACTGATACAAATCCTTCTGCACGTGTGTAATTGGTTCTCTATGATTTCAGGCTAATCCATAGTATGAGTATGCCACTTGCTAAAGGAGGGAAGGGCAGAGTTATCAAATTTACCGTTCTTCTAAAACATTTTCTTAGTATGCATATAGAGACATATTACAAAACTGTAAGATGCATCCAGTTTCATAATTAAGACGAGCGGAAGTTAAATAACAGGAATCACTCATCCAACTTTCTGGCTTTATGTGCTAACTGCTGAGAAAGGATTTGTGTGCATTGGAGCAGCATTCACACTGCAACAAAACTAATGAATTATCTATTATCTTCTTTCTTCAGAAAACACATGTAAACTTCTGATGCTTTTTTCAGCATAGATATAATAATCTACGAGCTTATTTTGTAGATTAAAGTCATTCATATACATATCACATGTTGAGTGATCTGTGTAACTAATTCATAAATATATAATTAATTGAATCCGTGCACTAACAACAGAGAGAACGAATATGTAATAATACCCTTTCTCCATTATATTTCAGGTATAATGGTAACTCCGGTTATTATAAACTAACTCGTACCCGCGACTTCGTACGCGTGGATTAAGATATTTTTTTGCTAGAATTGAAAATAAAAAGTTGTTGGTAACGAAGGATTGGTCCCAAACAACACCGAGTCGGCATAATATGACAGGAAAGCTATCACTATATCATTCTGCCATCGAACCTGTCTCTTGAAGAGAATCAATTTCCAACATATTTCTGTCACCATTCGATAAGGTCTCAAAAATTCGTGACTACAACTGTTAATCATACTGGAAAAAAAGTCCAGTGTAGTGTTGCCCAAATGCAAGAACAAGACGAGACTTGGCCGGTCTTGGTCTTGCATCAATACACCTGGTCTTGGTCTTGGTCTTGCAAAAATGCAAGACCAAGACCGATTTTGGGCAACACTAGTGTTGCCCAAATGCAAGAACAAGACCAGACTTGGCCGGTCTTGGTCTTGCATCAATACACCTGGTCTTGGTCTTGGTCTTGCAAAAATGCAAGACCAAGACCGATTTTGGGCAACACTAGTCCAGTGCCCTCCATACAGATTTTCTTGTCAAATTCCATCAATATCGATATAGCCATTAAGTCGTCAAAACGTAACAAAAAGACAGAGACTTACTTCCGTATTTATAGTATTATTACTGCGGTTCACACACACACACACACTGACTGCGAACAACCCCCTAGGGATCATTATAACGTAAAAAAGAGTACACCTACAGCATTGCAAGACTACCCACGATTTGCCTCGCATTGCACCCTTAACTTTGTGATACCTACAGTTTAACATTCAATCCGAATAACCGAAGGCCCAGGCGTGACTCTTACGACCAAAACCAAATTTTAAAAATATTAGCCTCCACGGAGATTTGAACCGGAGACCACGATCCAAACATTTACAAGAAAGCGCTTTAACCACTTTTTTTTTTTTTATTTATTTTTTTTTTATATAGATTTATTTACTTAAAAATAAGGCAGTTACATTTGATATTATAAATTTCCAAGATGATGAAGACGATAGTTTCCAGTAGCCAACCTCTGATTTCCAAGGTCCTCCGTTGTCACGGCACGTGTGGTTCAAGAAGTTCTGCTCGTTGAAAGGGATTGTCTACTACCAGCTCTGTATTCTTCGTTAGTGACTTATAGATTTCGCTGGATTGCTGTCCTTAGAAATTGTCCATATGACGTCGAGTAGTTTTTATGTTTTTCCGCAGCACTGAATTCTGTTAAGATATGATATTTAAAATCGTTTAAGTCGGTACCTTTCTTCCTTACTACAAAATCTACAAACTGCCCCATAATCCAAAGCATGGAGTTTTTCTTCGATATTGGATAAAACGACTTATCCGGTTTTATTAGGTTGGCAACGTTCAAGCTATAATTTGTAGAAGTATTAAGTGACGCCAACGTACCATCCACCCATTTCCATATCGCCTGCCTCTCTTTGCACATAAAACGATGTTCTAATGTGTCTTCCTGTGTGCAATGTTCGCATTTTGTATTGTTGCACAAGTGTATATTGTGCAACCGTTTGTTTGTAGGAATTAATTCATTAACTACTTGATACCAAGTAGATTTAACATTATGCGGCAGATATTTATAGGAAATATTCTGCCAAACTGATTTCCAATTTGTTTGTTGATATTTAAATTCAATGTTGTTCCTTTCCATCGTTTCTATCATTTTCTGATATATGTCCTTAACACTTTTCAGTTGCTGGACGTTATTAACATTTGTAATGTAGCTGTATTCAAGAAATGTTCTTGCCCAGTCCAAATAACAACTTATATGTCCTATGTTAATCGGTGGGTTTCGATCCTCTGGTTGTATCTGGCTTAGTAAGATCTTTGTTAAATTATTTTTGTTGCTATTGTTTAGGATATTAGTCCTATGAATCAGCAATGCCTTGCACTTCAAATGAACGTCAATTAGACCCAGGCCACCTTTATATGGCGGGAGCACTAACGAAGACATTTTTGTGCGAAAAATGTTGTTTCGCCAGATAAACCACCCTAAACTAGAAGTCAGTCTTGCAGCTGTTTGTTTGGTTATGGGTAGAACCTGTGCTATGAACCATAACTTGGTAAGGATGTCTGAGTTCACTAATTTAATCCTCTGTATGAGAGACAAATCTCTGTTGCTACTCTCTTTTAGTTTGGCTCTTATCGCTCCGAGAAGAATCTTCCAGTTGACTGCTGTCGTGGCGAGGGGATTAGGTTTTATCATCAGACCTAAAATTTTGATTTGCTCTGTGTCACTAAAACCATACGTGTTTGTTAACCGCAAACCTTTGCCTAATTTCATTAACTTTGATTTCTGACGGGAAACTGCTGCTCCTGATGCTTCGGAGAATTCAGTTAGAATGTTTGCTGTATTGTCTAAATCCGTTTGCGAGGTCAGAAAAATTCCTACGTCATCCGCATATGCTCTAACACAAATGTTGTATCCAAAAATCGTTATTGGATTAATAGTTTTATGCAGTTTTTCCAGGAGTGGTTCTAATGCAATACTATACAGCGCCATTGAGAGCGGACAACTTTGGCGAACTGACCGCTGAATCGCTATTGGTCTAGTAAACTGGCCGTTGATAAGAGCTTTCGATGAAGCATTGCTCTGCATATTCAGAATTGTAGTGATATATCTGGGGCAAAAACCTTTCCTTGACATTACTTCTGCGAGATATGAGTGTTCGACACGGTCAAAAGCTTTAGTGAAATCTACACTGAGCAAATCTACTTTAATTTTAGCTGCGTATGCTAGTCCTAATATCGTTCTATAATCACTTATTGTTTCCAGTATACTCCTACCAGGAACGCCGCATGATTGATAATCCCCAATTATTTTCGGCATCACACTATTCAGTCTGTTTTTCAAGGCTCGAGCTGCTATCTTGTAGTCCGAATTCATTAAAGTTATTGGCCTCATGTTTACCAGCTTGTTGGCGTTCCTACCCTTAGGTATTAATACAATGATGCCTTCCTTAAATTCGGCGGGTATATTGGTACTATTCCAAATACTGTTGAAGACTTCAACAAATTTTCCTTTCATGACAGGCCAGAAACGTTTGTAGAATTCTATGGGAATACCATCAATTCCTGGTGACTTCCCACACATTCCCTTCATAGTCGCCATTTCGATTTCGTATGCAGTGAACGGTTTAATTAAATTGTTGTTCTCCTCTTCAGAAATGACGGGCAAAGTGCTGCTAAGAAGTGATTCCTTTGCATCCTCTTTGACTCCAGCAGTTGTGTAAAGTGACTGGAAGTACCGTTGGACTTCTTCCAGAATTGCATTCTGGGTTGTAAGTACAGTACCGTCGTCGAGAGACAGACTATTTATAATCTTATTTTGCCGTCTTCTCTTTTCTCTGACGATGTGATATAAGGTAGCTTGCTCTTCGTGAAGAATATTCCTGAGCTGCCTGACCGTTACACGGAAAAACAGTACAGAGACGTCCATATCCAACGCGTCTGTCTATCGCCGTTCAGTAGTTTTTCGAAATTATGAGACAACATGTATTATTTATACAGATAATTTTTCAACCAAATGTAGACAGTATTTTTCTCCTTGTTTCAAACGATAATTGTGCAATGTTTCATCGAGATCGGATGAAAACTGTGGATTTCTATGAAGAACAGACAAACAAACGAACAAGCAAACATACATACATACATCTTTATATATATAGATAAGAGAAGGAAAGTTTGTGGCTGGGTTACTATTTCACACTGCAGCTTTAATGAACTGTAACAAAAAAAGGAATATACTTATTTCCAGGACTTGAACATCCGTAGTGTTAGCTAGAACAGGATCGTACCTATTTTTTGTCGAATTTGTCGCGTATCCTCAGCTTAGAGATATTTTTGCTTGATCGTGAGAACGTGTGTATGATATCATGTTTAAGGCTGTGCGTGAAAAGCGTCTCTAGAGTGCTATAACAATCAAAATTGGTGCAATGTTTGTTTTAAAATATCTGTGCTGTACGGGTGGAAATTTTAGCAGTCATAAGATTGGTCGCTTTTTTCTCTCTCACTTAAGTGACGCGATATAATCTGGGCGACTAGAGCGACCATTCGGTGGTAGTCAGTGTTCACAGAAAGCTGGATTATTTCCTTTCGGCGAAAAACCTCAAGTTGCCTTTTCTTCGCGACCGATCCGGCTTAGCACAGCATGGATCCCAGCCGCGACCGAGATTACCAGGAGAGCCATTCTACGAACTGCAAGACGTCTCTTGAAGAACACCGTTCCCTTTAACTGTTTCTGCTGACAACCATAACGTACAACTTCCGCCAATAAACTCTGTTCACTACATACAACAGTGACCGACACTCAACAAGTGATTGGTTATGATGTCAAAAGTAAATTATCTTGCACTGCCCACATTTATTAAACCATGACTAGCCAAGAAAAAAATTTTTTTTTCAAATATCAATAAAGGGTTAGTTTATTTATCCTGATTGAAGAGCACTATTGTTTGTGAAAATTGCAACACCCAGAAGGAATGGTCTAAATCAGGAAGAAAATCGGAGAGAGAACTGGCAGCGACTGAAAAGGCAGTTATGGCGTATGGGCTGTCCTGATATGGTTTTATGTGGTCTCGCTCTGATATGTGTGGGAATAAGTAGTTAGACATGAATCTCTGCTTCATAATAAGTCGAATAACACAAAAATTATTTTAAAAAAGCTTACGCTATATACGGACAGATACTTACTCTACAGAAAGTCATAGGTTTGTTTTGTTTTTAAAATGTGTTTTAAATAGTGCTCACTGATTGATCTTAAGCTTGAACCGTTTTCTACGTATACAATAATGGCCTTGACCTTCCGAAAAAAAAAAAATGTATTTGCTCAATGGACCGTTTCGACACATCTTGCCATTGCAACACTAGGCAGGTAGTAAATAGCTTCCCACAGTTTGTCAACATTGGTTAGTCACTGAAAGACTTGTAAAAGTGTTTTGAAACTTACTGAAAGGGTGCTAATGTTTCCGCTGTTGACGCGCCCTTAAGCCCAAATAAAAACAACAACGAAACTTGCTCAGTTTAACAGCCACAAGGTTATCATAGACGTTTCCCAGTCTAACGACCGTTGTCGTCTCCGAAGATTCTTTCTGTGTTTCCTAGAAGTTAATGAAAAGTTGGTCTAATATCCCTCGGTCGTACTGATTACTCCTCTGCTGTTGCTGAAGTGGAGGCGCGCGTGGTTATAAACCACTTCAGATCTCGATTATGCAACAGCGGTAGGGTACGCCCATTACTTACGTGAGCTCAAAATAATACGTGGGTTGGGGGGGGGGGGGGGGTGGTTGGCAAAATCTCACTAAGTCACATTTAAAGGGAAGAGGGTCAATAAAATCTCTCGTATCATTTTTCTCCTCCTACTTTTCAGAAAAAATGTAGTACATAGGAAAAACCCGGTATTAACGCTTAATATTTAATGGCATGAAGCAAAGTACACGAACATATACTATATAATTTCCTAAGCTCACCTCGATAGCTATTGGCTGGAGAACGTAATGACATGTCAGCCTTCGGTCGCAAATTAATAACAACCAGAGATATCATTAGAAGAAATTCGGAGTTACGTCCACAATTTAATAGCTAAGCAACTGCTACCAAATTAATTGCCATAATACATTCATTACGTTTGCTTTTCTTAGCTTTTCATAGTTAAAAAATATCGATAAACGTTACGGTTTTAAAATTGTTGAAACGATTTTTAGCAACATGTTCCTAATAAAAGCAACATAAAAAACTTTTAAAAACTTAAATTACTTCTGCTGCAATCACGAATGCCAATTGTTATTCCAGCATTGGCTAAATTTCAATTTAATTAAAACTTTCGGTAATGTTGTTGCTTGACCAAAGTTTATACATTACGAATTATTTACTCTTTGTGTATTTTAGTGACACTTTCGTTAAAGATTTTTGTTCATGTTGGCTGTAACTGCGTTATTGGGTTATTTAAAGTGGCAATCAGGCTAAAAATGTTACCGAGACAAGTATTCTGACAATTCATTTCTTCGGAGATGCTCAACTGTTTAATAATCTGGAATTTGTAATAAGTTCTCTGGTAGTTACAGACACTAAGACCAAAAATTACAATATTAATGTTTGCACAGCCTCAATAAAAAAAAAAAAAAAAAAAAAAAAAAAAAAAAAAAAAAAAACAACGTGATGCATTCGAAGCAAACAGGAGTTCTTCAAATTTTGCAGAGTGAATTTTAAGGGTCAAACACAAAACAAGTTTGAATTTGAGCATGTTCGAGTCTAAGGTCTTTGTCACAATTATCGACAACACGATCGTCAGTGTCCGTGTTTAATACTAAGTCAAGAGATTTTACTCAAGTTCGTATTAGGTCAGATCAGGTCAACCTGTCATAATTTTTGAC
This sequence comes from Vandiemenella viatica, assembly GCA_031002005.1. Taxonomy (NCBI): domain Eukaryota; kingdom Metazoa; phylum Arthropoda; class Insecta; order Orthoptera; family Morabidae; genus Vandiemenella; species Vandiemenella viatica. The sequence continues at coordinate 166,554,299 of JARYHS010008074.1, read as the reverse complement.
CATAAACCTGAATATATTCTATACCTGTGACGATACGCAACAAAAGGTCACGGGCTTACACTACTATCAAATAAATTTAATTATTTAAAATTAAAATTGTGAAGCATATCTCACGTGAAGGGAGGTGGATCCCAACACATCTTAGAAAATCTGACCAATGAGGAGGAGGAGGTCAAAATAAATTTATTAAAAAACACTTTACGTCGTGTAGGCACCTGTTGCCACGTACTACGTGAATTTGCTCTTTGCATGATTATTTGATGGATATCCTCTGTAGCACTACTCCTCTATTCGTCTGCATGTATCTGTTAACGGAAATTTTAGATTTTAGCTATGGCTTCATTTATTTTTAGATTGTACGCATTAATCACTGCAGTGTCAAGCGCTTTTTTAATCTGACAAAATGAAATTTTAGAAGTTGTATTCGTCAACGAAATAGGAACTATTTTACCAAAGTGAGAATTCAATTGTCACATTCAATTCATTTGCCACATACAAATATTGCTAATAGGATTCCTATTATTAATAATGTCTTTTTCACTTTATTTGCGCCAATTGCTTTAATGTTAATTTAATTTTTGAATATGCCATTATTTAATGCATTGTCATTAATTTTTGTTTTGACTTCTACGGTAACGTCACCTATAAGACAAACTAAAACAATTTTTATGATTGATTGCAGTAAGCTACACCAAAATGGTGGTCATATCAAAGAAGCTGTACTGCCTTTCTGTTATAGTACCTCCTGACATCCGATCTTACATTGCAGATATGCCTATCCTTTGTATGACTATAGCGTGCGCTACCACGTTTCCATATTAGCAAGAGCTTTCTCAGAACAACTCATGAGCCTGTCTGTGCCACCAAACAAAGCAAAGGCCTGGCCTGATAGTGTAGGTGCTAACACGCCTGTCTCGCATTACAGAAAGGGCCCCAGCCTCAGTCCGGACTTGACCTTGGGTGATTTTAATTACATTTTATTTCCGTCCTGTGTCGCCTCTGCTTGGCTGAATTAATTCAGTGGAGCTGTCTATTTGCAGCCTTTTTTTAAAAAAAAAAAAAATGCGAGGATAAAAAGGCAAGCAAGACTTCAATTGTGGCGTCCAATAACCCTCCAAGAGATCGCTTAACAGGCTTCGCTCTGCGGTTACCAGATCTATGGTTAAAAGTGAATCATCGCAATGCATTCTATTGATAATGAATACATCTTTTGTTGCTAATTTGTTGCATATGTTATATACTAGCTTCGAGCCAGTCAAAAATGCAATATTCTGGCAGTTCGGTTTTTTTTTTTTTTTTTGCATTTGGTTAATTATACGGAATTGTTATTACATAATGCTAATGGTCTTGATTTTGCAATGTTCTACATATTTCATTTGCAGATTACATACCAATACAGTAGTAACTCCTACTGAATTAATTATGTCGGAAGTATAGAACCAATAAAATTAGAAAGCAAATAAGGAATCCCAAAAGAATTTGCTAACCATGTAATATCAGTTTTATTCCTGGTTTAGACACAATTCAGCACTATAAATATGGAACTACTTTCACCAGCATTAATTAATACGTTTAGTAATATGGCGTTTATGAAACCAGTTTAAATGGTTTGTAAAACTGATTTCAGAGCGAATTATGCTGTAACAAAATGTGTCAGTTGCAATTCTGTTCTACTTAGCCACAACCTCCACTAATACTTCATTCGAAAATCATAGCTTCCATTACCCTCATATGAATAACGGCGGGCATCATCTTTGGTGGCAGTCGCAATTTATTCCGGAAAAGCTTGTATCGGAAAGCGAATAACGATCATTTTTTAATGATATTTTCGTGATATGAGTACCATATTGTGGTTAGATAATCGGAGTATTTGACTATGATTCATTTAAATAAATGCATTTCACTTTAAATGACGGAAAGTAGAATATCAATAACGGATAACTGTCATTTATCTGAGTGGTACATATTGCGACTCGTACATTTAGTGATAACTTTCTCTGAGTTTTCAATAAACTTCATTGTTTCTTAACTTCTGCCAAAAAAAATCTTAGGTTAAGTTTTAACCTAGTTCTTACAACTGATAATATAACGCAAACATGTAATACTCTTCTACTTGCATGAATTTCTGAATCTAGTTGTCGTAAATAAACAAAAAGCAACATGTAATTTTAAACGAACGCACCAATTGTAACTTTGTAACGTATGATTGCTTCGTATTAATTTTTTTATCCTTGTTCTTCGTATGTTTATGCAGTTACTTCCAAAACAGAATATTACGTTTTATCTGGAAACGCAGTTACGTTGTAGCAGAGACCATGAAAAATTAAAGTTTACTTTCATTAGCAACATGTTACTAAAAAGTACTCGTAATACCACATTTTTTCAGCCGAATGTTTTTCCACATTTTATAAAAAAATATAATGTTACGAAAATCAAACTTAATTCCTGTATTATGGAAATTTATTTCATAGCAGTTGCGTTTGTATTAAACTGTGTAAATAATTTCTAATATCTATGCTCGCCGCTATTTGGCTGCAAGAATTCGTTGTTGAATTGTGATTCATAAATTGAGTTGATGATTTAAATCTACATAAAAAGGTAAACTTAAATCTCATTTAATAGCTAACACGTTTATCAAATACTAATGGTATCATCTATGATGGTAGTTGGAATTTATTCTGGAAATGCTTGTAAGGAAATACGAATAAGAGTCATTTTTAATTATATTTTTCGTGATATGAGTGCCTTACTCTGGTTAGATTATCAGAGTATTTTGGTTAGGAATTTATTTAAATTAATGCAATTTTCTTTAGATCACGGAGACTATAATTTCTAAAACGGATAACTGTTATTTATTTGACTAATACATTGCGCGATTGCGAACGTTTCTCTGAGTTTTTAATAAACTTCATTGTTTCTTATCGTTTGGCAAAAATTTATAAAGTTAGCTTTAATCTAGTTCTTACAGCTAACACAGATAAAATAGCGTAAACACTGAATACCTCTATCCTTAGATGAATTTCTGCATCTAGTTGTCGTAAATAAACAAAAAGCAACATGAAGGAACCATTGTAATATGGTGGCTGTTGATTCGCGAGTGACGGGTAGCACGTGATCGTTTTCTAGCCAATAGTTATAGACGACGTGCGCAGACTACAGACAACGCATTTTATATAAGAGGATTCTCGTAAATTTGACTTTTATTCGGTAATATATTCTACATAGTAATGAACTTTTGGTTTCTGCTTTATTAAGAATTATTTCAGGAATTTTTCTGTATTGAAATATTTAATTTTTAAATATTGTTTATGATAATGCTTTGGCATGAAACGGAGGCCTACTCATGGAATGCTGAAACATTTACAGTTCTACATACAGTACTCACTCTGTCAATTCCAATCAATGTTAGTCACCGCCGTTAAAATAAGGAGTAGACAACGAACGATTTTATTAACACTGTATCTACCTAAAATATTTGCGAGTGTGAGATGTGCATCCACGTGCGTCGTCCTTCAGAAGCCGTGTTTGTGGACTAATTAGTGCAGGCACATCCTCCAATTTCACCTGTGTCATAATAGGACATTTTGAGAAGGTTCAGGCATCAGCAACACAATGTCTGTATAAAACTCTGCAGGGGGCTGAAGCAAGCAGGCCTCGCATGTGCCACCAACTTTTTGTTTCATCACGGGAGATAAAACTCCTTGCGTCTCTCATTGATAAAGAAGATGAGAGAGACATTTTCACCTCATTATAAAATGCAGAAACCCAGCAACTTATCGGAACTGATTAGGACATATTTTAATACTGATGCAGATTGAGACTCAGAGTGGACGGATATTTTATGAACTTCAATACTCCAGTTAATATTATTACTACTGTCTTCATAAGCAATACAGGAAGGCAATGGGATTAGGAACGCTGTTTTCGATACCGCTAGATGTGTCACATTACTGTTCTGAACCGAGCGGGGCGGTGTAACGGTTAGCATTCTCGCCTCGCATTCGGGAGGACGGCGGTTCGAATCCCCGTCCGGGCATCCAGATTTGGGTTTTCCATGGTTTCCCCAAATCACTCCAGGTAAATGCCGGGATGCTTCCTTCAAAAGGCCATGGCCGAATTCCTTCCCATTCCTTGCCCCCATCCTTGCCCCCCATCCTTTCCCGTCTCTAAAGACCTCGATGTTAAAAAGAGACGTAAAGCAGTTACAAAAAAAAAAAAAAAAAAAAAAAAAAAAAAAAAAAAAAAAAACTGTTTTGATTGGAAATAGACAGTAGGTACTCACTGTAAACGCGACTTCGATGCGCTGATCTGAAACATGCGAATAGCCATATGGTTCTACATGAAGCAACTGAGCACCACTCAAGTCAGTAGCAACAATTGCAGTTGCCGAGGTAGAAGTCATGACAATGATAATAATCTCAGATTTGAATATTGTGTGTTTCTCCAGAATACAATCTAATAATCCAGTAAACGATATATCTTCTCGTGCCAAATAGTCGGATGAGCATTCAGCTCATAAACTATGCAAAGTCAATTATAATTATTTATGTGATTAAAAACAATAAATATTGGCTAATGTAATTAGAAAAGTATATAATAAATTCTCTTTTAAATTATTAACGGGCAAGATTAAGTAGTTTTGTACAAAATATGACTTACATTTATGTGAGTAGTTGCAAAAGCGTTCAAGTAAATAAGCGAATAATACTCATAAAGGACGACATTAGTTTGACACCACGAACAGATTGCGTTGGCTCCTGTTAAGGAGGGAAATTAATAAAGTTGAGAAATGTTTAATGGTGTGGCAGATTGCCTCTCTCTAGGAACAAGAATACTACTGATTCTGTGTCATGCAGGTTGGCATATGCTGCCGACCCTATCGCGAAAATTCGTTTAAATGTCGCAGCCAAAGGCGTCTAAGAAGACGTATACAGCTATTCCGCAGCATTTTTTGAGCATACTTACTTGAAGTTATCGTATGTTAACAGTCAATAGCACTTTTACATCAGTCCTACTCTCCATATAGTATTTCTTCGTTATATCGGAAACAGTTCGCTATCCCAAGATTCTGTAGTTAAATAAATGTGTATGTTATAGTTTGTTTCTCGTGGATGATAACTGAGGAACGTGGGATGAATATATGCCATTTTATCAGTCAGCTTCAGTAGGATGATAATTAATTGCTCTATCGCTAACAATCAGCTGATTAATTAAAAGTACAGATAAGCTGAAAGATGAAACATGGCGCCAGCGAAAATCTGAAAAGTTTCTATGGCTGCTGCAGTTAAGTATCAAAGTATTTACTCACGATATGTGAAACATCACCAGATACTGAATTTGAGATTCCGTTTTAAACCAATATAAAATATTGTATGGTATGGCACAGCCGACAATGAATACAGCAACCTTTAAGACGGTTATTAAAACATTTGTAAATAACTAAAGCAAATTGCGCTGTACTTACCAATAAAAATGTTGTATACTGTACTAATGTTCTCGGAATCATTGAAGTATAATTTACTCGATGAGGCATAAAAAACATTATTGAATCTTAAATGTAAAACTGAATCCGAGAGTTTTGGGTGGGATGTAACGCTCTGGCCTCGCATTCGCAAGGAGGCCTGTTCGAATCCCCGACCGGGCATCCAGATTTGGGTTTTCGATGGCATCTCTATATGTCGGGATGGTTCCTTGAAAAGGACATGATCGCATTCATTGCCACAGTCCTTTCCCGCCTCTACCGACCTCGATGCCTACGAGGCGTAAAGCAAAATTCTTACAGTTGAATCATCTAAAGATTAGTCGCCAATTTTATCCTGACCGTTAACAATCACCATCCACCCATCGACGATAAACGATAAATAATACGGACAGATAATCAATCTTTTCTCTCTTTTTTATCGATTTTCAAAGTTTAGAGACATTAGTATAATCGTGCTAAATTTTAACACCAGTATCGTAGTATTTTGTCTTCTTTTCATTATTTGACCCTTTTAAAACTCGAATTAAACAAAACTTTACAGCTTTAGGTTTATAAACTTAAAAAAAGTATTAGTTGCGTTTCAATATCACCTAAAATGTTTAAGGATTTCTTTGACTTTTGTAGAGTTTACCAATATTTTACGAGCACTTTGCTTCAGTAATTGATGAATGTTGTAGCGATCGACTTACTGGTTGTCAGATCGAAGTAACCGAAGTGAATTACCAACTTTTTTTCTTTTTCTCTGATTCTATCTAACAAGCTGCAGTGGTGTAAGAGGGAAGACTTTACGAGTTGCAACGTTAGAGTCATTTGGTATTCTTTGCGCGAATTGGCTAGCAAGCAATAAATCGTTAAAAGTGAAAGTGTTCATTTCGTTTCTTTCGTATATAACTCATTCGGCCTCCGCGTTTATCATCTCTCGCCAAGCCATGTTTCGTTCTCAGTTCCAAAAGAAACATAGAAATGATAGGACTATCACCGACGTGACCAGTAACCAGATTAACCTGTACAAAGCGACTCAACGAAAAATGGATGGAGTGTAGTTTATGAGACTATGATTTATTTCATATCTACAACATATAGGTGTTGCTTAATGATAAAAATTACTCACACTTACAGCAGACGATTCAATTGAGTTCACTGAACATACTTAGAGGGAAAGCTAAAATCCTGAAAAAACGTACTATCGAACAGGTACCTGCAGCAAGAATACGAAGACAATCGCTTAAGTAAATAAATCACTGGAAATGTTAAATGAAAGAAACTGTTGTCAAAGAAACATCAGATTCACCGAATAAGAACTGTAATTAAGTAGCGCCTATAAATGGACAGAAATAGATTTATCGTAAATTCAGAATTTATAACTTCGATGGTTTTATTTTTTTTTTTTTAAAAAAAGAAGTTTTTTGTATGTTAATTAGCGTCAAGTATAGTTCGACACTGTCACACTTGCGAAACGTGTGTATCTTTTCTATGGAAAGTTATTGACAAGTCACTGTGAAATGATAATTATCAATCCAGCACTGCAAAAATGTATAAGATTTCATTAAATACAAGACGACAATCATCAGAGACTAATATCAGTTAAAAACCTAGCCAGTCAGTTTTCTGATATTCTGGGTGTACTTGGAAATATTGAAGGTAAAAATAATATGATGATATGCTAAAATTAGAGCAACCTTAGTTGATGACAACAAAATCATAATTTTCACACAAGAATTTTGATCAAATATAAACAAAAGAAGCAGGTAGTTCTATTAATATTAATAGATTTTATTTAAGACTGTAATATTACGACACATGGTCAACGGAAGGAATGTATTTTGTATATTTTTGATATTTGAAGAAGAATTTTTTTCGTAAATCTACTCTCTTTGATCTCAAATTTTAACCAAGGACCATTTTTCGTAATAGATCATGAAGATTGAAAAATCTGAGAAATAAAACGAAGCACATTTTGAAAATAGGAGTTTGTGGTGACAGATTGAAATAAATAGTGTATGAGGATATTATTCTTGTAATCCTTAATAGGGCACCTAAGTTATATAGTTCTGTTTGCATCATACTTTTTGCATCATAGTTCGCTTCTGACAAAGGTTACCTGTAATTTTAAGTGGAATTCTAATCGTACTTCACATGAAAAATAGTAGCACAGGTGGTGGTCGGTTTAAGGCTTGTAAAGAAACCAGCAGCGTCCGAGAAATAAAACGGGTATCTTTCAGTCCACAACCGGAAACTGAACTACAAGGTCGCTATTATCTAGAGTTAATGATATATGTATATGGAAAAGAAAACACGGTCTAAAGGCAAATAGTATTACACATATTATATCACAAGATAAGAGTTTACACTACAAACGCGATATTCATATACCGTGATAGTGAAATATTTGTCAACGCTTCTATCTGAAATAAACTAGGCAATATATCTCCAAAATATTAGTTACTTCTGTCTAAATTCGTCAGTGATCTAAGGGGTTTTACGAAATAAACTAACTTGGATTGTGTTAAAAGTAGTGTACATCGTTATTTTGCTCTAAGATTCTGCCACAAGGTGAAAAATGATTGTTCATTACCTTTCTGCTATTGTAGTCTGTGCCATGAAGTTGCTGCAAGTCAAACCTTTACTTTCAGGGAACATTTTAATAATTCATCTGAAGCATTGCGCTCATGTTGTTGCATCAGTGGCTATAGTCCAACAGGCCTCGTACTGGACTCTCTTCGCTGGCGAAGAGCTAAACATGACGTCCTAAACCCCTTGTCACATACACGGCAACCAGACTCGTCACAAGAACACGTCGCTTATTAGAATTGGCCAGATCATGCGGGACACTTTGTCACACACTTCTTGTGACTTAACATAGAGCTTCGGCGTTGCTTGTGTATTAGCCTGCTAATTAGGTACCTCAATAATCGTGTAAACGTAACTAATATAAAATCATACGAGGGTTATGTAATAAATAAGGTTCCCATATTTTTAAAAAACGTAAAACATGATTTATTTAAAATTAAAAATACATTATTGGAAAGCTTAATTTCTAAACTATTTTTCAACATAATCCCCAGATTTTTCCACGCATTTTTGCTGCCGACTTATCCACTTTTGAAATCCGACTTCAAAGAAGTCTGCCGCCAGTCCATTGAGAAACTTGGTGACCGCTTCCTTCACTTCCTCGTCAGTTGTGAAACGTTGTCCATCCAAGTGTTCCTTTAATTTTGGAAACAAATGAAAGTCATTTGGGGCTAGATCAGGGCTGTAAGGACCATGATCAACGAGATCCCAACCAAAACTGTCGATCAAATCCCTCGTTTGGCGAGAGACGTGCGGGCGCTCGTACATTTGTGACACTGTTCGTTCACTTAAACACAATCAACAGAAATATTGCAAGCTATATATATATTGTACTGAGAATCGTTCCTGAAAACGATAATAGGGTATTTGAATAAATTTACCATCTACAGTTTAGAGTTGTAACCACTCTTTTAATTATTCCTGAATACGTAAATGTAATCACACCACCAATTCATAGTTACGTACTCCTGAAATAACAAGTTCCTGCTAGTAATAAACATTGAGACCACTGCTGTATATAAAAAATAATATGAAAAACAGTTACTGCTGTCACTTGATGCTGTCGATTGATTCGTTTAAACCAGGTATGGGCAACCTTTGCTTAGCTGAGGACGTAATTTCGGGACTTAATCAGGCCGCGGGTCGTAGGTAAGAAATAAGTAGGTAGTAGTGAATAAAAAGGCGATAAAAATTCACACATTTTTTTATTTATTAGAATTACAATAGCATAATCAAACATACAAAAATCAAATTAACAAAAACAGATAGAAAAATCAAATGTAAATTAATGAGAGACTTGAGTTTGTAGCTTATTTGAAATTTCTGAATCTCTCGCGGGCCGATTGAAGCTGGTGGAGGGCCGGATCCGGCCCGGGGGCCGGGTGTTCCCCATACATGGTTTAAACTTACGCAGTTTCTCTAACACTTTCCTATCATTCGTAGCTTCTTGTTAAATTATTTTTATTTCCCAAAATACTAATTTGATGCTTATGACTTTGAAGGAATCATCCAGTCATTCACCTGGAATAATTTCAGTAAAACATGGAAAAGCCGACTTTTTTGGTTTTACACCTTGTCCACGTTGAGGTCGATAGGCGCGAAAGAACCAAGAAGAAGGAATTCAGATTTAGCCTTTTGAAGGAACGCCTGGAGTGATTACGGGAAATCACTAAAACCGAAATCTGGATGGCCAGAAGGAAATTTGAACTCGCGCCAATCCAAATGCCATTGCAGAGCTCATTCATTGGGATCGGTTCCAGATTCTGTTCTGAGATGATACAGTTAATTTTTGAAGGTATTCCCGAAACCTGATTTTACAACCAGTATATAAAATGCGAGTTCCATAAGTTCACCTCAGTGAGTTTGTCGTACAGCTATTACTGCGCCTTATAGCAATACGCCCAACATTAAGTCCCTTCCAGACGCATATAAACCGTCTTTGACTTCTTTCTGTAGCCGGCTGTAGTCGGTATCTCATATTTTTTTTTTTTTTTTTTTTTTTTTTTTTTTTTTTTCATTCCTCCCAGCAGAAGGCTGGGAGGCGGGCTGCTGGAGAGTCATAGGGGACTCTTTTCAGCCAATCTACTACTACGGGGAGGGAAGGGGGATGGAAGGTCGGCCGTGGCCTTGTAGGGAACCATCCCAGCATTCGCCTAAGTGTCTGAGGGAAACCACGGAAAACCTCAGACAGGATGGCCGAACCGAGTTTAACCTCGGTCCTCCCGAATGATAGGTAGGAGGCCAAAATTGGCCTCCTCCCATCTCGGTGAATATCTCATATTTCTCGTGTCCCTCCTTTTACACATGAAACGTGGCGTTTAAACACTTACTGACTTGTATACAAACTCTTTATGCAGTTTCACTAATAGCCTAATACCACTTCAACTTGCTCATGGGATTCGATATTGACCTTGTGTCTGCGTGATGGAGACTCAACTCGTGGCATACTGACTCGATCTGCTAGAGAACTGACCTTCTAAACCTGCTGTTATTGGCTGATTAATCTCGCGTGATCGTGGCTCCACTAATCAAACTACTCATTTATTGATACTCGTCAGATTCAGCACACCTAGTTGTTTCTAATACGAATTCTGAAGCCATTAAAGCAAATGGATTGACTGAAACAGATTCGTTGAAAATGAACAGGAAATTCTAGAGATAATTTCAAAATCCTGTTCTACAAATTAACCAAATATCTTAATACCTCGCTCACGTGCCTAAAAAAATGGTAACAGGTAAAGTAAGTGAACTGATAATTATTAAGATAGGTCAAGATAATATTATTTAAGTTAGAGCCTTCAGTTATATTGAAACTACAATCATTGAGGACTTGAGATGCCACTAAGAGATGAAAACTCGTATTGCTGCAGTGAAGGAAGCGTTTATTAGGAAGAGGCGATTATTAACCAGGAAAGCAGATAAAGTACTGAGCAAAAAACATGGAAAATGCTTCGGGCAGAGACGTGTGCACTGCGATGAGAGGATGAAAAACGGATAGAAGTGTTTGAGATGTGGAGGATAATGGAGAAGATAAGCTGGATGGGAAAAATGAGGAGGAAGAAAGAAGAACTGTTGGGACTCTTTAAAAGGGAAGTACTTGTTAAGATACGCCTTCGAAGGACTATTTTGTGGGAGGAGAGTGAAAGAAAGAAGCACAATTGCACAGATAACTTCAGAGGAAACGGAAACTACATTAAGAGCAGGGCAGAAGACATGACAGCATGAAGAGCAACCATGTGAAAACGCTACAGAACACTGATGATTATGATGATATCTCAAACCGACTGTCAGTGGGAGCGACTCGAGGCTAAACAACCAGCTCCCCTAGAATTCAGACCATTGGAGAACACAGAAAATAATATCTGCCATCCAAATCCAGCCGAAAGACAAAGCCACCGGAATCCAACACTGGCTTATCCCACATCTGCGGATTTGAGTTTGTAGAAGCTTAAACATTTGAACACTCCAAACAAAATTATTTTTTCACTAGTGTGTAATTTTGCTCAAAGAAATTGTACACTGATATTCCGTTTTAATTTAAAGCTTGCAGAGTAAAACCGACTGCGGTTTGAAAGTCCTTTCTCGCAGAGCGTTTTCTTTAGGAATAACCGGAGCAGTCCCAATACAGCTGGAATTTTTTTTTTGATCTCTTAGAGTAATTCGTCCTCGGGTACTGAATCAGAGCAGTGCAGTGAAGGAAGTCCGTATTCCGGGGCTAACTCCAGTCTGGCCGAGGAACTGTGAGGCAATCGTAAATCAATCGACGCGAATGTCGGTGCTACTTCTCAGGTTTAGTCTGTAGACTGAATGAATCGGTCAAAGTCTACACACTCGATGCTCCATGAAGCCAGATTGTGCATACAATGACAGTCGTGTCGGTTGAAGCCTATTTGGTTCATGAATACGTAGGATCACAATTTCATTTTACGTTTACAGTTACGTAGTCTTTGTATGAACAAGTTTATAAATGACACAGGAATAGTTCTTTGCCACAGTTTCAAAGGAAGCTAGTGACTTCAGCAAAGTTTGGTAAAATGTTTGGAGCCTTTTCATGAGAGCGTTTTTTTAAAAAAAACACACACATACAAACGTTCTTTAGATGAAACGCAAAAAAGTAGTTCCACTGTTTTCACCAAAATTCGATATATATATATATATATTCTATTTTAACCGGGCGAAGTGTGATTGCGAAGTACCGCAACACATCTTTAGATTTTTGAATTTTATCCATTTATATTATCAAGTTGTATGCATATGGATCACGATAAGATTACACATACCAACCGTTAAAAATAAAGGACGGTTTGAGATGATGATTACGGAATATAGGGGGTTTTCTGTTACTAATTAGGCGAATGTTGGATAGGTCTCCAACTTTCTCATCGAAACCGGCAACAGTACACACGTTGTGATCTTGCAATAAAGCGTTAATCTGATAGTCTGCGATTGTGTTGGTAGATATAAGGTCAACCAGTTCAACAGCATGAACCACAGTGATAATGTTCACAACAAGTTGAAAGTAAGGGCATCAAAAATAATATTAACATTATAAATGAGCGAAGAGATTAAAATGTTCGCAATCAAATAGGAAAAAAATAAAAATTTATAAACACCTAAAATTCAGGGAAAAATATTGGGTAACAAATATCTAATCGAAGAATTCGGTGATCTATTAGTTTCGAAAAGGGTCTGGTGAATGTTACAAATTAAACTTTTCCGTACTCCGTTGCTCGCGGTACATCGATTTTTAAAACTTCATAGCGTTTTACTCAAGTTATTTGGGAAAAAAAATTTCAATTTTATATTTTTGCCATAAAAAATAATACATATTTCTTATATCAACACATTATTATCATCAGCTACATATACAGGTATAGATCTAGTTATGGAAAATCATGTTTTATCCTTTCGGACATTTGTGTTTAAGCATGTTTCTTTGTAAGTGTCACCGGCCACTGACTAACTTAAATTTTTAAATCAGGCCACAAAATATCCCCCCATTAACGTTGATTGGTAATTATGACGTCCAAACTTAAAGGTAACCATATTATTTTTTCCGAAAATGCTTGACGTTAAGCGGTTAAATTTAAAAATCCAATTAACTTTAATCTCAACTACAGACCAGATGGAGTAGCAATTTAGAAGATTCAGGAAGAGAGGAACCAAATCTATACTTATAAACGTTTCTCGGGAAACAAACCGAGTAATATTATTATTGAGAATCGTTTATAAATAAACAACACCGAGAAAAACTGCATTCATTTGTAACAAATCTATACTATTATTAATCAGTAGGCGAGCTGCGTCTGTCTCTCTCTTTATCCAGGCATCAAGCAAAAACTGCAGAATCAATTTGGATTGAGTTTTCACAATTTAAAAGCTCGTGGTCTAACTTAAAATCTACGATATATCGAGTACTTTATGGCCGTATTAGATCGGGGAATGACTGAAGAAATTTGTTCGTACCGAGAAGAGATAGGCGCCACAGGTAACATTGCATCTCACATGAACATTTCTTTACGAGATACCTCCAAAAGATCACACTATGAAACAAGTAAACACTCCACCCTTTGGATTCTGTTAATATTGCTTGTTGGTTATTTATTTTTTAAATTTTGTATAATATAAAATGCGCGTAAAACGGTAATTTAACCATTACATGAAATAGCAATACCCAAATAAGCGTAACGAAATTGTGGAATTTAAATTACATTAAATGTTATATAGGTACTTCATTACAAACGTTTAAGCATTGCTACTAGAATAAAACAACAGGCAAACACATTACTATGTACACCAAGCTTCATGCGGGCGAAGCAGTGAGAGAATGTTAGTGTTGCAAGAATAAAAATCATTGTTTCTGTACAATATAATAATCTCACAGTAATCCAGAGTACCAGCAAGATTATAAAAGAATGATTTTTGTCGATACTGGTAGGTATAACGCAGCCACACGTGTTGTAGCTGAGGAGAAAATTTCTTAGGATGGAATACATGTATACGTTATATCCATTGAAGCCGCTTGTTGGAGAAAAACTGCATAGTTTACATGACAAACGGAATGACTTATGTATCACATTTGTTTGCGCTGTATTTGTGGGTTGAATATTTTGTTTTCATCCTAAATCCATTTCATCACCGATTGATTTGTTGACACTGGTATCTCTTGGAAAATCAAGATAAATAACTGTCAGTTGCAGTCTAAATTCTTTTGTGATATCTTCAAGAATTTATAATAGTAAGAGACAAAATGTTTTACCTAACAACAAAAAACTAATGAAGGTGATGGTAATCTGGTATTGGTTGGAATCAACAAGAAAAAAATGAAATCAATCTAGGTTTTACGTTAAAACGAAACAGAGAGTACCGCTCATTTATTTGTTACGCTGTCTGTATTTCAGATGTTTTCTTGAGACGTGCATCATTAATGGAATCAAAGAGTATGAACTGCGACCCTCTGCTCATTAACGATATTATTTGTAGCGTTGCTTACAAAGGAATTGCGGTTTACAAGGAAACACTTTGCGCAGAGTTACAGCAATAGTAAGGTGATACTGCGGTCAGAAGATAAGGTTACGTTTGACTTGAAACTGAAAAAGAGCTACAAAAGGAAGTCACCTTTCTAAAGCAATCATTTACTGTTCATTCCACTAATAATTTCATCATCGTTAACATCTTTAGGATTCTTACCATCAATGTCATCGTTAACAATGCTAATTACCTATTAGTTAATTTTCACGATGGATACTCTAACCTGCCATAAAAAAATCAGTAAATTAGAACCTTCAACAAATAAAAAATTGTTCTCTTTAAAACTTTGAAACTGATGACAGGTTCAAAATCAAAAGGGGATAGAAATACAAAATTAGCTTACAAGTCTTGTCTATACTTTATTATTTTGATCTGAAAAAATACATATAATTAGGAAAAGAAGTTTATGAAAGAAAAAAAATACGTCTTATTATACATATAAATAAAATTCGTGATTTAAATAAATTATTCAACTATAATAAATAAATTTGACAGATTGGATTTATCTGGATACGGGCTCAAAATATATTACTGCAAACATTAGTAAGAAAATCTATCTTCGATACATGAAAAAAAATTCAAGTTTACAATGGTTTCGTTAAGGGTTTTTATATCTGCAACATAGTTAATTATAAATAAAAATTTTAAACCAATACGCTGTAGTAATATGTTTCTCTCTGCACCCTCTAACCTACTTCAGTATATTCTTGATTCACAATACGAGACAAAAGCATTAATGATACTGAAAGTATAAAATCTTGACATCAATGATCTAGATTTATTGGTAATCGAATTTAGATCGAAATATTTTTCATTAATTAAAAACCGATATGTACTAAAGATCATAACATTCGATTCGATGCACTTCAAACCACAAACAATTGATATTAAAATTCTGACAATCATTCTCTACCAAAAGAAGTTCCTTACTGTAATTTAATCTATGTATGTAATGCCCAAAACGTCTTGGCACCATCTTCGTTTATAACATTAGACAAACAATAACTGTAAAAATATTTGATTTAACTGTTCTTGAGCCAATTTATATATATATATATCCCTTCCAAATCCAGAAGGACTTATGGATCGGATTTGCACAGGTAGCGAAAACCTCGTATTGTTTCTCTCGTAGAAGCGGAACTGAGGACTAGGTGACGTAGTACATCGCTTTGAGACGTGTTTTCTGGGAAAAAAATATGATCCCTGATTTCAGTCTCTGAAACAAACACACACTCGCAACTGCCATTACAGTAATTAACGTCAGTTTCGTGGACTCACCCTGACGTCCCAGGAGCAAAATACGTCAGGGAAGAAAGATATAATTAGTAAAGGTGATACCGCATATTAATTAGCCTTGAGTGGTGAGGATGATATTGTGGGGAAGAATTGGCGTGTTAGAGCACCGTATTCATTTCGTAGGCTTCGGCGCTAGGAACGAAAACAGCTAGGACAGTTTCACGACGCCTTTGCCTCTATCCCCAAAGAGTTTCCTCCTCTATACTCATTGGATGATGCGTATTATTGACTCTGCAAACATTTACAGAAGTTAAGTACCTAAGAAAAATATCCAGCTTCATAGACCACTGAACTCGCCGCTTACTTTAAAGAAACTGCAGAAAATGTAGATGAAATGTTATAACTGATGGTACAAGTAAATAATGTTTCGATATTACTTATACAACACTGATCATGGCATGCCAAAATATTGGAGCTAGATTCAGAAACTCGCAGTGTTCTAATTATTCAGTAGTGAAAATGTACTAAGCTAACAGCTTCATCCCGTATCAGTGCTTCACTATATGCGTAAATTGCTTCAGGATCAAAATTTAAATTATCACGTATTTATTCGGATTCCCAGAATCAAACTCTGCTGTTGCAGTGCAACAAGTATTCTTTTCTGTTGAGCTTAAGCAGGATCGATGTTATCACACAGATTGACAGGCGAATGCTATTACATGGTCAGCCAGTAATCCCACATTCAAACCAGAGTCCCGGAAAAACAATGATAGCAACCAGATAGTTGGCCCGCCGCCAGTAAGCCACCTGCGATCAAAAGATCAACAAAATTTGTATCATTACTTCCGTAATACGAAACACTAATTGGATGACTCATTCCAGCCATTGTAGAGATCAACATTGAATCCTACATTTTATGCCATATGGCCGAATAATCTGATAGTTTTGTATAAATAACATTCAGTAAGAACGGAAGGAAATATGCTGACAGAATGAAGATGATTCTAATCACAATTACGATTTGCACATGTAGAAAAATTTGTTTTCAGAACAATTGTTGATGATTAAGGAACATGTCTTCTATGCTTGATTACGCCAACAGCTGAATTTTTGTGAAAGTAACATTTGAATACCTGTTACCAGGAAGCAGTAAATTTTAATACCCTTTAACTTAAATCACACCTAACAAATTTCCGTCATTATATTTGTATAGTGGTATCTCCGATTGCATATCTTGAAAAATCAGTATAATGTTTGCATTGATACTACGACTACAAAAACAATTGTTCGTAATAATGAAATAGCCACTATTATTTTTGATTAAAATAAACCTTATTAATTAACAACTATACGTTATCAAATTTTTATTAATGTCAAATTGAATAGTTAAATGAAAGGTATTTTACATGGTATGTTACATTTATTTCCCTAGAGGCAAAGGAATGAAATGCGCATCATTGATCAAGATCATTTACATCTGAGCTTTCATTGTAATCACTTAGTGCTCTTCTTAAATCCCAACGTGGAACGTTTATTCACCTCGGAATAAATACATAACATCGCTGTGTTAGCCTTAACGTGTCTCGTTAAAATGTTGGATGAAACCCCTCGTTACTTATTTGACAGCAGGCTGAATGGACCTGGGCAGCCGTTGCGGACTTTCAGCTTCGAGGAAGGATCCTCGGCTTCGTCGGGGATCGAATGCCAACGAGATGAGTGCATTGTCCTCAACTTCGGATCTCTATTGAGCGTGCCTTCGTTGTTTATCCCCGGCTCGCTTAGACGTTACTAAACAACCGTATCAGAAGATTTCCTTGATATTCCCTTACACAACTGACTTTTTCAAATAAATATTAAAACTAAATTAATTAATTCATAAGCACTGTTCGTGTTCTTAGAAAAAATTAAATTAAAATGTTTATTTTTGTAATTGAGTGATGACTGTTTTAATTGAGGGTCATATGTGTACTGGCATTTTACAACATTTATGTGACTATATCCGAATTCTTATTTCACAATTTTAGATGTTTCGTAGATTGCTTACCTCTCTCTCCTTTTTTTTTTTTCTTTTTTTTTTGTTAGGACTTTAAGATTCAACGATGAGAAGGCCAGTAGAGCAGAGAGAAGATGGGACGCAAGGAACTGAAAGAATTCAGCTACGGCCTATGAAACCGGGTGTCGAACTAGCGCCCTCCCGAATGGCTGACCTGGGTGTTAACAACTCACCCACAAAGCACGCTATAACTTATCAATCCCGCTACTCTGCTCGAAACTTCGCGACTAAGTTTCTTTAATCAAAGAAAATAAAATTTCTACACTACTTGGGCGGAATTGGAGCTACAAATTGGCAATTTGGCGGACGGTCAAAAACTGTTTCAACCCTTAATAATGACCGTTCAAATGATTTGAAACTATTTATTTCTTTATATTTTCTGCTGTTTTGAACCAGTTTATTTACTCCACCCGTATTACAAATACTTTTTTTATTAAAAAAATTTATACTCTCTACTTAAATTTTCATAAATTTTCTTTATAGCTGCAGAAGATGAACCTGACTATTAAAATTAAGATAATAAAGGTAATTTTCATACATTAGCTGCCTTTGAATGCAAATAAATTGAAGTGATACGAAACATCGAGTAAACAAGAATTAAAGAACTCAAAATATCTTACTGCTTCAGATAATCCCTTTGTGAAGTTGCAATTCTTCATCGGTAGAAATTTGTAAACATATTTGTGGTCAAACGTCATGCATTGGATAGTCATATTGTGACTACAGTATAATAATTGGTGGTATTTCGTATCAAACTGTTACATGATTTCTATCCTTTAAAGGTTATCCTTTAATGAACGTTAATTAAGATGTTGGTACCTTGATTTTACCTACAATATCTCACAATGAATAATTAATACAAGCGAGATTTGTCCAAGATATATAATTCTTCTAATCCGTGAAATGTTATCGCTTCATGTTTAAACAACGGCACTAAATCAAAAGTAGTAAATGTTGATTGAAATATTGTTCGTTTTTCGGAGAAATTTCTTGTGATAAAATTACTTAATCCTTTCTACTATAATAAGCTACACATTACTTGAAACTAAATCATATCCCTTAGAACGGAAATCAAACTTGGCATCTCTTTAGAATATAGGAATATTTTGAATAGAATTTCGGCTGTTTTTAAAGTACTGAGCAGACATGGTGTTGCATAAACTGTCAGACGTATCATACAAATTGATACCAAAATGTGTAATATTCTCTGTAAGATACATTTAACTAAAAAATTTATAAGCAGCTTAAAGGTTTCGCCTTCGTTTGATCTACGAACGACACCTGCAAAGACATTTTCACAGCCCGCGCAAATTCTGAATGTATCTCTATTTCACACAGATCTTGTTCGGCGAGAGGAAACTGTTAGATTTAGTATTCAAGAAGATGCTTGTGCATTATCCGAAGAATTCATTTACATTTACGGTTTTCGTAGTTCCCTTAGTTCGATTCAAGTGAATAACAGAATGGTTCCTTTAAAAGTCTGTGGTTGAATTTGTATCCGTTCCTTGTACACAGTACTACCCAGGCTTTAATGGTGTCAAAGTCGAGAAGACGCAAATGGCCCTTTAAAAAATAAAATATATAAAATTAAAAAATCCCAGAAACGTATTTCAAACCTGAAAATACAGAAGGATAAGAAATGCTTCACCACTTCTTGATTACATACAGTGCATTAGATTTCTCATTTTCCTGCAGCAACAATTTCAGGGTAATCTTTTCAGTAAGATTCGAAAAGATTTTTTTATTTTCAGCAGTGCCTACAGTAAAAAAGCACAATATAAAAACATTTTACTACCGAAATCAACAGCAGCATAACGCAAATGCTTCAACATTACTTTTTTCCGATATTTCCGACGTCAAGGCTTCGTTTCTGTGAAACTTTCTACTCCAGACAGATCAACGTCTGCAGCTAAAATTTTTATTCCTTTAAATAATACCCTTTTTGGTTGTACCACTATGCTTTTATATTATATGGTAAATTGTCTAGTTGCTTGTTACACAATTGTAAATGAAAACACCGTCTATTAGCAACTGGTTTTATTCATATATGCTCAGACGCGTTTCGGCCTTGTGGAATGGAGCATCGTTAGTGACTGTGAATGTACGTACATGCTGGTGTTAAAAAAATAACAATATCAATATACATAACTAACTAATAATAAACTACATTCTACTTGCGACTTATGGTTGAGGCAGTTTCATGGTGGTCAGGAATAGCTCCATTTGCACTATTTTGTGACCAGAACTGTAGTTGTGGTTCCACATAAGAATAACTACTGTTACCCTTTTTTTTGGAGGCAACCATACCACTGTTTCAAAATCTATTAAAATTTACACTATGCGTCTGACGAACAGCAAAACCATGTTGTTTACATTCGTTTACAGTGATGCCAACCTAATGTTCTTTTTGTGTTTTTTTTTCTTTTTTTGCTTGCTTTGTAACGTCTATGTATTATTAAAGTATGTCTCTGTGCAATGGTATCAGTGTTGTAATTTACTTTTATGTGTATTATATTCCTGTGTCTTGGTTATTCTTCAATGTCTTAAACAGTGTCTCATTTGTTAAATGAGTGAATTCATTAAGTTCAATTTGCTTTGATGCACTCATTTAACAAATGACACACTGTTTAAAACATTGAAGAATAACCAAGACACAGCAATATGATAGACATAAAAGTAAATTACAACACTGATACCATTGCACAAACAGAGACATATTTTAATAATACATAGACACAGACCTTACAATGCAAGCAAAAAAAAACATTAGGTTGCCATCACTGTAAACGAATGTAAAAAACAAGATTTTGCTGTTCGTCAGATAGAAAGTGTAATTAGATTTTGAAACAGTGGTATGGTTACCTCCAAAAAAAGGGTAACAATAGTTATTCTTATAGTTATGTGGAACCATTGGTCACAAACAAGTGCAAATGGAGCTATTCCTGACCACCATGTAACTGCCTCAAAAATAAGTCTCACTGACGATGGCCCATTCCACAAGGGCGAAACGCGTAAGAGCATATATGAATAAAACCAGTTGCTAATAGCCGGTGTTTTCATTTAAAAAATGCTTTTATATATTCATCAGATGATATTTAATTCCTGAAAAATATATTTCACTTATGTATTTTATTACATCTGATAATGTTCTCTGCGGCTTGTCCGGGACGCCTACAGGTATCATACGTCTCCTGAAACTAACTTCCTCTTTGCTCTCAAACTGTAGTTAAATTTAGCGTGGTTTTTTTTTTTTTTGCGTTGCGTGTATAAATATGAAGTAAAGGATGAAACTAGATGATGGCCTAGTCAGGCGTACTATTCCGTAAGAAATATTAAGGATCACCAAGATTAAGGGCCTCATCCTACGAAGGAATCACCATCAGCCGTGTCATATGCCATTAATCCGTACGCTGAGAAATTTGGTATTTAACTCAGTGCCTAGATACATATTCTGCTGATTAGTAAATTCCCACCAACTATTCTCTTACCCAGCTGGCGAATAGTGAAGTGGTCAAACCACTTAACCTTTAGGCTCAAGCCAGACACGTATAGCCGTGTTGCAACGGCTTGAGACAATGGGACGGATTGCTAGAGCTCATAGTTACTGTAACCCCGGGGCCACACGCTTGGCACTTGTCACAAACTCCAAGCCTCTACAAACTCTTGGTTAATTTTGGGGAGCCAAACATCGTCATCCACACGCTTGCGTGTGTGCTTGTATGTTTTGGAGAAGCAAGCATGACGGACGTCTAGGTTGTGTCTGCCAAAACTTTTGGCCTAACCTATTTTTATTAAAAAAAACAAAACAAAAAAAACAAAAACAAAAAAACGAGAAATACGGCAAAGAAGATCGTGGGTGTTAAAAATCCATAGAAAACGTACCATTTAATTTACATTTCATTTATGCAACTATGATTACTATTTAGCTTCATGTATGTATTTCATTTAATATAAGTATACTGTTTTATAATTAGAATTCTATAATAATCATTGTTTTAACGGCATTATAATGTCTTTATCCATTAATTTTTGATTGCAGAGAATTTATGGAAGAAACATTTAATGAGCTTCTCTTTGAGCCATCTGGTCAGTTTGATAACTTCTGCCTGATGAGATACGCTGATTATGAATATTCACTGAATGAAATTTCACCTATGACTTCTAAAGAAAATTCAACTTCAGAGAAGCTGTACTATACCAGCTAAATTAATAAATTTATACCTGAGCTAGAGCGAATGGAATCTCGTTTTTTCTTTAAATGTTTACGAAATGTGAAAGTAAGAAATTCTTTTTTTTTTATCTGCATGACAGTTTTAGTTAAAACTTTACTAAGACGACTCCAAATATGAGCTACTATTTTATGGTCTTTGCAGAGTTCTACTTCGCAGCATTCGAGGAAATTTAAAATATCCTCGTTGGACAAGTTATTCATTTCTCTTGCAGCACTTTTATACAACAAAAAGAAACGCACGTTTTGTCCGCCGTCAGGGCACAAACAATACTAATACCACACAAACGTGTAGCCGCTTCGCAAGCACTTGCCGCAAACACCTTTGATTTGTGCCAAATAACCGACACTCCGTCGGATCAGCCACAAGTGCCTGCAAGCCTAGTCAAGCCAAGCCAAGCGCCCTATCCACACGTTTGAATTTGTGACAGTTTGACGATGTTTGGCAAGCGTGTGGTCCGGGCTTAATGTTTACTGTGCTGTTGTTACCGTTTCTATTACAATGCCTGGTGGCACAGAGATTACGGTATATGAATGCAGATAGTAAGGTCGCCGCTTCGAATCTCTGTCAGCACAGGAATTTTTCAAAAACCCTTAACCAGACCTTCACTTCTGGTACAGCTTGCTGCGTAATGTGAAATAGGCGAGAACGTTTCCATGGTTCGGATTCCACTTTAAACTGCAGGTCCTCTATAACCGGTAGTATTACCGGAATAGGTTAAGGTGGCTATGATAGGAACGGATTGCGCAACGAGTAAGATCATCAGATTAATACCATTTGTATGACACTTTATAAAATTCGTCTTTTTATTTGTATTTAGCTCAAATTACTTTCCCAATGATATTGCCAGTTAACTTACAGATATCGTGTTTTCTAATAACAGCAAAATTTCAACAGCAAATCGAAACGTACTTTTCTCGTTTACAATACACCTTAATCATAGGGGGTTTCCAAACGACTCAAGGACAAAACGTATATTAACAAACGGTTTGTTGACGCCCCGTTGCTGTCGATAGATACCAGAACGGAGGCACAAGAAGCATTACACTTGTTCTTTCTCAATCGCCTGAAGCCTGCCGAACCCCAAGTTATTCGTGGAATTGGTGCGTTGTTGACAAAACAGAATGAATGAGGAGCGGGGAGTGGGTCGACAACGCAGTGGGGAGGAGGAACGGGACGTCGCTTGAAAAGACCGCCCCACCGAGAGTCATCGTTACGAGGTTGGCTGGCAAGATATATTAGAGGTAACAGACACTAAGAAGGAACACTATAGTTACTATTATCATTCCGGTGGATTGTTATTGTCGTGGTGACTGCTATCAGCTGCAGAGATCTCACCTTCGGAGTTATTACCATCAGCATCACAACTGTGATCACTATGACAACTGCCACGTTTAAATGAGAGGTGACGCTGTTGGTATCAACGAGCGAGGGAATGTTTCCTTACAAGAAACACTTGCACCGTGGGACAGTGCCGGTTGGCAGTATCGAATGATCAGAAGACATCGCCGAGCTTGACGCCTTTGACGTAACAGCGGCAGTGCACTGAAAACGGTAATCGCTGCTGCATGCGACATTATGTAACCGCAGTATCTCAGTAGCCCAGTAAACGCCCTACCCTATGACACTTTGCTAGCAGGACGAATTATTAAATAGTATTAATGCTCTCCCAAATATAGTGTAGCTGGGTTTAGTTATTATTATTATTTTCCTTGTGGTTTTACGCCTCGTTGACATCGAGGTAATTAGAAGAGGAAAAGGACTGGGCACAAGGAACGGGAAGGAATTCGGACATGGGCGTTTTGAGGAAACCATCCCCGGATTCGCCTGAAGTGATTTGGGTAAACCATTGAAAACTCAAGTCTTGATGGTCGGACGGGGATTCGAACCCACATCCTTTTAGTAAATCAATATTGTTTCACATTATTGTTTCAAGTAGTAATTGATACCAACGTAAATTAGCAAAAATAATTTCCCTCATAGGAATATCAGTTATTGCGTAAACTATCTTGTTGATGCTCCGGGATTCAGCATAGATTTCACAACTAAGTGTGTCAGAAGTGAAGGTACACAAACGGGACAGCACAGTACAGTTCTTACCAAGCGTGGTGGGTGAGCGGTTAGCGCTCTGGCCTCGCATTCAGGAGGACGGTGGTTCGAATCCCCGTCCGGGCATCCAGATTTGGATTTTCCATGGTTTCCCCAGATCACTCCAGGTGAATACCGGGATGCTTCCTTCAAAAAATGAAATGGCCGAATTCCTTCCTGTTCCTTGTCCCCAGTCCCATTCCGCCTCTAATGACAACGACGAGACGTAGAGCAATAAGTAAAAAATAATAATATATATATATTTTAAAAAAATCAGTACAGTTGTAGTCCGACCAATCTGAACCGTTGTTTAATCGCTGTAACTGTGACAATACAATATAGTGACTCACGTATCGCTGTCTCCTAACCGTCCTTAAAAAGGTGATGTGAGAATATCGGATCATTCTTCTGTTTAATGACCAAGAAGAGTATGTGGAAATGGACATACAAATGTATTTTACTGCTGCAATTCTGTGTCTGGTGTAAGGAAACACAGTTCCTTCCGAATTGGTACGCTGGACGTGTGCACCAGAGAGTGTAGTAAGTACGAATAACTTTGGAGAGTCAATCAGTCATGGAGAGAATAATCTTTGTGTGAGTCCATGAGATGGACAAATGGCGGGCTGAGGTTTGTTTTGGTCGGCAAGCTAGGATTATATAGTACCATTTGTAAAGTGAATTAAAAAGGATATTGAGAGAACTGGATAAGGTATTTGTGAGCAAAAAGTTATGTAAGAATTCCACGGTGAATATATGTGAATTAAAATACGAGTGAAGTTCTTTTAATTGTTGAGAGTCCGTTGAGGGCCTTTTACGAGGTTTTTACTCCTCAAATCCAATACCTCGAAATTGCAGACGGAGTGTAACCAAATTTAAATAAAAAGAAGATGAAGCATGTGTATAGGATAAACATACATGCGGCTATGCGAGAAGCCGTAGAATTATTACATGTGGTATTCCGTAACGAGGACATGGAATTCTTAATGAGCATATGAAACAGTTATTTATTACACTGGTCGTTTTGAATAATATGTTGAAACTTTGCGTTCTGGTTGCCTAAACAATTACTCAAATTTTGACAACGAATGAGGACAATTCGCAATATACGAGAGAACTGTTGGCCAGGGTAGATCATGCTCTAATCTCTGAGTTAAGCTGGTAATTGAATCCTGCTGGTTCCACTAATTAGTGAAGGTAAAGGCCAGCCGGAGGCAGTGGTCTGTGGCCCACCCCAAACTCTCTCTCGGCCATACGATGGTCAGTAGTCCGAAGCTTGTGCAATTACCGCAGAGCTCAACCAAAATAGATTAACGATCTTTTTTTCCAAATTTTTATTGGACGCTGATAGATAAACAGACGCCTGCTGTCGAAAACTTATATTCCATCAGGTTTTACAGACCGCCGTATATTACTGACAATATGTGCTTTCACAATGGAGCATCTGGTCTTGGACGTCCTGTTCATGATTTGCTTTCTCACTCTCCAAATTAATGTCATATTGAGAGGTAAAAAAACTTTATGGCTCTTCACATTTTTGGATCCTTTTTGAAAAAAATTTGCCCCTCTTCCTCCGATAATTATTTGTGACTGATAATGAACAGAAGCTGTATATATTTAACTGTAAGAAAATACCTGATCATACTATTTATTCGGAGTTATATGTATTTTGACGGTTGCGTCTTACTACTTAGTTTTGGCGGCATTATTCTGAACGCATAGTGTCGGCTCCGATTAATATTAAAGAAAAATTTTAACGTTCACCTGAATTAAATTTGGGAAATCACTGGCAACTGAAATCTTTGTACATGAACTGAGATTTCGGGTCGGGCAATTCCAAACGTTATCCCAAAAGATTGCACCTCGTATATATATTTCAGTTGCAAGAATTATCAGTTAACGCCTTCCAATGTATATTATTCACATCATGTGTTTTAAAAACTGTTTTGAACCTTATATTTGTGAATTCAAACAAAAATTATTGAATATTTTAATCTACATCAAAGGTCTTCCTTCAAAAAAAAATTTATAACCGAAAAGTTGTGTGTTAGTATCTCGATATTCTAAATGTAATCGGTCGTAAGGTTTACAAGATACATTATCAATTTATCATCGTCTGGTGAAAAATGGACGTTTGTTTAAACATTTGAGAACATCAAAATTGATTAGACATTCATTTGATTTTCTTTCCTTTAAATCATTATACTTGTATCTATGTATAAAACAAATGAAACATTATTATTTAAAGTTTGTATTTATTTTTGAGACACTTCGGAATTTTTGATTCAGTGATATTTATCTGAATTATTGCAGCACACAGGAATGATATCACATTATGGAATAAAAAACTAATTTTTCCATGGACTTAGTCATGCACGCCACAATAATCTTCAACCACTTATCACCGTATTTCTTCCTCGCTAATACGTAACACAGAACACGCGCCCAAGAAAACAGACTCTACGTTTTAGATGCTGTACTTAGACTGCATCTTCTTTCTACTATTTCTCCCACTGTTCCGAAGGGTGTGACTTTACCAAATAGAAAAACTGTTTATCAGCCTGTTTCCGCTGGTATTTCTGCGAACGTTGTTGCAAATTTTCACCGTTCCAGCATTCACCTATATCATTACACAAAATTACCTAAAAACCGTATTCAAGAAGCCGTTGCGCTTGTCCCGGGGTTAAAACCCAGAACAAAACCATTAGATATTAAGTATTACAGTTAGATGTCTATCCGAATGTCTAAAAGACTTTCTCGAGTTGCATATTTAAATTCGACAGTTTTTTATATATGTACTTTTCCGATACGTGTTAAGTAATATTTTACACCAGAATTTATTTAAGATAACACACAGTGCAATTCCGTTCTAACACGTCTTTACGTTAAGATTTCTTACTGTATCAAACACCAACTTCACTTATAAGTAATCGCGAATTTGAGTACAGTAGGATGCAAACCAGCTATCAGTCTGCATAACACTGATCCTATAAGCGAGCAGCATAACTACTGAGCTGAGGTGAAAGGACAGTATGGTAATCGCTGGAAAAGCTGAGAACATATTTTTTTCCGATAGTGATGTGAGAAAATTGTGATAAAGTAGTACACCACAAGAAACATTATTCATAAAACATGCTGTTCGCAGAAGTAATATAAACACTATACAGTCAGTACATAGCTATAATAAAGGATTGATCTTAAAAGAGAAATTAGGGACTAAAATAGAAATGCCTGCTTATGAGTAAATAAGTAACAAGGACGAGAAAAAAAATGAGTAATAGTATTTGTATAGGTTATGCAAGAAGGGACTTAAGTCCATTTGGATGCATTTTGAGAAAAATGAAAAAATAAACCTGTATGCTACCGTATGTATTGAGAATTTTTCAACCAAACTACCACACTGTTCATTAGAGCAAGGGTATTTAAAAGTGTATTGCTTTTGAACCTTGAGTAATTGTGGTCTTAATTTTTAATCAAAAATGTCGATGCACTTAGGTCTCTTTTTGCATGAACTAGTGTGAGCGGTATACCAATAAAACAAAATAATGTCGAAAAAATGTGTATATTGAAGAAAACATTGATGTAACACATATTTCATTGATCATCTTTCTGCTGTTTCTCTTTGGCTTTAGTTGGCCACTTGATATGTAAGTTAAAAATGACTTGTTTGTCGGGAATGTATGGTTGTAGTTTTCTCAAGTTATCAATTTTAGCATCCTTCATAAAGATTTTTTCCAAAGAGTGTGCCTTCTGAGTCGATAGTTCTAGATCAGGGGTGACCAACACAAATGATCTCGCGGGCCACTTTGGAAATACTTCATAAATCCGCGGGCCGCATATAAAATTATATATTACATTAGATGCTCCAAGATGCGCGCGCATTATAATTTCACAGAATATAACACAATTATTCTTCGAGCTGATAACTGTAAACTCATAAATAAAATAGGCAATATATGTCATATATTCCCAGGAATATTATTTTAAAATCAAAGTAAATTTTTCTCATAATTTAAACAGTTAATTTTGGAATATATGGATGTACAAATAATGTATTTTTTAAAAATACATTGGTTTTCACTACTTTACAAGTTATAAACTAAATATATTTTGTGGTGAATCACGCGAGCCTTATACATGCAGCCCGCGGGCCGCGGGTTGGCCATCCTTGTTCTGGATGCTGTGCTTCCTTCCCATTAGACCTATGCAGGATTATGTTGGTTAGCTGTCTCATATAGGATAACCTGTCAATTTTTTGTTTGTACTTACTTTTTATTGTACTGAAATCGCGCTCACAGGGCCCACTAGTCGGGTTTTCCGCAATTTTTAAAAAAATCGTTTTATTTTGAGAAGAGGAAGCAGAATTTAGAATAAAGTATAATTTTTACTGCCCCGTCACAGTTATTGCTGTACAGCTGTAATTTTCACAGCTGTGGTAGTTCGTTCATAATGTAGCCAACAAAAAAAGCAAACATCGTTTGTTACATTACTTCCTACATAATGTAGAATTTAGCAGTGTTGTTTTTAATTTTGTGGGGATGGAAATCGCGTTCACATTTACCTATCAGTGAAAGAATGTGTCTTTAGCAGGTATCTTAAATATCGTAAAGATCCTGCATGAGATGAAAACATCAGGCAGCAGCGGTTCCATCTTCAGTGTGGACAGGTTATTCTTTTAAAATTTCTGCCTGTTATAACAATTTTTGACTCTACACTTGTGATTCATTAACTCAGCTTCGGCATTTGTTTTTGCCGACTTACTAACATGGCAATTTTTATTTCTAACTCCTCGCCTTACAACAATTGTTGCTGCCCAAATCTTAGTTTAATTTTTTTCTTGAAGTAGTTAAAAAGAAGTCGTAAAACAAATTAATCTGTTGATGTTTTTCAGTTTACCATTCTTCAGATTGTTTTAATGGAGAGAGGTAGCGCACGTGCGAGTATTCGTGAAATAACGGACATAATTCTTGGACTTAGACCCCTTCTTGCACACAACGACGAAATGGGATACCTCCTAAAGTCTCAAAGATCGACTGCAGAAAATCCTTTCCTACACCAATCGATGTAAACACCTTCCCAAACCGAAAATCAACCTTTAACTCAAAACCCCCCAAATTCGAACTTAAATCCCTTCTTGCATGTATGTACGAGTATATTAAAAGTAAAACCCCTTTCTTTCTGCACAGCAGATGGAAAAAGACGTATCAAAACGATGGATAAGAACAAAAAATAAGAGGTATAACATGCCGGGAGGAATCGAAAGTGAATGCCAAGGAAGGTGGTTACGTTTCAGTCAAAACGGAAAGACGTTTGCGTAATTAACTCTAGACGACATCTTATAAATGCAAGAAATCTGAAGAAATTTTAGACGGCGTTCTGTTAAGTCGTATGATCATGAGCCAAGAAACTAAAGATACTAGGGCTAACATCATGTCCAACTTATTAAATATGATACTACATAAATAACATATTTAAAGTAAATTAAGAGTATCTTTTGCATGTCAAGAAGTCACTTAGACGTAGACGAAAATCGGGACCAATATTCAGGCATTGATGGGCTTAGAACTCTGTACACAACAGGGTCGCGTTCACCTCTAGAGTCAAACCAATGCGCTACGTAGTACCCTGGGGGCAGCTCCCGAGAGTTCATCACAAATGTAAACACATTATTATTCCATTGGGTACCCTGCTATGTGTGTGCACAGGTGTTTGCGATCTCCTGGGATCTGGTGAGCGGATCTAGTTATCGTTCATCCGATAACAGTCATTTAAGGGAACAAAGACCGCAATGAATACTAAAACAGTGCAAATTACTCAATAAAGTGTTGCTGAGAGTTTTGTCCTAATCATAGATGCATGCTCATTTTTATTTCATTATGGTTTATACGAGTTGAGTTTCACTATGTAACAAGGAGAGTTAATAATATTTTTTGCAAAAATTTTTTAATATATTAATTAATAACAAGATGTCAATAAAAGAGCAACTTAAGTGAAACATGTAGTCACTGTAGCTTGCATAACGGATGCCATTCCTGCGCGCTTGCGCATTCTCTTTTCCGTCCACAATGAGTATGTATTCAATACACCCAAGTTTAGATTTGATTACAGCATTTTTTTCTATAAACTTGATTGAATAGTCACTTACGATGTGTGGTATTGCTTGAGCGATAAAAACAGATTAATTAGCAAAAGCGTAATTAATAAAATACAAGCGAGAGACACGTAAGGTGAGTCAGGCTCAATATTAGAGACAGGTGTATACCAGACACAGGTACAGACAGTCGCCACCTTGGTTAAGGTGGCTTCCCACGACCTGTGAATTTAACGGCCGCGTCGGTCTAGCTATTAACAGCGCGCCGTGGGAAGGGATCCGCCTCTGCTGGCAGGGATGGCGCGCCTCTATCCGTCGCCCATTCGGTAAACATCAAACGCCCGGGTAGCTGAAACGACACTAGCATCGTGGAAGGGAGGTAGCTGTAAGATGGCGTCGGCTCGCCTGTGGCGGTGCTGATCCGTATCTTGCACTGCATGGCGCGGCCTATAAGACCACGTGCCGTGGGAAGACACCTTTAAACAAGAAGGCGGCTGTCAGTCACCGGCAACTTACTATTCTAGGTCAGAGGTTCACCGCCCCCTGTGAACGATAAGTTCTAAACCGACGCAGGTACAATATCTGCTTTGCCACCTCTTAGAATTGTTACTTAGAGTCAAGTTCAGATTCAAGTTAGCATTAAGCAGGCGGACCAGTTGTTTGTTTTACACGTTAAAGAGAAACGATCAGAATAAATGAATTAATGGAGCATTAAATGTTGGTATCTGGAGGAAAGTTTCGTGGACCTGGAGTGAGTGTCCATGTTCTTCTGATAAAGATAACAATGTTTTTGATGTTTGGTGCCACTAATGTAGGGCCACTAATTTTTTTATTATTGAGTGAGAAAATGAAGTTTTCTTGGCTGTTCGTTCCAATTGTTTCCCCATATTTGCTCGTTTCATTGCAGTTGACGATTGCTAGATGCATTATTGTAACCAGGCCCTACTACAAGTTAATAGGCGAAAATTGGTTCATTACGCTACAAAATAAAACCTCATAATCTCCATGAATTAATAAATCCATCTTCATTCTTCTGTATGTAACCATTGTAAAGCTGCATCCAGCATCAGTCAAAGTGTACTTTGTGTGTTGAAGTGTTACTGTACTTGTTTAGATGCTTTAGGTGTGTGTGTTTGTGTTGCATATATGAGGGCAAAAGTAGGAAGATGCCTTAAGCCGATTTCTATACATTCAGGTCTACTTGTGCTAAACAACGTAAAGAAGCCTCCAAGAATTACGTAACCATGTGATGGCACCAAACCTTTCGTGTATCCCAACTCCACATTGACTACAAAGGTTTGGGATTTAACCCAGACATATGGAACACAGTCTAGTGATTACTAATTATGCATCTTACACTGCTGAAGGAATTTAAAATCCTAAAGGTTTCTCCCACTTTCCAAATATATGCATCTAAAATTACCATTTGGCTGGCAAGCTTAAGCGTTTTTATTATTGTTATTATGTATATATCATGGAACCAGCTGTATTTTATTCTTCAAAAGGGTATATTTGCGCTATTTTTATGCTCAACATCACGGACAAAATAGGATAGACGTAACACTTAGTAAACAGTTCCCATGCTACAGACCAGACTTGAACCGATGTCCGCTACCCTTCTAGATTAAAACGGTGTCCCTTACACTTCCGGAATCGCCCCACGATTCACGTTCGAAAGGCAAACGTCAGGTATTTATACAAGGAATTGTTTACTACACTGCGAAACTGAGAGTTTGATCTACGATGTACACAGGTACCGTCTTGAGTCGTTATCAAAAGCCTAAAATGTCCTCTATAAGCAATACAGGTATCAAAAGTAGTCGGTTTGACTTGGAAGTTTTCGAAGTAAGGATGGGTACAAAAACTACGCTTATTTCAGCCGGTGTTCGATGCTAGACCCTTCCCAAATTTCTTTTTTACATTCTTGACAATAATGATTCAGGATTAATAGGCAACTTTCAGAGTTTTTTTCACCAGCAGCAATCTATAACATAGAACTTTCGACAACCGTCAACCATAACCTGAACTCCATTTAACAGTTCACAATTGAACCATAATGGAGATTTTGTTGGTAAGCATTTATGAATAGAAACAAGAGTTTTTTTTATTTTCATTGCACTAGCATACGCAACTTTCTCTGCTGTATACGAAAACGTATAGAAATATATGGATGAAGAATAATCTGTAAAGTATTTATGACGAGAATTCATTAGTATCGTGACTCTAACAAGTATTTTTCGACCAGTGTAAAACTACTTTTCTAGTCCGTTAAACTATAAAATATAAAACAGATATATCAACAGATCATCTTTATTGATTTGTTCATCAAAGACTTATTTGAAACATTAGAACGTGCAGCAGCTTCGAGAATTTTGGTAATAATCGATGTACCTGACTCTTGTAGCCTATTTTGTTACACAACAATTACATAAAGGCCGCTAGACGTAGTTATAACTAGCCGTCCAATCTTCCTCTAACATAGCCCTACCTGTTACAACCTAAGTGTGTTCAAAACGTAACTCACAAAAACGCAGTAAAGTTTGCCAGAGAAAAAATTCTGTTACGAAACGGTTAAAATTTCGCGCCAGACCGGCATTTGATCCGAGAACCTTCACACTGACCTAGCAATTATAAACTATAAAATCCATCTAACTTGTTCTTGTGAATCTCTCTACCGTATCGACCTATATAAATATTGTATAAAATGGAAATTTTTCCCGGTAGGAGCAACGTTGATCATAGATGCTAGTGAAATGATGTTCTAAATACAAGAATTGGTAGTGCTGCAAAGTATAAATTATCTCAAAAAACAATAGTAAGGGATATTATTAAGGAGTGGATTAGAAGTCACTGGAAGAGGGGTAGCTGGTTAAGAGAGTGCTGGATGTGTATATGACATATATTAGAAACCAGTCCTCAGTGAATATTGGCAGAAGAATTACAAGTAATATGTGGAAGGCAAGATATAATCATGACAATAAAATAGCAATTGATTTCAAATATCAGACAAAATTGTAATTGTGTCAGGAACAGGAATAAACTACCCGGGAATATGTTGATAATTCTCCTCAAACAATGAAAAAATTCAAATATTCCAGGAATGCTAAAGAGGGAATACACGGGAATTGCCATAGAGACTTGTGTGCCGTTATTCTCTGATTTTTCATTTCCTCGTTAATTTTCTACCAAAAAATATACCGGGAAACCATAAATTAAATCTAGCAACTAATATAAAATTAAATACAGGCGTCCACACATGTCGGACATCCGTCAAAATTCCAGTACGTTTGTAAAATTATTTGTGGGATATCATACAGAATTTTACTAGCAAATGCTGGTGGACAGTTGTGAGTCGAATCTGAAATTACTTTTTAAACGAATTGCAGGAAACACGATTAAACAATTTTTGTCATATGAACAATACCAATCGTGACGATTTTCTAAAGGCCAAGGCAACAAAAAGAGAACTGATGCTTTGTTTTTGCCCTACTGGCTTTCCCTCGATACGAGATTTGGCTGCCACAAAATCAGAGAGAACCTTTACTGACAAAGAGATTCGTAAAAGAGGACTTGCGGTCCTATGATTCGTTCTCGCTTTTATGATAACGCTGGTTCTGAAATAAGAAGAGAAAAATACAGCACAACCTTTTTCCTGATTGTATTAATTAATATCTGTTGCTGGAACTCACAAACAGTTTAGCTACAATATATTTCATTACGTACCTGTTTATTAGAGGTTAGTTTTTAGACCAATGTTTTTACTGGACATTTTAGATATACTGTTTGTTGGAATTTTAATTAAACTACGACAATATACGATTCAAGTTAGGAAACCATGCAAGTCTATAACCCACGTGGACAGATATTAAATCCGTTTCCTACACGATATCATGTTACCAAAATAGCTATCCAACCATTTCGTCTTTTAGTATACGTGAATTATAGAACAAAAATTAACGAAATGTGCCTCTCATTTGGAAGGACGTGGGTTTGAATCGTCATCCGGTCATCCAGATTTCCCATGGTTTGCTGATATCACTCCAGGCCAATGCCAGGATGATTCCTTCAAAAGGTCATGGGACGAATTTCTTCCCGTTCCTTGCCACAAACGTTTTCCGCTTCTAATGACGTATATGACGACGTCAACGAAGCGTAAACGCATAATCATAAAAAAAAGAACGAGGTCTTACTATTACTTTAAACTGCAGAGAAGTTAGTTCTGACACGCGTTGTAACAATAGATTTCAGAAACATTAAAATACATTTTTCGGCTATCCGTTTTACCCTAAGATTAAAGTAGTCAAGTTGTTCCTTAATTTAATGCAACTTTCCGTTTACCAAAGAAAAACAAACAAAAAGTATCATAACGAGACAAGTTAATTTAGTTACTAATAACAGAATTGCAGTAGGTAAAATTCAACATACAGAGATTAATTGTTAAACCTGACTGTCAGCAGTCACAGAAAATGTTTTCAGTTATCAGGCGATTACATACAAACCTAAAAGATGCAAAATTTGATGTGTTACCAGTTCCATTGATTTATTTCTTGATACAAAAGGGTCTTTTAATATAGCCTTTACCTGTTAGGATTTTAAATCTATTTTACTGATGGCAAAATGCGTACACTACGAATTTAAAAACATCCATTATCAGGTGCCAGCCAGTTTCTAGCATTTAATATCTCTTGTTGATGTACAATTGCGATTCTATACTAACAACGATGCAAATAAATCATGAAGTTCCTCAATAAGCTCCACCGATTACTAGATTTAACTTATTCTCCTTTTCATTCCCTCATTTAAGGGATAAGGAAAAGTACCGGATGATTAGATACGAAGAAACGAGGGGTTGTCGTCCTATACTACAGTACTTACGGCTATGAGCGGGCAGTGCGGGTAGCATCATGGTGGCCAGCAGGGGCACCCAGGCGGCGCGGGCAAACCACATAATACCGCAATACATGGACCCTGCGGGTAGGAAAAAGATTATACACTTAACAAATCTATTTTTTCGTAAAATCCATGTAATACCTAGATAATAAAATCACTGCACGCAAAACAATTGCTCTTGTTTCTGTTAGTTCAGTTGCAGCATTACACTATCAATTAAAAGATCATAATAGTACATAAAATCAGAATAAAATTAATAATCGCAACTAAAATAGCGCATGCCGTAATGAATTTTCTTCATTACAAAAAATATTGATTCAGGTCAAATTGTAAGAAGCTAAAATTTAATCCTTAAAGAACTATAATCAGAACGGTATTTTGACTAGCGTTAAAAATCCAACCAAAATTTCAAAAAGATTTTGTTGAACTTAGTAGCTATATAGAAATTGGAGTTACCAAATAAATGTAAACTCCTTCGGTTATACATCGTATAATGGTATTTAAGCTGAAATGGTTGTAATTAAGTATGAAGAAGTCTGCTGAATACGAACAACCGTAAAATATAGAAATATTAAAAACAATAAAGAACTACTTTCAACTAATACGAATTTGTCAGAAAATTTCCCATAAAGGGGACACAGGACAATTATTTAACTATTATTTTCTTCCGATGTCTCAGCATGGCTAACTCTTAGGTTTTATAGCCAACGAAATGGAACGAAACTACCCATAGACTGTGAATTGTAGGCTTCCAGAAATAAGCGTGTTGCCGAGCACCAGATTCAGTTTTATCCAACCACAGAATTTGATGGTAGTACATATTATTTCGTCCATCCATACAGGTGTGCAAGACAGAAAATGATCGCTGATAAAACGTAGACACCGTTATTCATAGGAAAATTGAGTGAATTATTATTTGTTTTATTCATAAGTATTTCCATAAAATGAGATAGGTACGGAAAAATTTCTGCAATTTTTGCACGTGAAAGAAATGAACGTCCATAAATGAGAACGATACGGTGGTTCCATACGACAAGTAAATAAAATTTACAAGCATCGTTATCACTCCAATAGCGTTTCAGAAGTAGTTCTAGTTTCTGTAGTCATTGAAGGTCGTCATTTTCTTTCGTCACTGCATAAAACGATAAAAAAAAATTGTAACTTAAATTAATAAAACTTAAAATCAGAAACCCTAGGAATTTATTCGTCAGTTGTTAGGTGGTTGGACATATGATACGAAACGGTGAAACCCTATTTGCTCCCGCTGCTGACAAGGAGTAACGACTGTTGTTTGGAGTCTAGAACGAAACGAAATGCCGGTGACTAAGGGAATTTATCTTCTCTTCTGGTGTAGAAAGTGACACGGCGAGAACAGATAAGAAATGCGACACTGGAAGCCAGACATTGCTTTCCTGTTACGAATGCCCAGATTTCAGAGAAAAGTCGAAACAACCGATGAGTCGAATCCACTGAAATATTCAGCCGCCTTCATTCCGAAGAAACTGACTCTGATGCAACCTTATACTCACACTGTAACGTGCTTTTAACAGCAGGAGTGTACGCATACTGAATTGTGAAAACACTTCACAGATAATTAAACGACTTATCGAAATTTCGGTTTTTAAATCGGACAGCAATTAAAATAAACTAGAGCTTCTTCACAGTTTGCGAGTAAAATATCAGCATTCTTAAAAACTGGAACAACCATTCGTACAACCTACTTCTTGATGAACGATTACTGTATTACTCAAGACATCACAAAACCCGAAAATATTTTCGTTACACGTATTATTCGCTATCCTGTGCTCACGTAGAATACATTCATGATTTTTTTCCTCTATATTTTTTATTAGCTTTCCATGATATATTTTTTTCTTAGATAACTTGCAGTAGTTTACGTGACTAACATGAATTAAGTCTTTTGCAAAGTCGTTATGAATGTTTATATTGATTTTTGTTTTAGTGCTGCAGATAAAAACATTTTTATTGGTTACCCTAAAAGCAGATTCATTTGTTGTATCGGACTGATGAAATTTATTATGCTCACCAAATATTTAATATATCTGGCTGAAATACATCTAACGGTTTAAGCATAGAATGCCAAAAAGGTTCTCTTATGCCTTTTTTATCATTTTAATTTAATTAACTCTACTAACTATAGTAAACTACCAACTTTATTTCTCGTAATAAAAAATAAACTAATACTTGATTGAACGATAAATGGTACAAACTACAAACATGTAGAAGAAAACTTCGCTTAAATTAATGATACTAAATTCCTGCTTTATCTAGCATTTTGTAATATACACTAAATAATACCTAGCCGGATCATGAGATTACAAATTTTTGCGTATAAGGTGAGTAGTTCTCCAGTTCTAAGCGTACTAACTGAACGCTGAAAAATAAAATGCTGTTTAAGTCGACACTTATTTTATTTAACCTGATTAACGTGCACTAAAACCTGACTGGGCCTTCATACCAAAACTACAAAAGAAGCTAAATTCAAACCGGAGCAATGATTCTCGAGTTACAAGAGTACGAACTGATAGTAAATGAAAGGCTATTTTATAGTGCTTAAGTACACGGAAGTTTTAGTATTAACTAGTAGATGAAGATGTTTCCAGCTGACGGACATTTTGATTAACAGACAAGCTTAATACCTAGCATCCACCTCGCCAGGTCCTCCGTGTTTAGCTGCTATCAGTTCGCTCTTTGTTGCAGTACGTAACCATCTGGCGTGCAGTTTTACGAGATAGGTCGTGGGGCTGTTTCGTGTCTATTCTAACGGGTAATCAGCCGGAGATAATCATGTCTCAGTTTAGTGCCACTAACGCTTACTACTATATCACTTACAGCTTCTGTTTAATGGTCTAAGGGCTGCTTAGTTTGTAACAGTCATCTTATGTGTGAGCTCTAAAATAAAGACTAAAACGTCAGCTGTAAAGTGTAAGCATGCACCCGTTTAACAGCGGTCATCCGTAATAGCTTCTCACCGCCTCGTAACCATTTTTACGTTGAGTTTAGTCTATCTATAGCGTATTATTGATAAAATCGGGTAAATTCAGTATTCCAGTAGAGTTATAATACAGTAGAACTATAATTATCCGAACTCCGACTATCCGAATCACTAAATATCCGAATCGCTTTTTTTAATTAAGACGGAGAAGTTCAGCAAGCAAAGACTTTTAATTTATAGTACGGTTCGTACATACTGTACTAATGTACAGCACTTGTAAGTACGCTTAGCATGTAAAAGTGTTGTTTTCATCTAATTAATTAAAAGCTCATTTTATTTAAAAATAGTTTTTTCTCTCATTTTCAAAATACAAACAGTAATTAATTAAAATAGACCCTTTTTCGGAAAAAAAATCCAAGTATCCGAATTTTTTATTATTCGAATGGGGTCCGGTACCAATTGATTCGGATAGTTGAATTTCTACTATACCTGGTATAATAAACATTCCATGGATTTTTCCATACATTTTTGATAGCATGTATCACATCTAAATATCAAATCATAACCAACCTTTCCTTGCAGTAGTTTTAATTGTAACTATGTACTACTATTCATTATTATTATTTGAAGCTGAAAGTGCAGTGTGTTTAGCATTCC
Source organism: Vandiemenella viatica (assembly GCA_031002005.1). Taxonomy (NCBI): domain Eukaryota; kingdom Metazoa; phylum Arthropoda; class Insecta; order Orthoptera; family Morabidae; genus Vandiemenella; species Vandiemenella viatica. Next base: position 166,515,518 of record JARYHS010008074.1, on the reverse strand, counting down.
TCTAGTTGGTTAAAAAACGCCTAACATCGTAATCCTAGCAAATTTATTTGAGGAACCATTGTTGAAATATAAACCACACTAGATATGAGCAAGTGAACATTTACGAGGGAAATCTAACCCACCGCTTTCCCAATGTGGTATTTTTCTGGTTTTTCCATAACCTTTTTCCAGAATTACGAAAATTTTTATATGAATTTCATTTTCTATGAGATTTCATTCGATGTAACGCTGCATGATTACAGTAAACTTGTCGTATGATTAATCGTCGTTTATTTGTATATAAAACATTTGTCATGAACAATAATTGATAACATAATAACAGAAAATACGATAAATTGTCAGTCTGACTTTGTTTCAGAATTAATCCACATGTTGCAACAAACATCAGTTGATTGAAAAGCAAAAACATAAGTAAAAACACAGCTCCTTCATAATCTTTTCAATTGCAACAAAAAATTAATTAACCTTAATCGTCCACCGCGCTATAATCTTTCTAAAATTCACAGTCAGTTTAGAGAAAGCAAGTCTTTTCTTATATCTTTCGGATTTTCCTACCATGGTATTTCGTATAGATCAATGGTGACTGAAAATATAATGCAGTAAGCCACTAGTCCGTAGTTCTCACGACAGTGTCCACATATCGATGCGCTTCCCTGGATTCAGTATAGCATTCCAGATACCACTGAGAATGCGCTTTATGGTTGACGAACAGAGTTATACTGTTCCTTAACATATCTAAAAATTTTGTCGCCCTATGTATGGTTTCTTACACTCACTTTTAGTTAACGAGGCTATTGAACAAACCAGCCGAATGCATATATTTTTTCCTAGAAGATAGATAAGTTCCCAATTTTTCGATCGGCTAAATTAGTGTCTTTGACCATATCCGGTAAATGTTTCCACCACGGCGTATTGTTGACGTCTAATATCAACTGTCCCTTGGAGCCGGGAAATTAACCGATTAACATTTCACAATATGCGATCAGGATTTAAAAGATAGCAATTGCAAGTAGTTAGCACGCAACGCCATGTGAGCAGACGCAGATCAAGAAGCTATCACTGATACCATACTTTAAGCTGGCAATAATCGACGAGGGGGTAGAAGGCTGGCATTGTCTCAAGGGTCTCGACGTATACTGGGTGGGATAAGACAATAAAACCTTGAGAAATGTTTCAGCGCTCTATCTTAGCATCTCTGCCAGAAAACTCGACTCCCACGTCCACGAAGGCGAAAGCCGCGTTGCCCCTGGACAATGCATTCCTTGGAATGTAGCTGACTGGATGTCTCCTTTCAGTTGCATGGAAAGTATTCAACAATATACGGCTAGTCTACTTTCGACGACGCAAAGTGTGCTCACTCTGTCTACAAGCGGATAAACTATCGTCATAAACAAAAAATAAAATGTTATTCCATTAATGAATAATTCGAAAAGAAAGAATCATATGGTAATAAGTTAGTAAGTTTGGTATCCCCAGTTGAAAATTAGCAGGAAATCTTTTATAAGCTCATCAGCTAAAACGAGCGAATCATATTGTCAGTTACACGTACTGTATACTTCACGATGGTGACTATATGTGTTTGTGCGTGAAACTTAAAAGGGAATGAGAAACTAAATGATCCCACGTAATTAGGTTTCCTGTAGGCTTAACGTCACCTGCCAACTGATAAATCATCATCAACATGTCCTCATTTACATGCATGGCGGGGGATTTGGTTATTAGCTACGGTCATTGAGTGTAATCTGGCGATTCATAAGCGTCTCCATCTATCTTGATGTAGTGCAGGAGACTTCGATGAGGAAATATCGTCTTCCACTGAAATTGCTACCACGAATCCCAGGTTTAAGGATTATTTTGTTTGTGTTTTTAACGTATTTTCCATGAAGACAAACACATTAGTTTAACTTAACACCCAAGCAAACGTTCTGTCAAAATATTGCTCAACTTATCGTTTACAATATGTCTATTAAAGGTAATTTATTTATTTATTTATTTATCAATCTTGTTCCATGGATCCCTGCTGAGGAAATACCTCTGGGATGTGAAACATGTCATTGTTGATACATATACACATAATATGAGTCACATCATAGTAAATATATATATATACATATTTTACAAATACAAGAAATAATAAACATACATTTTTGCAACTGAGTTTTGCAAACGTCATAATGAGTACAATTAATTATTTTCTTCAAATTCTTGAATGGAGTAGAAGGAGTTGCCAATAAGATAATCTCTAAGTTTTTGTTTGAATACATCTTTATTATCTGAAAGCTGTTTTATACGATTAGGTAGTTTATTAAACAGATGTATCCCAGAATAATTAACTCCTCTTTGTACTAATGACAGAGATGTTTGTGTTTTATGCAAGTTATTTCTGTTTCTTGTATTGAAACTGTGTACCTGTGAATTAGGTGTAAACAGGTTAAAATTTTCTATGACAAAGCTCATGAGAGAATATATATACTGAGAATACATTGTAAGAATATTGAGCTTCTTAAAGAGTTGTCTGCAAGAAGTTCTTGGTTTTACCCTACACAGAAACCTAATAGCTCTTTTCTGTGCTATGAAAACTTTTTTTACTTTGTGAAGAGTTTCCCCAAACAATTATGCCATATGACATTACTGAATGAAAATATGAGTAGTACACCTGTTTCATTAATTCTAGATCTGCTGTTAGAGAAAGTGTTCGTATTGCAAAGGTGGCACTACTTAACTTTGCCAGTAGTGTAGTGATATGATCATGCCAACAGAGTTTCTGATCTATTTTAATACCAAGAAATTTTATACTCTCTGTTTCTAAGATTGTGTTGTTTTTATAGTTTATACATATATCTGGCTGTGCATAGTTTTTTGTTTTAAACCTAATATAATGTGTTTTTTCAAAATTTAATTTTAATGAATTTGCCTTAAACCAATTTGCTACTACTCTAAGTACTTCATTTACATTAAATTCTATAGTACTGTTTGGTGTTTTACGCACAGTCAGGTTAGTGTCATCTGCAAATAAAACACTCTTAACTTTGTCGGATAAATTTCCAGGATGGTCATTGATGTATAACAGAAAGAGGAGGGGACCTAAGACAGAGCCTTGTGGAATTCCATGTTTTATTTTCTCCCAGTCTGATGAAGCATCTTTACTTATTTTAGAATCAAAAATTGAAACTTTTTGCATTCGGCTTTCAATGTATGATTTAAACCATTTACCTACGGTCCCAAAAATACCATAGTATTCCATTTTTTTCAAAAGTAATTCATGATTTACACAGTCAAATGCTTTTGCAAGATCACAAAATATTCCTACAGGATTCATTTTATTATTCAGTTCCTCAAATGTGTTATTTAAAAATGAATATATAGCCATTTCTATGGATGATCCTTTTTTGAACCCAAATTGTGAATTAGTTAGGATATTATAGTGTGTAACATGTTTTATTACTCTTCTATACATGACTTTTTCAAAAACCTTTGAGAATGTTGAAAGTAATGAAATGGGACGATAGTTGTCTACACATGTTACTTCAGCTTTTTTAAATAATGGTTTTACAACAGCATATTTTAGTCTATCGGGAAAAACACCTTGTATTAAGGATTCATTACAAATGTGAGCACGTACATGACTGATACAGTCTGAACATCTTTTCAGTAATTTACTTGAAATATTGTCATAGCTGGAAGAATTTTTAGGTTTTAATTGTTTAATGAGTTTATTTATTTCTGAGACTGTTACTGGTGGCAATTTCATCTCCACAAAGCTATTTGGGAAAGCAGTCTCAAGAAGCCTTAGAGCACTATGTGGGGATTGCTTTTCTATGCCTAATTTATCTACTACTGACGTAAAATGTTTGTTAAATATTTCACAAACTTCCCCTACTTCGCTATACACATATCCATTTTGTTCTATTTTTATGTCTTTAGAGTGATTTACAGTTTTTCCTGTTTCAGTCTTTATTATATTCCATATTGTTCTCAAGTATGTTAAACTTTTAAACATTGGAATTGCTTGTAGTAAGGGACAGATGTATTATTTAAAACAAAAATTTACGGAAATATTTATACGTATGTTGCCGAAATGATTAGTATTCGTGCTGCCTTCAGTGAAATATCTTTCTATTACAGCTGCTGCGATACAGAAAACGAAAAACACTCGAGGATTCTGTTATAAACGTAAATTAACCAACATTTATTCCTACAATTTCTTTTGATCTGTTACCTGTACTGATAATTTTCTTTCAATGTAACTGTAGAAAACAAAAGCCCAACAAAACTAAGAAGTTATCACTGGAAGAAAAAATATTAAAATAATAATTTTTACAAAGATAGTATGGATAAATGACCAAGTATCTGGTCGATATGTATAGGATAATACATTTCTGAATAAATTAAACAAATTTAATTTCGTTTTATCAACAAACGAAATCATGATCCTTTGTGTATGTATGAAATATTTTATTAAGGCATACACAAAAGCAACATACATTTCAACTTTCGTCTATTATATAAATTTTTTCCCTTAAACTGTCACCGTTATAACCCGACAAAAGCTTTTTATACACGAAGTGGCTGTAACTTCCAAAATATGTAAAGGTACTGAAAGTCACTCTCACATTACGCACTCACTTTCATTTTGTGATAATCATTTTTCTCTGCCTTTGCTGACTTTGTCGCAGACAAGCCTGAGGTGTGACGAACTATTTCGTCGTCAACAACTCCACCAGCTAATGGCCATACTTCGAAAGTCCACTGCGCGTGCTGTTATAGCTGCACAACTGGCACCGTCCGAGAATCAACGTATTTCTGTGACATTTAGGAATGCAGTTTACGTTTTTAAGTGTATACTTGCGCAATTACGCTAATGTCAAATATGTAATTTTTTAAAAAAAATGCGAAAACACTAATCTGATGAAGATACAAATTTTCATTTTTTTCACTTATGTTGTTAATGTTTGTCCCAAATAACCATCAGCAGCATCTGATAATTTAGTTTGGCTCAAGATATTTACCCAGATGTCAAATTTAGCTGATAAATCAGTTTGACGAAGTTATGGAATGAAATATCTAAAATAGACGGACCTAGACGAATGCTCTTAAGTAGTTAATTATTATACAACTACAGCCATAATCAAATGAATAATAATGCTATGAACCTACCTAGGGAACACTAAACTATGGAAAATAAAGACTAATAATATTATTTAATTATTCACTGTTAATCTGATGACTGAGCTTGCTGGATATCCATATCAAAATTAGTTAAATTCAGACCAAGGTACGACATACATTAAGCCGGAGTCCATATTTTGTTAAGTAGCTCCGCTCTCTTGATGACGTCTGAATACTCCCTAGTGAATACATTATTGTAGTAGCAATGTTGTCAAATACTCATATCTTGGAGATACCAGACTTTTGCCTTGTCATTGAAATATTTAGAGTTTTTAGAAAGCTTGGTGTATTGGTTTACGGCTAATACTCGCTTATACTATTATACATATACCGCTAATATGAGTACGCATCCATCTTATGTGTAACATTTTTATTTGTTTATTTTTTGTTACGACTTGTTTAATTCTTCTTCGTGGACCACAGGACTGTCTATGGTTATAAAACATAGCAAGTTTACTAAAAGACCCAAGTGAGGAATCCTCATTAAAAATAAGATAGGTCTCCCTCTATTCCTGTGGATTACGATGACTAGGAAATAATAGTCACAGCAATTTGTTCCTTGCGTTTAATTTTAAGAGCCCCGTTCTCATATTCCCTTTACGGTTAGCTGTGATTGGTTTTTCTGGAACTCTGTCTCTGTGTTCATCAATCTCGGCTTTGAACCAGCAGTTACAACACTTGGTCTGATTAAAGTTCCGAGAGCTCTAACTTTTCTTGGCGAACATCCAAGTCGCAGCGTTTAAGCCGTTATGATAGTGAAGTAAACTTCCTTCCGGAAATATTTCTTTTGCGAAGTCAGAGTTTGTCGACTCACCGCACACAGATTGGTTTATAACAGAATGAAAACAGTCTGCTTCAACTCTTCATGATTATATCCTGTATTATAAAGCAGAAACGAAAATCAGCATACACTGCTAGAACACTCCCTCATTACGATCAAATAATTTCGACTGCTTTACAGCATTTTTCTTCAATTAGCGGTAAAACAAGTGGAGAGAAGGCTGAATTTTAACACCAAATGAGAATTTCTTTCTCGCAGATATTCGCATTTATTGCAACCATCGTAAAATTTGCCTAAGTTGATTTATCTCATGTAATATTAATTTTTCATAAACAATGATAAATATAATCGATATTTTTGGCTTTTCTTTCTCATACGCTTCTCCATCTATCATCTTCGATATCTAGTTCTATTTCTCATCTGTCACGTATCGCTCCTTGCTATGACTCTGTCACTTAACCATCTTCAAACCATACACAATATTATTTATTTATTTATTTTTTTTTTTTTATTTTTTTTTTTATTTTTTTTTTATTTATTTTATTTTTGCTAATACGCAAAATTACTTACTACATGAGTCTGCAACAATTGCAAAATACATAGAGCCCTCAAATGTGTCTTGCTACTGCCTAACTTGGCACCGTCTCAAAGACAAACTAACACCCAATTTTCCTCCCATCCAGTGCGCTGCAGCTCCAAGTCACAATAAACACTGCGAAGTTAACGCTGAGTATCTTTAGTCACTCTACAAACGTATCGCAAAACGTGGTTTGTGTTAACTGACAATAGTGTCTTAAAATAGAAATTCATTTCACTCCTCCTATAGCATCCCGCTCTGAATCGAGGTCTCCATTTGTAACATCCCCTCCCCTCCTTCTATTTACTTTCCGGCTAATTTATTAATTATTTATTATCGGACCTCTTTGCCGAAGATTGACTGCATTCATTCCATCATTTAATCCAGGTAAAGGAGGTGGAACAATTACAAAGAAAAATAAAATTTAGTTTGATGCACCACACTTATTTGAGTTATATTCTGAAAAATTGTACACTCTGACACACTATAGGTTTTCCGTTAAAAGACATATATTGAATCTACTAATAAACGTCTTGATAAGACAATTACAACTTCCTTCTTCATATACTTAATTTACTTTACAAACTGTGAGCGAGAGTGATGTATGGCAGATACACAGAGAGAAAGAAATAGAACATAATATGGGCTTACATCATGAACCCTCGTGGAGCGACATCGCCAACTACCACCGCGTAGCACTGGACAAAAACTGGTCAAGACTGAGGGTCTCTGGTTCCATTGTGAGTCCTTATATAAGACCCACCTAACGGTATTCGGGTGGGCTGTTCTTCTGGGGGGAGTACTGCCAACATTGGATTCTTACTTCCCCGTTGGTGGGAGGACCATCTCTGCCAAATGGGAGGGAACACAGAGTTCCACCGATACTACCCCACCCGAGAGGTAACTTTTGTGTTTGTGGAGGTGGCTACTGTACCATCCTTATCCCCGCCAAACTCTCGGCTGGAGCAGAGTGCCCGAACTTCTCCAGCATGGCTTAACCGCCATGACAGTAGTCTGTAGCCACTTGTAAATCTTAAAATAAAATCTTTCCGCCTCATTCTCGCTACCTAATTGGAAGTACTTAATCCTATCCTTATTCTAATTAAAGACTACTACTTAAAGTTCCTAATTATGGCTTCAAATGTCTTGTGACATCACACATTGTATGGCATAAACACGCAAATCCATATCTCCATTTGTTATGAAGTAGTGAGGATCGCTCATTTCGTTCTCGATCTTTTCACTGAAGCCATTATTGAAATAATACACGCTGTGACCAAAGTTCTCCCATCATAAAACAATTCTGCTGCTTCTCCAAGTAATATGGAGGAAAGAACAAAAGCAGTGGCATTACCAAAACCTGAAGGTAAGTTATAATCGTGTGATCATTATTAAATCGTTTTGTATTTCTTTCGTGTTCGGGAACACAATGACTATATTTTGCTTTTCTAGAATTCTGTTACTTTAACTACATTATCGCAGGCCATAATTATATTTTTTCTGCTTACAGGCAGTTTCCATACTTAGACATAATAGTGAATGTTTCAGGTTGAATATCTCACCGCAGTCTATATCATAGCGTCATTTCATTATGTTACTTTCGCACTATGAGACCATTGCTCTTAAGTGGTTTAAGTGGTTGGTGCTTCTGCAGGTGATATATAATAGTTAATAATCATGCATTATGTTTCTCTAGCGGTTGAAAAATTGCGATCTGACGCAATTGCAATCTTCGTAAAACAATTGGCAGACTTCGGTTTTGGTTTCTAGTGGCAATATGCAGCGCAGCTCTGACTCAATATCAAAAGACAATCCTTCAACCACCGAGAAACAACAGTGTTATTCAGATTAAGGAACGAAATCTGTTTCGTTGACGCATCAGGCCTCCTTTGCACCTGACAATCATTAAGGGCATAATCTTGGTAAGCCTCGAAACAAGAAGCAATAATCGTCTTTGATTCAATTGATTCTGATTACTATTACATAAATTACTGGAAAATGAAATAGTAACATATTTCAACTATTATTAACGCATACTACATGAAACATTCCTTTGTAAAATTATTATTTTTCTACACAGAATCATTTATACAAAATTATACATATTTTATTTGTATCCCTCCACAAAATCTGTAGTTTTTAATCTAGTGTTATAACTTGGATGTGACTGGTCATGGAACCAAACATTAATTTTTGTTTATTTACGTGACAGAGACGTTCAGGTGAAACCCACTCGATCCACCGTACAAGAATTTTTAATATGGAGCTGATTCCGTTCAGCCCATGGATTCACGTACTTTACTAAACCATTGAATTACATTTACATTATTTCTCTTCGATTTCTTTTCTTCGAGCAATGGTTAATTATTTTTCCGAAAATAATTAGTCTCGATGCCATACTGAATCGTGTTAATATTAAGCTTTTTACCAAGTTCTTTATTGTTATAAAAAGTTCAAAAATGCCCGTAATAAAATCCAAAATGTCGGATGAAGAGAATTGACATGAAAATCATGTAACATATTTTAAATTCGAATAACGGAAGTACATAGAATTAATAAGTAATATTTATATTTCAGATTTAAAAAATTAATATAAAAATTTAAATTCAATAACTGCAGTGTCAGTATGTTCACCTAAGCAATAAATAAAAAGACGTTTAAGAAACACGTGTCATTTTTAGCGTGCTGTAAATTGAAACTAATTTTTCACCAGTTCAAAAACAAATCTATATCATATCCCTGTTGTTTTCGTAGGACACAATTAATGCAGAAATGTCAGTTCATACAGAACTTGGATGTCACAAGCGTTTAAACAAAAACTAACAACAAAAAAGCACACTTTAACGAACATACCTGCAAAAGTTATACAACTGTTACATGAGATGAATTTTAAGAGGGTTATTGTTACTATTTTTTCCAAAAGCCACTTATTCCTATTCTCTACGGCACAGAAGTGAATTTTTTTTTTGTACTGGATCAGTAAACTCACATTGTTTACCCTTGACTGTTCACGTTACAAATTTTTCTGAAACACATTCTTTCTTTACACTGACTGAAAATCGTCATTGTTTGTAATATATTATGTTTTATTTGCTAATGTTTCATGAGATACTTCATTCAACATTCTAAACAATCGGAAGGATGTACATTAGGTCTCTGATAAGCTTCGGTAGTCATTGAAATGTGTAGTCCGTCCAATTTTTTTTTTTTTTTTTTTTTTTTTTTTTTTTTTTTTTTAATGGCTTTTGGCTCGAGGCCATACAGCCAACTCATCCAGTGTATTTTCAGTTTTTCATTGCTTCACAGTGTATTATTTTCCAAGTGGTTCTAGACACAACACGATGGACATGACATAGAGACAACACATACACTAAACACCCATGCCCTCGGCCGGACTCGAACCGGCGACCTTCGGCACGTGGAGCTAACACTCTAGCCCCTACGCTACCGAGGCCGGCCCCGTCCAATTTAAGTCAGAAGGAAATCATCAGCTTCAGTTTATTTTCCGTCTGCAATCCAGTCAAAATAGTGTCATTGGAGGAGCAATATTTCAGTCCGTCCTCTATAGGCAAAAAAGCTGTTGTTCTTCCGACATAAGCCTACGACATAAGCATACAATCACTAGTCATGTACGAGTATTTTAGTAAACGAATTTCCCGGATACAAGCACACATATAGTGAAGTTACTAGTGGAAGGTTAATCAGGTTTGTTAACCTAAAAATCCTCTAATAAATTTAATGCTCGTATAAGTGTACTTATGAAAAGTGAGTTTCCCAATTTCAGAACAATGCGTTTAACATAAAGTTATTACAGTTATTCGCATACAGAGCATATCGAGACGAGAAGAACCCGTCAGCTGTAGTTCTTGGACACGCCATACGACGTTTCCGTGACAGCGCAAGCAAACAGCATTCCTCCCCAATCCGTCGGTGGACCTATTAGTATTCCCCCGCACATAAACCACAGAAATATACGACCTGGTGGTGACACAGGAATGGCGATGAACGTCTAAAGTAGAAAGATGAACCTGGCGATAGGTGTAACCAGTTAAAAGTACTGCCAATAAATCATCGAATAACGGAACACGGTGGCCTGAAATGAGCTTTGAAATTCCCTGGTATATAACAACTTTGGCTACATTTTAAGTATGGGAAATTTCACATTTTTAGTTTAATAATTTTGTAGTTACTTTTGAAATCATTTATAATTTATTAAACTCGTAAAATTGGGACTAATTAAATTTTACGTACATCACTATTGTTTGTTATAGCACTTCAAACAATGAGCAACGGCGTAAAACATTATATCTGCTTACATTGAAACATTAAATTCCAGTAAATGTAATATTTGAATTATTCTATAGATTTACTTTGAAATTGCAACTTAGTTTTATGGCGTTAGTAATATTCAATATTACTTGATGAGGGTCACCATATAAAAAGGTACTTGGAACATTACTTCAATTTACTTGTCATAATAAAACAGAAGAATTGACGCAGTAAAATTTGTTAGAACTTAACAGAACATCAGAGATTCGTTTTATATGAAGATTTTGGTCATAATTAGGTAATCCATTTGGCACGGTTTTACAGAAAAGTTACACGCTCAATTTTCTAGTATGTATCTCTGTACGAAACTATATGAGACCTGCCCCTGCAAAACCAAAAATCATTAATTCCTTCTTTCTCGAACTTCCAAAAAGCTGGGCTATTATTCAAAACACTTAGTAAAATTCTCTAATAGAAATGCAATTAAGTTAATAGATTTCGATTTTGGGATTGTAATTTTGTAGTACGTGGTAGATGTAACTCAATTTTAATTTGGCAGCAATTTAGATTGTAAAATTACCTGGTACAGTCATATACTTCAAAGCTTCACTTTCAATTAATCATGTAATGTTGGTTTTGTCGCGGTTATGTTATATATAACTTAATTTAGCAGCGATAGTCATTAAACTTCCAAGATTTAATCAGGTCACACGAGCTGTTAATGCGAAATGAAATAAATACCTCACTTCAAAGAGTCATTAATAATCAGAGATTTTATGTATAAGACAGATAGCAAGTTCGTAATATACTAGAATTGCTTTTTAATAATATTTTTTTGCTGTGAGTATTTTCTTCTGGTCAATTATTACGTTGAAATTAAAAAAAGTTGTCAACTTTTTCGTACCACTTAAGATTTGTAGGTAATTTCATAGTATTAGTTTATAGGAACTTGTTTCTCACCAATCGGAATCATGCATCGTAAAAAGTTTGCGTATTTCGCTGTTGTGATCTATAGTTCCTACTACATGTCTGTGTGTTTGAAATCACTAATATAAATATATATGTATATATAATATATATCAAAATTTGTTGGCTTTTTCAAACTATCGCCTACTGCTAAATCTCCATTATGACCAACTTGTCCACCGCTGTTACTGGAACAAGAAGTGAGAATACGAACAGCCTGAAATTAACAAGAAGTACGTTCACTTACTATTTTAAGAATTTGCGTCCCGTTTCAAATGTTTTTCGATGTAGCTAACTGGTAACAAACTTTTGAGCCATCAAAAAAAAAAAAAAAAAAAAAAAAAAAAAAAAAAAAAAAAAAAAAAAAATCATTGAAAATTTCCCAAATAAGTAGGTGGTTAGACACAGGTGATTCACAGATCACATGTCACGAGAAATTAAGCAAATCTCATTTAATAACGTCAATACACTTACTAGCTGCCTTAACCCAAATTATTTATAAACCAATATTCTGTTAATGCCAATGTCTTCCTGTCAGTTCTAGATAACTAATAAATCTTTGCAAGATCTTGGAGTACCCGAAATTTTTCTTCCTTACCAATTACCCAACTTTGGAATTTATTTATCATTGAATAGTTTCTCATTCTAGTTAGGAAAAACCTTATTTGAATCAAGACATTGTTGAAATCACATTTTAACTTTTAACTAACATCACGAATATTACATCCGCGATTCTACACGGAATGCAACTACATGAATGTTGTTTGCCACCAATCACAACCATACTTGAATACTTATGTAATGCTGATGTGATAAAGGAGGTGGAATGGGATTCGTTGGGAGACAGGAGGAGAGTGAAGACAGTCGCAAAAATATGCAAGACGTATATTGGTGATGAGGCATTGAAAGATGAAAGAATTAGGATAGGTTCATAGAAGGGAATAGATGATCATGACCACAAGCTGGCACTAGATTTCAGGCATAAGGGTGTGGGAAAACGTTCTTTCATAGTTAAATGGTGAAGGGTTGAAATAAATTTCCAAGGGAAATCTGAATATTTTACCAAAAATGTTAAAAGAATTTAATATTAATATTCGTAGTAGGCAAAAGTGGAGTGTAGGGTAATTGTTAAGGGAGCTTGCACTCCATCACATTTAAATTAAATTAATAGTATCAATTGCTTCACTGTCTCCATCACATCTTCGAAAAAGGCAAGAACAGTCGACGGCAGCGACTGATGTATTTCGTAATGGTCTTTTATTAATTTCACTAGCATCTGAGCCCTCCAAAAATGGAACTACTACTTAACTAATGATGTAAGATAAGGGAACAAATGAAATTAAAAATAAATTAGGAATCCCAAACCTTATCCTATATCCAGTGATATTGGTTTCATTCCTGGTACAGGTCTAATTCGGTACGATAAATACGGAATTACTTCCAACCTTACCAAATAATAACTTCAGTAACTCTGTACTTATGAAAGCAGCTTATATATATATATATACTGTATCGTGAATACATTGTACGGTGTGCTTACGGTGTAAGCGTGAGTACATAAAAAGGGAGGGGGGATGATTATAACAAAAAAATTAATATTGACTTTAAATATAATAAAGGTTGCTACAAGGTGAACTAGAACCATGTACTTTACACCAGAAATAAATTTGATTTATTGGATCTTAAGGATGATACAATGCCAGGTAACATTTAACTTTACGTTAACCATATTTCAAACGCAACAAGCTATACCTGACAGTTACATTCATAGATAAAAGCAAACATAAAATTGAAATTAACTATTTCAACAAAGAACAAATGAACATATTATCAAAACGGCAACACAGGCCAACATATTGATGTTAACGTTCACAATGAAAGGGGAAAACCCATGGGCGCCAGTTTAAAACAAGAAAACAAGAAGAAGCACTGTCTTGCATTTAATACAAACCTGCAAGGTGCTAAAATTGGAATTAATCGTTAAATCAGCTAGCTCAGTGATTTATTTAGGACGGTAAGAGAGTCTGTCTCAGGGCCGCTTAAGGGTTCACAAGTCTATCAAAAACCCACTGGAATGTGACCGAATGCTTCGTTACTTTACCCTGCATCGACGTGAAGAAATGTGCGGCAGATAATGCCACAACTGCTGCGAAACCAGGATGGTGGTTTCGCCACGTTCCACAATAACCCTCAGGCTATGGCAGGCTTGCCATATAATTTCCCACTCTCCTGAGCAAGAAAGTACAAGTCAATGTGACCGGACCCAGTCACTCATGGCTGGATGTGAGCGTGTTGCCTTCAACACGTCTGCTCGGTAGTCGGTCCGGACTGCAAGTGCCGCTTAAGATGGCTTCTTCCTTCTTCTTCCGAAAGTCGTCCTCCACATGTAACAAACTCCCTAGAATCAGTACTGTGGACCCTTATGACTTCACGATTGGTGGATTGAAACAAGTCCGTCGTCACGTGTTTTTATCGCGCCCTTCCATACGCTATCGCCGAACGCGCACTTTTCATGGCTCGCGCCAACGCTAGAGGGAGGGAGCAAGTTCACTGTCCCTAACGGGTTTTCCAGCGCGTGCCTGCATTGTTCGGGGGGTAGGCGTCTCGCTGTCGCGAGGCCTCAACGACTTTGTCTGGCCCCAGACCGTTAAAATGGCAGCTCTCAGCTTCCCAAACTAAATGTTACTGAACAATAAGCTTTACAGGAATCTAAATTATAATAATAATGACTTTGGCTGCCTGGGTTGAATATACAATTATTACCTATGCAATATTTCTATTATCTACCATAATTTTGATCTACATAATTGAATATCATAACGAACTCTGAATATTACAAAGAAAAATCTGAATAATAATTAATTATTTAATTATTCGTTGTGGGTGACTCTGTCACACCACAATACCTAAGTGTCACTATATTTCACTCTCCAGCTACCACTACGATGCTCAGACCACTGGTGTTTGTGTGTGGTAGTAGCATCAGGTCTCCCATCGTGCACTATAGTGGTTGCATGTCGGTAGCAATGGAGGTGTAGGAGGTATGGTCGCTGAAAGAGGCACAGTTTCATATTTCGACCAAAGACGTGTGTGTCCTATATTTCATTTTTCAGTCAAAACTACCTAGCGCAGCCCACCGGTGTTTGTGTGTGGTAGTAGCATAGAGTCACCGATCGTTCAAATGTCGGTAGCTGGGGGTTATGATGGTTAAAATTGGTCGATCAACGACATTTTCGTATTTCGACCAAAAACATGTGTGGCCGTATATTTCATTTTGCTGCCACAACTACTTAGCGTTGACCACTGGTGTTTGTATGTGGTAGTGGCCCCGAGCCTCCCATCGTGCTCTATGGTGGTTAGATGTCGGTAGCTGTGGGAGAGATGGTGGTTAAAAGTAGTCGACCTAGGAAATTTTCCCATTTCTACCAAAGACGTGTGTGTCTCTTTATTTCACCTTGCAACCATAACTATCAAGCGCAGACCACTGGCATTTGTACGTGGCAGTAGTTTGGAGTCTTCCATCGTGCACTACGCTGATTGCATTTCGGTTGCTACTGTGGTGTGGTAGTTATGGTGATTGAAAGTGTTCGACCTGATATAAAAATAGACATTTCACTCTGCAGCCAAAACTACCTAGCGCAGTCCACTGGTGTTTGTGTGTGGTAGTAACCTCGAGTTTCTCAGCGCGCACCATGGTGGTTGCATGTCGGTAGCTAAAGGGGTGTTGGAGATATGTTGGTTGAAATTGCTCGATGGAGGACATTTTCATATTTCGACAAAAGACTTGCGTGTCACTATATTTCACTTTGCAGCAACAAATACCCTGTACAGATCACTGGTGTTTGTGTTTGGTGTTAGCCTCCAGTCTCCCATCGTGCACTATGGTGGTTGCATGTCGATAGCTACAAATAAAAGTCCTTTAAAAATACGAGCGAAGTCGTGAGCACCAGCTAGTTATTTATAAAACTAAATTCATTGTGAATTATTTCTGAAGAAATTGTGTCAATTGTTATTCTGGTCCTGTCTGCATTTCGACATAACCACAACTTCTACTAACATTGCTGTTCATGGTTTCTATTAGCCGTGTATGATTATATTCACAGTGCTGCGATTTAAATCTAGCCCATTGGAAATGTTTACATCTGTCTGATATAGTGACATCAGTAATAAAAGCAACTAATATATTAATTCAAACGCAATACAGACTTTTATTGGCAAATCATAACAGTATATTATAACAGTGACTTAAAATATCTACATCGAATATAAATATCTTGTAAGCCTGTTGAAAATGGCGTGTTGAACGCACAATTCGTTTCTTCGCTAAGTAAAATTTTCATCAAATAACGCTCATAATCTTGAAAATCATGTATGTAATGTAGATATTTCTTAGCTTATTGTAGCAACGGTATCGTTGTATAGAGAATATAAAAAATCACTGTCGAACGAATTTTAACTAAGAAAAAGGAACTAATAATTAATATTTCAATTTCTACGAAATACTTCCCTTCCCTTTAGTGTGTTGGCAACTCATTTACTCATGGAAGCTTAGCCAAATAGAATTGTTATTATATAACGCGTATAACATCGAGCAATATCTCCGGGTTTTTTTTTTTTTTTTTTTTTTTTTTTTTTTAATGGCATTCGGCAACGGAGGCCATACAGCCAGCTCAATGTGTATTTTTTTCCAATGTATGGACGCCACAGGACGGACAGGACATTCACACAGACACACAACACTTAACATCCATGCCCGCGGCCGGATTCGAACCGGCGGCCTTCGGCACGTGGAGCTAGCACTCTAGCCCCTACGCTACCGAGGCCGGCGTATCTCCGGTCGTTGTTGCTTGGGCAGCGGAGGCGGGAATCGTGACGTCAGAATGTGACAGGAATCGCTAGATCGTGTCCAAGAAAACCATTTTATTAGAATAGATTGGGATACGTTTGAATACTATTTCATAGAAATATAATTTCGAGTCAATTCCCGACGAAGTTACACCAAGAGTTCCTAAAATTCTCAATATCACTCCCACTGACCAGAGAAGGTCACAAAGAGGGGGAAAAAATTATGTTTTGCATTGATAATGCTAAAAACACACGAAGGTTTGTCCCTTTCACCTTCTTTTTCACGTAATCACAAAAGTGTCGATCGTTTTCATTGATACTGTCCTCTAATCATTTCAGTTAATTTATATTGATGGTGGGTCTCCGTGAACTCAACGCTTCATATGAGCATAAGTTGACTTATTCATGAACATTAAACATCATTTTGAATTTGTAAAACGTTCACCGCAAATTGCAATAAGCCTTTGAACAGTATCAAAGGATCTAGCGTTTTCCGTCTGCTAAATCTGTGAAACGCCTTTCGACTCAGAGTCGATGTGATTTGTAGTCGGTTCGTTAAACGTACCATGTGACCAGGTTCGCGCGCAACATCTGCCCCACGCAGTTATGTGCAGTACATTTAACACGGCGAACGCATATCTGGCCGCTACAGCACAGCTAAGGATTGCAATCCCGCAGTGTTTTCAATCCCGCGGGATCCGTGCGGGATTGGCGCAAACAATTTTTTAACTCATACATATAAAACAAAGTTACTTAAAACGTTAATAAATTAAATAATAATTAAATTAATAAATAAAATTTAATGTCAAATGATAAAAATTAGCAGTTAACAATATTTTAATTGGTAAAATGACATAAAAACTTTTTAGCATGTCTTAGGTACATTTCGAGGTTCTACATTTTTGTTTTTTAATCTAAGCCAATTTTTAAATAAATAATAAAAAATATTCAGTGTTAGGTCATTATGTGCCTTACAATACATCACATAAGTTTAAAAACATGGTTTGCTTAGTGGCCAAGTTACCAGAGTTTTTTTTTTTTTTTTTTTTTTTTTTTTTTTTTAATCTAAATAAACGTTCCAAAAAACCGAGAGAAAGCATTCCATTTCACAAAGTGAAGTGAATATACTCTGTAAAGTGTAGACTTGGCTCAGAACAAGATCTCATAACTTTTTGTCACTGCAAAAGCACGAGACTTGGCCTTTTTTATTTTACAAAAAATGTTTTTGTGGGATTCCCTATTATATCTCCTGATTCCTTGATTGATCTTACAGTTGATTCAATGTTATTAAAAGAAACTGCTCACCAACACTTAAACTGTCAAGTATTTCAGTTTTACTTACGTGGCGTAACGACGTTTTTAGAGTGGAAATTATTATTTTTTAGTAAGAAAGGAGACTTTATCGGCGAATAATTGCAGTGAAGTTTTCATAGGTTGTTGTATCTGCGGATTTCATTGTAAAAACACGAAATTTCACAAGTGAGGGAGATTTCGGAGGCAGCTGTCGAAGTATGGTGTTCCTACAACACAATTCGTCGATACACCCGTGAATACTTCATTGTAACTTTTTTGCCTTTAGTCGAAATAATAACAAGGAGAAGAGGTATTTATCGATAGCCTGAGCGGCACATGTAAGCAGGCGGCTTTCGTCAATGAAACGCATTGAGGCAGCGGCCAAAACAACAATAAGTCAAAGGATATACAATTGCCTTTTGATAGCTGCTAAATAAATAGGTATGCGATCTTTAAAATTACCATAATATTAGTTTCCTATCAACGAATAATCAAATTTTCAGCCACAAATAAGGAAATTGTCACAATTACTTTATCTGCAAATACAGAAAATGGGAATAATAAAAACGTGAATAAAAAGCTGTAACCGTGTAGTTCAGATAACTTTTGCGACACATAAAAAATATTTATATAGTTATAAAACCTTACTGAATACGCAAAATGACTCAAATTACAGAAATGTGTACTCGGTAATGAATACGTAAATGTGTATCAATTTACTTACGAATGACGAAGGTTGACAAAAACAAACGTTTGTTCACACGCGTCAAATGCTAACTGCTCTGGTACAGGCAAATAGAGACCGAGTGGGGCAGCGAATCACGCAGACTGAAACACGTTTCCGCCGGATTTTGCGGATTGCGGATCCGCTTAATTTTGTGCGTGATCCGCCAGACTATCTAATGATGCGGGATCCCGCGGGATTGCGGGATCCCGCTTTGCTGGATTGCAATCCCGAAGCACAGCCTATCGCACCATACCCACGTGAAACTCCCAAGGCAATATTAACTGCGATAGTGTTCCATTGACGTCCTACTTTGAAACAATTGGTGTTCTAGTTTGTGTGTCGTTTACGCCGTGGATGATAGATAAAAGAAGTGGGACCATGAAACCTGGTTCCCGTCCATTTAGATCTGTACGCTCAAATTTAACGTCCGTATCCCACTTACGAATCATCAAGAACAGGGTCGTATACGCATTACGGAGAGGTTTTGGACTTTAGTACACAATCTGATTAATAGAAATTGTTCTCTACCACCTCTACTATCCTGCTGGCCAGGTCCCGAATAGAGAAAATTTTATCCACTACCGGGGCTCGAGCAAACTAATCCCATGACACGTGCTACAGCGACCTGAGCCTGTGGGGAAGCTCTACGCTTGCTTATATGCACAGTTTTAAAGGAGAGAACGAATTAATTAGTAGCTTACAAGATTCGTGAGTTAACTTTTATTTTTTTCTTATTCTTTGTCAATAATTATCACAATCAGTATTGATAACAGGCCACTTTGGTGACGATGTCTGTCACGCTACGACGTCATGCGCCCGTCCTTAGATTTCTTACTAACAATGGCCAGAGATATTACTATAACACCGCGGTGATGAGAGTTATTTATTAACCGTCTTTATGCAGTTTTATACAATGACTTGCCAAAACACTGAAAGATGTGTTTCTTTTAACACGACGTATTAATTAATTAATTACTTCTTGTTTATTTATATTCGTCAGATGTTGATGTTTTCCTATGCTCTCGAACCAGAGATAGCGCAATTAGAGAGAGTTAAAAAATATCTGCAAAATTACATCATTTTTAAGTTGATGAACGTTATTTAATAACAAATGTACTTAGTAAAGCAACTGAAAAGAAATGAATTGCCAAAATACTGCGTTAAACACGTCATTCTTTACTGTTTTAGAAGCTAGTTTTATATGATAATGCCCACTATTATCACTCCGTAAAACATTCATGTCGGGATTTTAGAACCAGTCGAAAATTGCGGATGCACCATATCAAGCAATTACTCTGAAATTTACATATCTTAGAAACAGCAATGACATATTACTATCACTTTTATTAGAACAAATGTAGCTGACTGTTTCTGGAAGTTATACCTGAGGAAGATGGTGCATGGATCTACTAAATAACGGCACACTAAAGTGCTTTAGGGGAGGTTACAAATCAAATTGTTGGGAGTAACATATATATCTGATCAAGCTCCAAGAAATTTATTACACTCGAAGCAATTGAATCAAATCTCTAAATTTGATATTGCTCACACACCGTGCACATTATTCTCAGGAAGACTTCCGTCAATTTTTGATTATGTAATCGATATAAAAAAAATTACAGTTAACACCTCAATGGTGAAATTTATTCCACTAGTATCCTAAGTTTCGTTGTCTCTAGAGCAGGGAAACAATTGCGCACAACTTATTTAAAGGAAATCGTCAGAAGTCCTTTTTAAGAAAATTACAAGCACTAGCCCGGACCGATTTTGTAGAACCATTCAAAATCGAAATCCGAATACCAGAGCTGACCGTTAGCGCTCAACCAGCAGCCTTGATTGATTAAAAACTGGGAATTAGTCATAATAATCACAAAAAAACGACGGATAATATATCGTTTAATGA
The DNA here is from genome assembly GCA_031002005.1 of Vandiemenella viatica. NCBI lineage: Eukaryota > Metazoa > Arthropoda > Insecta > Orthoptera > Morabidae > Vandiemenella > Vandiemenella viatica. The sequence continues at coordinate 166,494,988 of JARYHS010008074.1, read as the reverse complement.
ATGTTAGTAAAAAAAAAACGCTTTCGAAATGATACTGCCCAACGTATGTGAACCAATCAATAGAAATTTTCTGATAAAAAACTAATATAACTTCAAATACTGATGTTTGATAGTTGCAGAGCAATAGCTTGTCGTTTGTGCAAACAAAAATAAACCTAATTGGATCAAGCCATGAATTACCTTTCAGCTGTACAATTTTTTCTGCAATGTTAATGGCCGATTTTCCAGAAATACCTTCGGTATACAAACATCACCCAAATTAAGGCCAAACTTTCTGAGTAAATAACTGATTGAGAGCTGAATCAGAGCAACGAGTAACGTTAAAATCCATTAGAAAAGATTAATCTATTGATAAAGCTGTTATCCTCCGTAATTTGTTTTAAAGACGAATAGTTACATAAAAATATACCATACGCAGATTTCCATTGCTTTTCTAACTGAGTCTAAGTCTTAAGACGCTGACCGCCCAGGTGTTTCTTCAAGTGCAGGAACAGATGGTAGTCACTGGGCGCCAGATCAGGGCTCTACGGAGGATGATCTAGAGTTTCCCATAGAAAAGATGTGATGAGATCTTTGGTCAGATTAGCCACATGTGGACGGACATTGTCATGCAGCAAAACGATGCCCTTGCTCAACTTGCCACGTCTTTTGTTCTGGATTGAACGGCGCAGATTGTTCTATGTCTCACAATAAGCTGTTGCATTGATTGTCTCATTACGAGGCAGAAATTCCACAAGCAATACTCCTTTTCTGTCCCAAAAAACTGTGCACATGATTTTCCGGGCAGAAATCGTTTGCTTGAACTTCACTTTTTTGGGTGAATCTGAATGCCGCCATTCCATGGACTGTTGATTTGATTCAGGTGTGACGTAGGCCACCCATGTCTCATCGCCCGTAACAATTTGGCTTAAGAAATCATCACCATCATCGTTGTGGTACCGCTCAAGGAAAGTCAATGCACTGCCTAAACGTTTGGTTTTGTGCACATCCGTTAACATTTTCGGTACCCAACGTGAGCACAATTTTCGGTAATTCAAGTGCTCAGCCACAATGTCATACAAAACTGTAGTGATTATCAGTGAAATGCACAGACGTTAAATGTGATTTATGGACAGTTGTTGATCCAGGTGAAGAAAAACCGACTGCCGACGCAGATACAACTGTAAAACGTAATTACGCATCGAGACAAAATAAAGCTTATGCAAAGATCGCACTTTCTGTGTGCGACGAACAGCAGATGCATATTCAGCACTTAACGAATGCTAAGGGAGCATGGAACGAGCTGGAACGGTTGTATGCACCGCGTGACTGCAAATTTCGTATTGTGCAACTCAGGCGAAAATTGTATTCGTTGAAACTGAGTGATTATAATTCAATGGAATTATACTTGGGACAGATAAACAGAACTGTTACAGATCTTGCTAGTGTTGGCAACGTCATAGAAGATGCAGATTTAGCTATGACGATTTTGTGCGGACTTTCCGAGGAATGGGATTCTGTTGTAACATCTTTGTGTAACTTACCAGAAAGCGAGTTTACATGTGCTACAGTGAAAAGACGTCTTCTTGCCGAAGATTCAAGACGACAAGAAAACGATAGCACGAAATAGTCTGCATTATTCTTGAAGAAAGTAAACACGAAAATTATGGACGTCAAATCTAATTGCAAAGATGTCAAACCTAGCAGCGAAAATGGAAAACACTTTAAGAAAGGAATACGAAAAGGCAAAAATGGCAAAGGAAAGTGCTTTATCTGTAAAGAAATCGGTCATTTTGCAAATGTATGTCCAAATAAATCAAGCAGTAAACGCTCATTTAGTGCATCGACAACATGTGGATCGGCTATATTGAATAGCGATGTTTGGGTCATAGACTCAGGTGCTATTCATCACATGTCTCCAGAGAAAAAGTATTTTTCTTGGATTAGTAAAAATGTGACTACTGAAAATGTTGTGACAGCAAATGGCACAACAACACCTACAATTGGAAAAGGTACTGTAAATGCAAAGATTATAGGTAATAATTCTGCAAATAGTGATATACAAATTAAAAACACTCTTTTAGGTGCCTGGCATTAGCCATGGAATTTTGTCAGTTAAACAGTTAACTGAAAATAATAAGAAAGTTGTTTTTAATAAAAATGGATGTTGCATTTACTGATGACAGTAGGAATTTACTAGTTGAAAGCAGAGAATATGGGTCGCTTGTATGTGGTGAGAACAGAACCTAATTTAAAGAAGAGTGTAGTAAGCTCATTACACTATGAAAATAGAAAGTTAAAAACATTGGATTTGTGGCATCAAAGACTAATGCACGTTAGCAAGAATCAGATTATAAAAATGGTTAAAACACAGTCTGTAAATGGTTTAAACTGTGAGTTGACAACTCCTACACCATGTAATGACTGTTTAGCAGGAAAAGCTACAAGATTGCCATTTGTGACACATCCATCAAACAATTTGAAAAGTGATGGAATAATTTTGAAATCTTGTTCATGCAGATCTCATGGGACCAATAGATGTGAAAAGCTTTGGTGGCAACAGATATGTTCTTAGCATAGTGGATGATGCTAGCAGATATGCTTTCATCAGACTTCTTAAAACAAAGGGAAGTGTACTGGCTGAGTTTAAAGCATGGAAGATCCAGGTTGAGAAACAAACTGGCAAATCCTTAAAGCGAGTTCGAACAGATAATGGACTTGAATTTTGTTCAAAGAATTGGGATATTTTCTGTGAGAGTAATGGCATTGTACATGAAAAGACAATGATTTACACACCAGCAGCAAAATGGAATCGCAGAGAGATTCAACAGAACTCTGATGGATTTAGTGAGAAGTGAAATCAGCAGTAGTAGGTTGCCTAAGGCAGCTTGGGCAGAACTGATATATACTGCAGCATATATCAGGAACAGAGTCACAAACAGTCATAACGAAGTTAAAACTCCATATGAATTATGGGTTGGCAGGAAAGCCAAGTGTCGCTCACCTTCGGGCAATAGGATGTGAAGTGTTTGTGCATATTCCTAAACAGAAACGCCACTCAAAACTATCAGCAAGGGCCAAGAAAGGAATTTGGTTGGATACGCAATATATGGACGTGGTTATAGGATTTGGATGCCAGATACTCAACAAGTTGTGGAGTCACGTGACTGTGTATTCAAAGAGAGTACAAGTGATGAAGCAGAACACATTAGTAAACCTGAAGATTCTAGCTTCAAACAATTGGATAGAGAAGTAACTATCACTTTTGACTGCCAGTGATGGAATTTCAGGCAGTAATCCTGAAGAAAATGTGATGATCAATTCTGAAGAAAATCTGTCAAGTGAAGAAGAAGACTTCAAAGGATTTCAGACACAGAAAGTGAAGAAGAAGAAACTTCAGACAAAGGTGAACAGAGTGAAGGACACTCAACTGTTCAAATTAAGAAGAGAGGACAACCAAAGAGAAATTCTACAAAACATAATGCAAATCCTGCAAAAGCAACACAGTATGATTCTTCGAGAAAGGTGTTCTATAAAATCAAAGAAAGATGATAACATAGAACCACAATCTCATATGGTTCATACTAATAATATAGTGGAACCATCTTCATTCAACGAGGCTATCAATTCTGCTGAAGCAGTGCAATGGTTTGGAGCAATGAATGAAGAGATAGAATCATTGAAGAAGCACAACACCTGGTCATTGGTTGTAAAACCTCCAAATGCAAATGTTATTAAATGCAAATGGGTGTTTAAACGGAAGACAGTAGGTGAAACAGAACGTTTCAAAGCACGCTTGGTTGCAAAGGGTTTCTCTCAAAAGAAGGGAGTGCATTATGAAGAATTGTAATGCGCCTGCTATCAGGCTTCGATACTCTAAGGTTACTTGTAGCTATTGGTGTTGAGAAAAAGTGGTTCATGGACCAGTATGATGTTAAATCTGCTTATCCTTCACAGTGATTTAAAGGAAACTTTGTATATGGAACAACCTGAAGGGTTTATACAAAGAGGTAAAGAAAAACTGGTTTGTAAGTTGAACAAATCGATATATGGTTTGAAACAAAGTGGAAAGGTGCTGGAATGAACATCTCAACAAAACATTAGAAAGTCTTGGATTCGTTCGTAATAAAGTTGATCCGTGTGTATATCTGTTCAAGAAAGGAAAAGGAAAGGCCATATTAGCTGTTTATGTGGACGATATCCTTGTATTGACAGAAACCGAATCAATGAGAAGTAGTGTCAAAGAACTTCTGGAGAGATGCTTTGATATTAAGTATCTAGGAACGATTTCCAATCTACTGGGAGTAAAATTCAATAAGAAAGAGGATGGTAGCATCACCCTTTCACAAGAAGGATATGTCAACAAACTGTTGAATGAATTTGCACTGCAAGACGCCAAAGGAATTAAAACCCCAATGGAGCAAAGGCCAGAGTATCTCGACGAGTGTAATGAAGATGACCTCGAGAACCTTCCTTACAGAGAACTCATTGGTGGTCTGTTATATTTATCGCAGAGAACTAGACCTGATATTGCCTTTTCAGTAGGCAAGTTGGCTCAGTATTGTTCACAATTCAACAAGTGTCATTGGAATGCAGCTAAAAGAGTACTTAGGTATTTAAAAGAGACACAAGACTATGGGATTACATATTATCCAACTAATGAAAGTCTTGTAGCATATGCTGATGCAGATTGGTCTAGTTGTACAAAAACTCGCAAGAGCATAAGTGGATATGTGCTTATACTTGCAGGTGCTCCAATCATCTGGAAAAGTTCAAAACAAACTGTGATTGCACTTAGCACAATGGAGGCAGAATATGTGGCCTTGGCAGCTTGTGCAAGAGAAGTGTTTTGGGTAAAAGAACTGTTAAAGTCCTTAAATTTCCAAGAAATAAGTGACAGTGCAACCACGATATGGTGTGATAGTCAAGCAGCTATTGCACATGCTATAAATTATGTTGACAAGTCCAGGACAAAGCACATTGCAATCAGGCATCACTTTGTAAGAGAAAAGGTGATGGATGGGACAGTGGAACTTCGATATGTTCCAAGTGAACAAAATGTTGCGGACATCTTCACGAAGGCGCTGTGTAACAGACTACATGAGTCGCATCGCAGTCAGCTGGTGGAGCAGGTCCAGGTGGCATAATCTCCAAAGTGCGGAATGATCATCCACAATGATCTTCCGAGGGGGGGATTGTAGAGATTATCAGTGAAATGCACAGACGTTAAATTATTCTTTGCAGTGTCTGTAATCTCGCTGGTCTATGTTGTTGTCCGTTGTATTGCGCATTGGCGTGCGAATGTGTAATAAAGAATTGCTGATCGCAATAACGCGTTCTTTACAGTTTATTTTAGAACGCTTCTGTTCTACCCTATTAACTGCCGAAATATAAGTAATAATAACAAAAACACTATGAGAAACATTAGGAAAGTCATCACACAAGGAGGAAATCGTAAAGCGTCTGTTTTCTCTCACCTTATTGTTCACTTTCTGCACCAAACTTTCATTAACGACCGAAGGACGCCCACTCCGTTGTTCATCATACACATTTGTGCGGCCATCTTTAAACGCTCTCACCCACTTTCTCACCATTCCATCACTCATAATGTTTTGTCCGTAAACTGCACAGATCTCACGATGAATATCGATCGGTTTTAGGCCTTTAGCACAAAGAAATCTTATAACAACCCGTACTTCACAGTCGGCGGAACTCACGATTATCGGAGGCATCTTAAACACTCAGTGAACAACGTAAACAAGGAAGAATTAGACTGTAATGGCGTCAGTGCGTAGGCAAGAGATGCAGGTACACAGTGCGCATGCGCAGAACGCCGACCGTAGCGCTGCAGCCACGGTGTGACAAAACGGTACTTACTTAAAAAATACGCCTCGTATCTTACGCATCTAGCCTTCAATAAACAGCAGTGGCGGATCCAGGAGGGGGACCTAGGGGGCTCAAGCACCGCCCCCCCCCCCCAAAGTAACTAGGTCCACCCCAGACATCGTAATTTTGGAGACCTTTTTTCTGCATGACTACAAAGCGTACCCCTGCCCGACTCATGCCTTCTCCCCAAACGAAATCCTCTCAAGACCCTCCCAAACCAAAATCCTGTATCCGCCACTGTTCTTAATCCATTTTTCTATTCAACCACAGATCTTCAAAGCTGAGCATGTTAAAGGTGAGCAGATGATAGTCATCAGCAATAAGTTGACGGTTTCAAGCTAGAATTAATAAATTTCGTATTCCATTTTTCAGAAACTAATATTTATTGGGGACAGAATGCTAAAGCAAGGAGACATTTTTATCATGTTGTTAAAGGTCAGCTACGAAACAAAAATATACATAGAAACGGCAAAGAAACAAAATATACATTACTATTAGCTTCGCAATCTGAAAGAAATATTTTCATAAACGAAATAGAATCCTAATTAACCTAAAATACGTCCTGACATGCATATTATGTGTTTTAATTTCACTGATATCTCAGCTACCAGTTATAAAACTTGAGTAACTGAAACTATAGATGTAATTTTTATTTCTGGAATGAGAATGAAGCTTGATCTTTGGGAATGCTAAACATAAAGATAGTTGTAACATGTGGTGCTGTAGAATGTAGAAGGATGTCGAAGGTGATCACTGTTGATTTGATGACAGCGGATTACATCCCGACCGTGGTGGGTGAGCGGTAACGCTCTGACCGTGTATAGGGGAAGACGCGTTTTCGAATCCCATGTTTTCCCCAAATTATTCCAGTCCTCAGTCCTTTCCCATCTGTAGTCACCTCAATGCCGACGATGCGTAAAACCATACTGATAAAAAAAGAAGTTACATAGCTCAATGAGATTCACATCGCGAAAAGGTACATTTACCTAATTATATAATGGAAGCAGTGAGCAGTGACATTCATTACTGGGAAAACTTAAGTCCCAGGTTGAGGGGAAGTTTTTGCGCTATTGCGCATCTCCTTCCAGTTTATGTTATTGGTTGTCATTATCAAAACGGTTCGTCTCTATTTGGATTTGTCGTATCCGGTGCTTTTGTCATTGTTCTTATATTTTAGTGCATAATTAGTGGTCCAGTAGTTTCTTTGGCCATCTGGAGAGTTGTCATATATTGGATCCGCACCTAGAGCGGTTATCAGCGGATTAGTAGAGTTTTTATTTTTGGCGTAAAATTGTCTTGCCAGCTGTTCAAACCTCTCTCGAAGCTTGGGTAGGCCACTTATTTGGTGCAGCACATGTGTCCTCGTCTCACGCAGTAGATGATATGCCTGTCTTATGGCCCTGTTTTGTAAAACCTGCAGTTGCTGTAGGTTGGAGGCAGCATTGTTCCCCCAGACAACTGCTGCGTACTCCATTGTTGGCCTGACTAGCGCAACATAGAGGCGGATTCCCAGCTGCGGCCTCAGTGCTAAAGAGTGGTTGAGAATCGGGTATAGAATTCTCATTCTCCCAGATGCCTTTGCGCGGACGTTGGTGACGTGACGCTTCCACGTCATTCTCTTGTCCATTTTCACACCTAGGTAGGTGGCAGTACTTGTCCAGTTGATATCTTCGCCGAAGAGGGTTAGAAGAGTCAGGTTTTGTGGAAGAGCTTGTATAACTCGCGTCCCGCAGGTTTGGCGCTGTACTCGTGCTTACAAAGCTTGTTTAGTGTCATTTGGAGTTTTCTATAATCCTCTTTGAAGGACACTTCGACTCCCTAACGGGCTTTGTCTGTTCAGCTTCCACTGTTTCCATAACTTGCTCTGCCTCTATGGGGAGATGCGAGAAAGTGTTGCTCGTGCTGGGAGCATTGGCAGCATTGGTGCTCAGCTGAGAGGCAGGAGCAGGTCTACGCGGGTTACGCCAGTTGTCTGCGTCATGTTCTGCATCTCTGGTCGCTCTTCTTCTGTCGGATTTGAGCTGAGGAGACGGCATTCTGGTTTTGGTTTTCACAGAAATTTTTGCAACCCGCTTGGACTGTGTGTCATCTTTATCATTTGAAGTGTTCTCTGCAGCACGCTTACGTGAGACGGAGGCCTCTTCCTCGTGTTCCATCATTGTGTAGTCCACTACACATTCCGTAGTAAGCGTTGAGTCCAGGTCTGCAATCTCCACCAAGGCCATAGCGTCGGTAGAGGTCGGCATAGGCGCCGCTGATGATGACTTGGGCGTGTTGTGCTGGCCCTTTGTTGTCACAGGAAAGTCATTTGGCTGATCCTCTGGTGGGGCGTGAGTTTCTTCTATCTTAACGTTGTATCTGTCGTCATCGACTCGAGTAACAGTAACAACTGCAGCAGGCTTAGACGTCATTTTCGTTACCGATGTCGCGGACGCGAACGACACGGCACGGCGTGGCGCGGAAGCCGACGACGGCGAACGCGCCCCGGCGGTGCTGCCCGTGCAGCTCGACGCGCAATTCGAAGTCACGCACTCGTAAAAAGTCAATAACTACAATTGATTTCACACAATCAACAATTCAAATACATACACATCAAAATTCCAAGTCACAATGTACTTCACTCGAAATAATAACCTATTATGTAACAATATTGAATTACTAGCAATTCTATTTCTATATAATTGAAGATAATGGTATTTTTATTAAAATAAGATGTCTATTCAGCTGCGAGAATACTTAAGTACTCTGTCTACCATCGTATTATACAGGGTGTCCACAAATGAATATTTTAATGCTTTATAAGATTTATTACATTATCCTTACAGTTATAAATGATATGTCAATGAAAGAGCAACTCAAACAGTTTTATATACAAGCTTACAAGTGTTCCATTTGTCACACGGCACACATCAAGTCTGTAGCCGAGTTCTTCCCAAACGTTGAGCAGTGTGTCTTCAGTAACTGTTGCAACAGCTGCTTCAATCCTCTGTCGTAATTCAAGGAGGTCGGCTGGTAACGGAGGCACATACACACGATCCTTGATGAAACCCCAAAGGTAGAAATCGCATGGCGTTAGGTCAGGTGAACGTGGAGGCCACGCATAGCAAGCTCTGTCATTGGGCCCCTTGCGGCCAATCCAGCAGTTACGTTCAACCAACCGCGTACTTCATTATGCCAGTGAGGTGGCGCACCATCTTGCTGGAAAATGAAGTCCTCTGGTTCATATTGTTCCCACTGAGGGAAGAGCCATTGCTCTAGTGTATCAAGGTAAGAAGTACCAGTTACAGTCGGTTCATCAAAAAAGAAAGGTCCCTAAACTTTCCGCCGGGATACGGCACAAAAAACATTGATTTTAGGGGAGTCTCGTTGCACTTGTACGATCTCTTGAGGATTTTCTGAGCCCCAGATCCGCACATTATGAGTGTTAACATGTCCACTGAGGTGAAAGGTCGATTCATCACTGAAGACAACATGATGTAGAAAATCTTCATCGTCATGTAACAACATTTCGTTAGCGAATTTGGCACGTAAACCATGGTCTGCAGGCTTTAGAGCCTGTAACAACTGTAAACGGTAAGGACGTAGTTGCAAGCGTTTCCTTAAAACTTTCCAAACAGTCGACTTAGAAATTTCTAATTCGCGACTAGCCTTCCGAACAGATTTCTTTGGGCTACGAGTGAACGACTCTTTCACTCGCTCAACAGTCTCTTCGCTAACTCTTGGTCGTCCCGCGCTCTTCCCTTTACAAAGGCAGCCTGTATCTTCAAACTGATGATACCATCTACGGATGTTATTGTCACTTGGAGGATCACGCCAGAACTTAATGCGGAACGCACGCTGCACAGTAACTACAGATTCAGTCTTTGCAACCTGTAAAACACAAAACGCTTTCTCTTCACTAGTCGCCATCTTTGCTACTACCGCATCCTAGCGGATCGCAGCGGAAACATTTCACCCACATGCGTACTAGTGCCAACGAACAAAACTGTTTGAGTTGCTCTTTCATTTGACATATCATTTATAACTGTAAGGATAATGTAATAAATCTTATAAAGCATTAAAACCTCGATATTCATTTGTGGACACCCTTTACTTTTGAATGTTTGGAAAATAATGCAAAAAATTACCGCGTTAACTAGAAATGTCGAAATTTTTATTCAAATTATAGTATGGCATTGTTTGGCTGAAGATCCAGACTAATTGTTGGGGCTATTATTGACAGAGTTTTCAATTTTCCGCACAATGCGCCTCTTGCCTTGGCTACCTAACCTAACCAGGTAGTGCTACCGGGCACAGGAAACATAAAGCTTAACGTCGCGTCGTATCCAAACCACAAAAGCGTTATGGAGTACTTCACATTATATATCAACTAGTGCCATAGAAAAATACAGGTTATGGCCTATGAAAATCCCAGCCGAGATCGATATTCGAAAAGGGGACCTTCGATATCCAGTCAGTCACCTTACTTACTGAACCAATATAAGGATTAAGCCCATTCTTGGCACCATCGGCTAATAAACGATCTCTCTATTCAGGTTATGTGTACAACACCGGATTCCAACGGCATCGTTGGATTCCTGAGAATTTTTTCTACGTGTTATTTGTCTAAACGAAATCCCAGATGGATTCCCAAGAATACGAATATCCACCACACTGAAATATAAGGAGCAGAAATATTATTGTTACAGTAGCTTTATAAATTTACCTCCACAAAATTGGATGGACTACCGTTTCGATTGGAAGAATTGTAGAAACATAGGATAGTGACCATGCATACTGTAAGAATTCGGAGAAGATTTATTTATTTCTTTTATTGAAACATCACATTAAAATAAAACCTTAACAGTAAATTATTTTATAAAACTACTAGCTGATACCCGCGACTTCGTACGCGTGGATTAAGAATTGTTTTGCCAGAATTGAATATATAAAGTTGTTGGTTACGAAGGATTTGTCGGAAACTACACCGAGTCGGCATAATATGACCGGAAACCAATCACTATATCATTCTACCGTGGAACCTGTCTCTTAAAGAGAATCAATTTCCAACATAATTAAAAACAGAAAAACAAACGCGGGTGAGGGGATGGGGAGTGGGGGGGGGGGGGGCTGGAGGTGTTAACTAAGGACAGATTTATTTCAGCTTGATCTTTTCTTCTTTCTTCAGCATGAGCATCCGATTCTTTAGAACTAATAACTTTAGCTGCTCGTACTCTGCTAGAACTACAACTTAGGCCAGTTTACGACCGCAAAGCATGCCATAAAGAAGGCAAAATAAACTGGTGTCAGAAACATTTAAGCAGACACAAAGTAATAGGACAAGGAAATCGACATATAAACTGAATAATACGTTTTTTCTCTAAACGAGATTAATTAACAAATTATACACTAACATAATGCGCGAGAAGCACAGCATTAGCAAGCGACGCAACATTACAGACTAACACACACATCCGTATCTCTGTCGCCATTCGATAAGTTTTCAAAATTTCGTGACTACAACTGTTAATCATACCGAAAAGAAAAAAGAACAAAAATCCTCTGCCAGCCATACAGATTTTCTTGTCAAATTCCGTCAATATCTATATAGGTATTTAGTCGTTAAAACGTAACAAAAAAAAAATACAGAGACTTACTTCCGCATTTATAGTATTATTACTGCTGATCACATACAAACTGACTGTGAATCACCCGTGAGCAATCAATATAACGTAAAAAAGTGTACACCTACAGCATTGCAAGACTACCTACGATTTGCCTCGCATTGCACCCCTAACTTTGTGATTTATTCAGTTTAACATTCAATCCGAATAACCGACGGCTCAGGAGTGACTCTTACTATCAAAAACAAATATTTAAAATCTTAGCTCCCACGGATATTTGAACCGGAGACCACGACCCAAACATCAGTAAGCAAGCGCTTTTACCGCTGAGCTACCTGACCGCTACACGGAAAAATTGTATAGAGACCTCCACATGCAACGCGTCTGTCTATCGCCGTTCACTAATTTTTCGAAATTATAAGACAACATGTATTATTTATAAAGATAATTTTTCAACCAAATGTAGACAGTATTTTTCTCCTTGTTTCAAAGGATAAGTGTGCAAAGTTTCATCGAGATCGGATGAAAACTGTGGATTTGTATGAAGAATAAACAAACAAACAACATACATTCTGCTGAAACCTGGAAAAGAAGGAAACAATCCTAAAGATATTAGACCTATAGCGCTCTTGTGTCATCTCTAAAAAATATTTGAACGATTAATTCTGAATCGTATCCAGCCTGTGGTTGATCCAAAATTTATTCCACAACAAGCTGGCTTTCGTCCTGGCAAAAGTTGTACTGGGCAACTGCTGAACCCAACACAGTTTATAGAGGATGGATCTGAGACCCGTAAAGCCACGGGTGTAGTCTTTGTGGACCTGTCAGCAGCATACGATACTGTTAACCACCAACTATTACTTGACAAGGTCTACAGTCTGACAAAGGCCACCGGATTAACCAAGCTCATCGCTACACTTCTTCAGGATCGTAGGTTTTTCGTTGACTTTCAAGGACAGCGCAGTCGATGGAGGGTACAAAAGAATGGTCTACCTCAAGGTAGTGTACTGGCCCCAATACTTTTCAACATTTATACAAGCGGTCAGCCATTACATCTAGCTACCAGGAGCTTCGTGTACGCTGATGACCTAGCTCTAGCCTCACAGAGCACAAAACTTGAAGTTGTAGAAAGAAATTTGTCTGCTGCTCTTGAAGGCCTATCAAGCTATTATAGGGAAAATGACTTATGACCTAACCCTTCAAAAACTGAAGTGTGTGCCTTTCACCTAAAAAATAGGAAAGCTCAGCGTAAGTTAAAAGTAATGTGGTCAGGTATTGAACTGCAGACATGTAACACCCCAAAATATCTGGGAGTGACACTCGACAGAACCCTCACATATAAGAAGCACTGCATGAATTGCAAAATGAAGAACTCTACAAGAAACAACTTACTGCGCAAATTAGTTGGATCACAGTGGGGCAGTCAACCACAAACTATACGTACATCGGCAATGGCCCTTTGTTACTCTGTTGCAGAATATGCATGCCCAGTTTGGTACTCATCATCTCATACCAAACATGTGGATGTAGCCCTCAATAACACCTGGAGGCTAGTGACAGGTTGCTTAAAGCCTACCCCAGTTGATAGGCTTTACCAGCTTTCGGGCATTGCAACACTCAGTATCCGGAGAGAAGTGGCTGCGAACAAGGAGAGGACTAAAGTAGAACGGGAAAGCGCTCATCCACTGCATGGCCATACACCACCAGCCCAGAGACTCAAATCCAGGAAAAGCTTTCTGAGAACATCACGGGAACTATTTGGGTCACCTGAAAAGGCAAGAGTACAGTTATGGAAAATGAGGGCTCCCAACATCTCGGGACCACTGACAGTTGCAGAGCGCTTGCCACTTGGTCATGCAGAGGACTGAAACGTCTGGCGGTCCTTAAATCGATTGCGAACAGGAGTGGGCAGGTCCAAGGAAAACCTAATGAGATGGGGTTATACTGATACTACCAGTATTAAGTGCGAAGGTGATGAAGACCAAACTATGAATCATATGCTCGAATGCCCTATGTGCGCATCATCCTGCAACAACGAAGACCTGTTTCAAGCAACACACAATGCGATTGAGGTTGCGAAGTACTGGGCTAAGTGTATTTGAAGTTGTTGATTTTCATAATGTATTTAACTGTGTATTTTGATGTTTTTGATACGAGAATAACAATAATAATTCATAGAAACTCAATTTGGGTAGTGGCTCAACGGTGATAAACTTAGAAATGTGATGAAAATGCTGTCATATTATTCTCTATAGATGTTTTGTTTATCTATCGACATGCGAAAAATGGTTGATAACTAATAACTCAATCATATTTAATATGGAATGTGTTCACGAAGCTTTATAGTTAAAACATTTCTTTATCATCCAGTCTCGTTAACATGGGTACTGTACTGGAGCCCACGCTTCACTGAGCTGGTAGAATATATCCCTGATTACCAGGTTAACTGTTGTTTTTATCTGAATAGCTTCCGAGCCATTGCTATCGCAAAAGTTCTCAGACCTTATTAAAATTCTTGTTTCTCAAAACTTTAAGGAATGCTCTTTTTTTGGATCAGCGTTCCGCAACTGCTGACTTATTTTCCTGCCCTCGAACTGTAACCGTCTCATCTGAGTAACTGATTCCATTGAAGTTGCCTATCTCTCTTACTACAACTGTTCTCGACTGCATTTCCCACTGTTCTGCTCAATTTCCTATATTATCTGGGAATATCCTGCGAATTCCATGTACCCATATATTGTAAAACACACATATATATATATATATATATATATATATGTATATGGTATACAGGAATAAAAGGATAATCCTGCAATCGCAGATACGTCAGATCACGTCCTACTATATGGCATTTTTATATTGGCAATATCTCACCATTTAAAAAAAAAATTTTTTCGAAGCATGTGGGTTTTTTTCAGTTTATGCCATGCCATTTCTTCAAATTAAGACTTTTTTAACGCTGTTTTTTTTTTTAATTTACTCAAGGATGTTTGAGTCATATAAAACAATGTTCTTTGTATCCATTCATCAACAAGATAGATTTCTACGAAATCATTGTCCAAGAGTCCCAAACTATTTGCATGTTAACTTTAATTCGACATACATTTATTTCAATAAAATCCAAAATACCTACCTTCATGCTTTAGAACTACCGTAAAGACATAATTTTAATAGCATTTTAAGCAACTATACCATTTTAAAATCGGCAATAACGAAGCAATTTTTTAATGTAACGGTCCGCTTAGTACTTTATTTTTACACCGCAGACTGTCAAATTCAGCGGTTTGAATAAATTTGTATACACTTTTTACATAATGTTTTTAAAAGTTTTTTAACGTTTTGAGAAAAAAAGAACATTGTTTTAGATGACTCAAACAACCTTGAGTAATTTTTAATTAAAATTAATTTGTAGAAATGGCATGGAATCCCTATATATATATATATTTTATATGTGGCTTTAGCCATAGGCTAATACACCCAGTAACATCATATAATACATTCAACTGATTATGAATTACACTTCAAGTACATATGGTATACACAGAGAATCTTGAGAACATTTTCTTGCTCGATGCATTGAATATCCCTTTGTTGTTATATTCTATTTTTTGTCTGTATTACGTATTTGTGCATTTCTTTTATTGCTTTCAGCGATGGTGAGGATAAGACTTGTATTAGGTCTGCTATGTCCTTGATTTTGAGTTCGCCTTCTATTATCTCTTGTCTTATGTTCCTATACTGCTTGCATCTTAAAAGGAAGTGATATGTATCTTCCACATCGTCGCATTGTTGGCATTTCGGGTAGTCCACAATCTTCATGGTGTACATTCTGTCTCGTAGGAGTGCGTGCCCTGTTCTCAGTCTACTTATTGTTTTAATCTCACTTCTGTTTATTTTAAAGGGCGCGTACCATAGTTTGTGGTCTTGTTCCCCTGCTATGGTTCTGTACCAGAGGCTCTTTCTCGGTTCTTCTTCTACCCATCTTCTTTTCCAATCCTTCTTCACTATTTGTGTGATTGTGTGGTTGTAGTCGGTGTAGGGGATGGGTATCTCCTCTATATCTGCTGTATTTAATTGTCCCCGTGCTATGGCATCCGCCGCTTCATTTCCTCTTACGCCGACGTGCCCTGGGATCCATTGTAGTTTGATTCTTCTTCCCTCCGTTGTTGCCTTGATTATTTGCCTGGCTGCCTCAAACGCTAGGTAGTTTTTGCACGTGCCTTTGGGAATTCCTTTTATGGCCTGTAGGGCGCTTTTAGCATCTGAGCAGATGACTGCCTTAACAATACCCACTGCATTTATGTACCTGATTGCTTTTAGTATCGCTATAATCTCTGCTGAAAATATGGACATTGGGGTTGGTAATCTGTACGCCTCATGCACTTCTAGCGCCATGTCGATGAACGCTGCTGTGGTGGATTCCTCGTTCTCTCTTGATCCGTCGGTAAATATTTGTCTCCATCCTTCCCATGTGTTTAAGGTTTGCAGAGACAGCTGCTTTATGATTTCAGGATTTTGTTCCTTCTTCTTTGATACATCTACTGTCAGGTCTGTGTATACATGTTGATCCATTTCCATCCCTGGCCACGGTTCTCGTTCTCTATACATATCGTTGATCTCAGAGGTTGCTATGTTCCATGGGTTAGTTATTTCCCAGTATTTTATGAGACTTGGGCTCTTATGTAAGTTTTGGGGTTTCGCTGTATATTCATGCACCAATGTACGCACTTTTCTCCCCAGAGGATGACTGGTGTTGGTCCTTACTTTTGTCCAGAATTTTAGGCCCAATTTCTTCCTTCTTAATGATAGGGGCGGCGTTGCTATTTCCACTTCCATTGCCATGACTGGCGTTGTTCTTAGAAAGCCGCCCGCTTTCCTCAAGGCGGCAGATTGTACGGTATACAGTTTTTTAAGTGTGGTCGTGGATGCAGTTTCATATAGGAATCCACCATATTGAATTTTGCTTCTTATTAAGGCGAAGTATATCTTTCGCAGCTGTCGGGGGTCCGTGCCTCTGTTTGGTGTTGCCAGCGTTTTGTAGATGTTTAATCTTTGTAACGCAGCTTGTCTTGTTTCTTCTATGTGTCTTTTCCAGGACAGCTTTGTGTCCAGCCACATGCCTAAGAACTTTGTTTCCCTAACTACTTCCATATGCGTCCCGTCTATGCAGATTTTGAAATCCTCAATTGCAAACTGTATTTGCGTGAAAATTCCTACTTTGCTTTTCTGAATGGATAGATCCATCCCTTCAAGATGTTTCGTGTCTCCTTCACTTGTTCTTCAAGTATGGTTCTAGCCTTCTATTTGTTTGGGTAGGTTACATATACTACGAAGTCATCCGCGTATTGTGCATATGTTGTTAGGCTTCTCAACCGGTTGAACATTTTTGTAGTATATATGTTGAACAGTGTGGGACTCGAGGGATCTCCTTGGGGTAGTCCCTGATATACATCTCCTTCTGCTGTATATAACATATTTACTCTATGCTCCAAGTATCTAGTTTACCAGTTGACTATTTCTCTTGGCAGACCCATGTTGTCCAAGGCTTCTTGGAGTATGTTGATCTGATCGTTGTTATATGCGTCCTTGATGTCAAGGAAGGCCGCAAGTAGATAGTTTCCTCTGCGTAACTTAGTTGTATGTCCGTGACTAATGTTGTCTAATGTACCATACCCTTTCCGGAATCCCATTGTTCTGCTGTCCAGTTTTTTGTGATGCTCGATGAACCACTGCATTCTGTTTTTGATCATTATACTCATGATCTTTGCAAGACAGGATAGTAGTGACATGGGTCTGTATGATTCGCTTTTAGTTTTGTCCTTGTTCACCTTTAGGATTGGTATGATGAGGACATTTCTCCACTGTTCTGGCACATATGTTGTTGCCAACATGTCATTATACAGTTCCAGTAACTTCTGTTTCGCTATTGGTGGAAGTTTTTCTATCCTGGAGTATGTTATGCCGTCTAGTCCGGGGGCCGTATCTTCCTTTTTTATTGCGCATTGTAGGTCTGACATTTCAAACTTGTTGTGATTTGGTCTCTTTGGCTCAGTGTCTCGCATTATAGCAGAGTCCACGCTTCGTTCTAGCGGGACGTACGAGGGCGCTGTCAGGGCCAAAAATTGTTCCGCTGCTTCTTTGTTGCTGGTGATCCATTTAGAGTTCGTTTGGCTTCCTTTAAACCATCTTAGCTTCTTCCACATTTCTTGAGGCGTAATTCCATATTTGATGTTGTCGCAGAACTCTTCCCATCCTTTCCTTTTGGCTCTTCTTTTGATTGTCCTGGCTTCCACTATTGCCTTCCCGAGAGTAGCAAATTTGTCCACTGTTGGACACTGTCTATATGCTTTGATGGCTAAGCGTCGTCTAGCTTATGGCTTTGGAGCATTCCGCTGTCCACCACGGTTTCCTTTCTGTGGAAGTCTTCTCCTTGCTTTTGGTCAGGGGTATGCATTATTTGGCTGCAGATGTAATTATTCCCTCGAAATTATTGTATCGTTGCTGTAATTGGCCATCCTCATCATTCTCTTGTTCAATTAGCATATTTATCTTCTCCTGATATTGCTCCCATTTGGCTCTTTTGCAGTTCCATAAGTTCCTTGGTGTCTCGTGGTTAAGTGTGCTTAGTGCATCTACCGTCATTTATATAACGAAATGATCGCTGCCCAGGGTGTCCTTAAGTATCTCCCACGAAGTTTTTTGTCTGAGGTTTGCAGAAACTATAGATATGTCTGGCGACGATCTTCTTTAATAAGGTGTTCCTATTCTGGTTCCAGGTTCATTATTGAGCGTGGTAAATGTGGATGATGTAATTGCAGCTGCAATTTCTTCTCCTTGCTGGTCTGTTCGACTGTCGAGCCACAATGGGTGATGGGCATTGAAGTCTCCTCCTAGGATACTTCCTGATTGGAGCTGGTTGAGTATTTCTGACCATTGCTCTTCAGTAAGACTGACCCTTGGTGGTTTGTATATTACAGAAACCGTGTTCATGGTGCCTCCTTGTGTGATATCTATTGCTAGGATTTCTATATCAGCTGCTGATATCACCATGTTTCTAATGGAGCTGTTCATTCCGTTTCTGATCATGATGGCTACACCACCGTATCCGTCTTCCCTGTCATTCCTGTAGATGTTATAGAGCCTATGTTTGAGCGTATGTGCTTGACTTAACCACGTTTCCGTGATCAGTACCACGTCTGCTTTGTGTTCCTCCAGTAGTCTTTGAAGATCGTTCCATTTATGGTACAGACTTTTAGCGTTCCATTGTATTATGTTTAATTGTCTTCTCCTAGCCATTTTCAGTTGTTGCTCTGGAGTTCTCTGAGTTCTGCATAGTTGAGCCTATCTGTCTGATTTCTTTTATTATGCTTCTAGTGGCAATGTCTTGTACTTTTTGGAGTACAGTCGTCATTTTACCCTTCATATGTTGGGCTAGAGCTTTCATTATTGTTTTGACTATGATGGTGATTATTTCTTCATTGCTTTCTATATTGGGTACTTCCTTGGTCTGGGCCTCCCGTGATACCTGTGGCACCACGTTTTTTGTCATTTGGTGTCGGTCCACCGTCCCAGGCTATTCCTTGTCTATGGTGACGTCACTGAATGATCTATTTTGTAGAGTGGGGAAGTCTCCATGCTTGTACTCGTATTCTGTGGTCCCTTTATTTTTTCTGTGTGCTGCTTGCTTTACTTTTTTCTCCTCCTCTTGTTTTCTCACTGGGCAAAGCCTGTCATTGGCAGGATGCTCGCCGCAGCAGTTAACGCATTTGGGGCTTTCCTTTTGACATTCTGATGTTTTATGCTCTTCGCCACATTTTGTACATCTTTCCTTTCCTTTACAGTTGTTTGCCACGTGTCCAAATCTCTGACATTTATAGCACTGTGTTACTGGGTAGATATATGTTGCGACCTTGAACCTGAGGTAATATATTTCAATGTATTCTGAGAGATACTGACTCTCGAACGTTATCTGAACGGTTTTTAGCGGTGTTGTCTCTGTCTTTCCATCCAGTTGCGTTTTCTTGGTGAAGCGCCTAACGTCGATGATTGACGCATCCGATGTGGCGTTTAGCTTTATCTCTTCTTCTGATAAGTCCAGTGGAACGAACTTCATGACTCCTTTACATTCCACTCTACTAGCCGGTACGAAGGCCTTAAGTCTCATAGACTGTGATAAGATACGGTTTGCTATGAATTGGTTGGCAAATTCTGCTTCCGTAAAATCCATGGCCATTCTATTCTTTCCTTGTTGGTTTATTCTTTTCATTCCAGGAACTTTATTGTAGAATACCTTCCCTAGTTGTATTGGGTGTTTTATATTTCCCTCGCCCATTGGTTCTACCATCACTATGAATGGGCCATCTGAGTTGGCTTTATACCTTTTGTTGCGTTCTGTGAACATAAACTTGTTGACTTTATTCGCTTCCCTGTTTTCCAGTGTACTGTCTTCTTTCTTCTTCCTGCGTTCCTCGTCCTTCCCCTCCGGCTGTGATGTTGAATATGTTTGGAGCATATTCTTCTGTTGGTATTCCTGATCTTTGTTCTTGTTTCTAAACATCTCCAATAGGATTTGTTCTTCTTTGCTTATTTTGTGTGATTGTCTTTTCTCTACCGCTCGACGTTTCCTCCTCAGGTTGTACGTTTCTTCTTCCTCACTCTCAGTCACTCGTTCTTCTATTTTATTCTTCACTGGTTCCGCCATGTCTTGTTCATTTTCGTATACAAAGGTTTCAATGTTTTCTTCTTCTATTTGAGGATTCATTCCGCCACTTGCTTCGGCCATCTCCTCTCGCCTGTATGCGCAGATGTTATCTACACTCCAACAGTTGTTAATTGTACACTATAGTCCTTAAGTGCACAATCACAAGCTCACTTCTTTGTTCTTGTTATTAAGTTTTGTTCCCGGTTAACACTGGTTACTACACGATAGCAGAATTCGACCTGTGTGGGCCGTAACGCCGCTTCCTCTACGACCACTTGTTTTCGCTCTCACTCGACTGTGTAAACACGGCACTATTTCCTTAAAGTTCCGTCTTCCACGAAAGCTTGAGCTTAACTGTATATATATATATATATATATATATATATATATATATGTCGGATCTGAGTATGTGGCTAGCTGCTAGAGGGCGCCGCAGATGCAGCGAGCAGCGACATCTACGAGGGGCTACTTAAAGGTGGCGCACACAGTTCCGTGTTGACATCAGTCGAGAGAAGATGTGCGACAAGGAAAGTTCTCGCCGCGCTGCCTTGCCGGGCGGGTCGAGTGCCTCAGCGCACTCGGCTTCGCCGGCGGCAGTGGCGGCCCCGTCGACGACCCGGCTTACGGACTCGGACCATGCAACGGCTCTACAAGACACTCAAGGAGCCGCCAATGCACGTGACGAAGTAGTGGTAGCCCTAGGCAGGACTGCCATACCTCGATCAGCAGTTGAAGATTACGCAGACCTGTTAAGTGATTTCGAAGCTCAACCCGAGAAGACCACTGAGATGGACACTGAAGACCAGCTGACCAACCAGCCAGACAGCAACCAAAGCGAAGAAACTCAGCAAAACACCCGCGTCACAGCGAAGAAAAGTATTTCGCCGATTGACACGGGGAAATCTAAGCAGCCTAGAGCAGAACTTCGTGCTAATCCTGGATTCAGGATTCCAATTACGCAGCTTTCCTCAGCAACCAAGAGCAAGAAAGCTGCACCAAGAACACAAAGAGCACGCCTCGCACCACTCTTCAACCAGCGCCGTCCACATCTACTAGTGGAACATCGGGGAAAGAAAAGGGGAACCGAAAGCCGACTGCAGGAAAGCCAGCAACCAGCAACAATGAAGATCATCAAGATAATGAGGGTTTTGTGCTTGTCCAGCACACATGCAAACCCTCCACAGTGCCGAAATCAGTACCAATGGAAACAAGTAATCCATACCAAGCTCTCCAAGAAGAAGAAGTTCCCAGAACTAGAATTCATTCATACCACCCATTGTGGTCTAGTTTCAAGAAAACTACAAGAAACTTCATGATTGGGTAAAGAATATAGCGAAAGACCCATTCCACGCCAAGACAGCTGGAGGAGATAAAATAAAATTTACCTTCCCAACCATTGAAGACTACAAACACATCACGAAACTACTGGACGAGAAGAAGACACCATATTATACTTTCCCTACCGGGGCAGTAAAGCTGCTAAAGTTAGTGTTCCGAGGCATGCCAAGATCTTTCCCGGTGGCAGACCTCAAAGAAGAATTAACCTGCATGGGATACGAAGTACAGACCGTTGTACAATTAAGGCGCCCTGGTTCGAACATCGAGATGCCGCTGTTCCTTGTGGTGGTCCCGGATACTCCACAAAACCGCAGGATATTCCAGGTGGAAAGTCTATACCACCTAAAGATAACAGTTGAGAAACTCCGCACCTCTGCTGGGCCGCCACAGTGTTACAACTGTCAGCTGTACGGACACGTGGCAAGGCATTGCAAAATGCACCCGGTGTGTGTGAAATGTGCTGGACTTCATGATTCTAACAGTTGTACAGTCCCGAAAAACAGAGATACCGCCAAATGCAGTAACTGCCAAGGAAACCATGTGGCAAGCTATAAAGGCTGTATCGCATACAAGAAGGCCCGTGATCGTCTCCGTGGCACAAACACCTCCAGTGAATCCACGGATAACAACAAACAGCAGACGCATGAACAAGCCCAACAGGGAACTGACACCAAGCATCAGTAGAAAGCTCAGACAGGCTCTGGGGAATGATTGAAACCATGATGAGCATGGTGCTCAACCTGGCCCAGAGGATAGACTCCCTGATTGGCATCATACAATCCAGCAATATGCAGGCTCCGGCCAACACCACGTGCAGTTGCCATCAACATCATGGATAGAAGAACTACCATAAAGAATCTCAAATATTGTGTCTGGAACGCCAATGGCATTTTTAGGCAAATGATAGAATTCCGGCAATTTCTCAATGAACAAGACATAGATGTGTGCCTTGTGAGTGAATCTCACTTGAAGCCGGGTCTACGTGCCTCAGTAACTAATTATAACTGTTACCGCCGCGACCGTCCCACTGCCTGGGGCGGAGTCGCGGTATATATTAAGAGAGGCATCCCACACTGCCAGATCGCTGTCCCTCCGATGCAAGCCATCGAAGCAGTTGGAGTGGAGGTTGACACAGCTGGTAGAAAGCTGACGGTAGTGGCTGCATATCGATCACCATCTAGACAGTTTGTCGAAGCTGGCCACCATGCGGGGTAAGGTGCTAATAGGCGGTGACCTAAACGCTAAGCACCCGGACTGGAATAGTCGGGTGCGAAATCCGGCTGGGATCATCTTGAGGAGAATAGCAAATCGACAAAATATGTGCGGGTGGGGCCCTCAAGAGCCGACGCACTTCCCCTCGAGAGGCACAAGGCGCGACGTTCTGGATGTGGTGATAACTAAGGGTCTCACAGGCTTCATCTCTATGACAACTATAAACCGCCTGTCCTCGGACCATTGCCCGGTGCTGGCGGAGATTGAAGTGGGACCATGGCGAGAACAGCAACCAGACCAAGTTGACCTCCGCAGCACTAACTGGGAAAGGTACCGGGAATTCATCTCTACTGCCATTGCAGACCTGAGGGTGGAAGAAGTGGATACAGCCCTCAGAACATTTGAGGAGACAGTAAGGGAAGCGCTGCTGGAATCCACTCCTCTCCAACGTCGAAGAACAGCGCCGACACTACAACTTCCGCCACATCTCTTAGCGTCTATCAAAAACAAGAATAGGGTCGCCTCACCCGTAACCCGGCTACGAGAAGACTTTTAGACAGGCTCCAGAGAGAACTCAAGGTGGCTCTGACCGAATATAGAAATACGACCTGGGACGCCCGGAATTCTGCACTTAAACCGGAGGACGGGTCTCTATGGTCTCAGACGCGCAAGTTCAAGAAAAGAAGCCATCGCATCCCGCCTCTCCAGGGTGAGAACGGGCTAGTCTATCAGCCAGAGGATAAAGCCAACGCCCTGGCAGAAAGTTTTGAGCGAAATTTCCGCCCATCGGATGTTAATGCAGACCACCACGCAATAAGAGCTGCCCGAAGACGCCTTAGAGTCTTTCTTCAAGCAGACGACGAAGAAGAACAAATCGAGGCTATCTCTCCCCAGGAAGTTGTCAGCTGCCTCCGACGACTTAGACCAAACAAGGCTCCCGGCCATGATGCTATAGGAAATCGATGCCTCAAGAACTTGCCTCCAACAGCCGCAGAATATCTCACCAGGCTATTCAACAAAATACTGCAAACAAAGACGTATCCGAGAAGATGGAAGCACGCGGAAGTTGTGGCAGTCCATAAAAGTGGAAAGGACCCTATTTTTCCACAACATTACAGACCGATAAGCCTATTGCCCTCGGTCAGCAAGCTATTTGAACGCTTATTGCATCAACACCTACATTGAAGCCAACAATATCATACCAAACCATCAATTTGGATTCAGGAGAGGGCACTCCACGACCCAACAGGTACTAAGGATAGTGGAGGCAGGGACTCGAGCCTTTCTGCACCGCGAGTACTGTGCCGTGGTGTCGTTGGATATTGCACGAGCATTTGACTCTGTTTGGCACACTGGACTGCTCCTGAATCTCTATCAGCTGGGGTTTTCAGGACCTATGGTCAAACTAATAAGGTCCTACCTGATTGGAAGAACATTCCAAGTTCGAGTTGATGGAAAGCTGTCTAGCAGAAGAAGAATCCAGGCCGCAGTCCCCCAGGGGTCGGTGCTTGGCCCTACGCTTTATACGCTGTACACGTCGGACGTACCCTCCGCGGACCGAGTTCTGACAGCGACTTACGCAGATGATACTGCTTACATAACCAGCAGTCGAAGCCGTGCCATCGCCACCCGGAGACTTCAAGAAATATTACAGCAGACTGAGGCTTGGGCCAGAAGATGGCGTATAGAGGTCAACGCCACCAAGACCCAAGCCATAATGATTACACGCAAGCATGGTCCACGAAACGGTAACCAACAAGTACCACAGCTGCAATTAAACAATGAAGCCATTCCATGGAAGACGACACTTCACTATCTTGGGGTTCTTCTTGACTCAAAACTCACATGGCGTCCACACATCACTGATGTACTTAACAGAGCCAATCGAAGACTACATGAGATATATCCATTGCTCAATCAGAACAGTGCACTTCCACCGCCACTGGGGGTGAAATTATATCTCACCCTGGTCAGGCCGCTGATTGAATACGCCTGCCCTGTCTGGGGATATGCGGCGCAAACACACACCAAAAGACTACAAAGCTTACAAAACAAAGCGTTGAAACGTGCACTTCACCTGCCTTGGCGCTTCCCCACAGAAGCCCTACATAGAGTGACCGGCGTTCCGACCATACAGGAAAAATTCAAGACGCTTGCACAAGCCTTCTACAAGAAAGCCGAAACAAGCATCAACCCGATGATATCCACATTAGGCCGATATGAAGTCAATCCAGGTCGGCACAAGAGGCCAATCCAACTAATCATGTGAAATAACCAAAAATTTTAGAGCCAACCAAAAAGATACACCAAAAGTGAAGTCATGACATCTCAACTGCTCTTGGAGTAAATGTCGAAGGACAAAAACTCCGTAGTACTCTGCCAACGAATAAAGGGCAGTGAATGGCCTCGATGATGAAAAGTGGCGCACAGCACACGGAGCTCTCTTCCTGCCTGACCGCCGAGGCGACATCAGTCCGCTATCTGTCATTGTGTATTGTGAGACTGAGTCTAATAATCCGGATCCTTGTATCCACTGTGTTCTCATAGTTACTCTCCATTGTCCGAGGGATATCCACAGCCTACCTTCGCTGACGAGCCATTTGCTTCTAACCGGGAACTCCATTCAACCCCACCGAGCGTGGTGGTGTAACGGATAGCGTTCTGGCCTCGCATTCGGGAGGACGGCGGTTCGAATCCCCGTCCGGGCATCCAGATTTGGGTTTTCCATGGTTTCCCCAAATCACTCCAGGCGAATGCCGGGATGCTTCCTTCAAAAGGCCATGGCCGAATTCCTTCCCATTCCTTGCCCCCATCCTTTCCCGTCTCTAAAGACCACGTTGTTAAAAAAGGGACGTTAAACTGTTACAAAAAAAAAAAAAAAAAAAAAAAAAATCCATTCAACCCGCCCGATTCCTGATCATTCCCGAATGGATTCAACATATATATATATATATATATATATATACCTGTATATGTGTGTGTGTGTGTGTGTGTTTTCAGGAGTAAAGTTTTACGAAAGGCAAACTTGACGAATGTATTCTGGCAGTTAATTTTATAGCAGTAGCTTAGGTATCAAACTGTGAACATTACCTCTAATTTTAAATACATCTCTGGTCACTGTTAATTTGCGAGTGAAGATCGTCTTGTGACGTCACTTATCCCCAGCCAATAACCACTGAGGTGAATGAATGATTGAATGAATGAGCTTTGGAAAATATATATAGTAGATTTGCTTCAATGGACCACCTTTTTGTTAGGGATGTGTTTAACTCATAATATTTCCAAGAGATATATCATGAAGCTTACGTTTGTAGTGAAATGGATGATATTGTACATTGTAGGCGTTAAAAATCGCTGTGAGTTTACAGCGTGGAAGAAATGAGGGATGAGGTATCTTACTCTAGAAAATACAACAAATATGTTGTTCTAGTAGGTCATTATCTTTTAATTAATTTCAAATGGAAATGAACGATTTCAATTTTGGAGGTTAATATTGACCACTCGAAAAGCTAAGGATGAGTGTTTAGTTGAATAAAGGCCACAAACTGAAATAAACTGTTAGTGATGATGTCTCGTGTCTCGACAAAATAATCCAACGTTATTGATAATGAAATTAGTCCACTGTATTCCGGTATTGTGCTATCGTCAATTCGTACCAATACTTCTGAAAATAGATGAACCGCCTGTTTTCTTTTATCAGCAAGACCTCTCATGTTACAAATAACACGGCGGTTTTCAATGCGCGACCAAACGATAGATCTTTTCACCGAAAAGAGTGTTAGAGTTTTCCGAAAGTCACCTAAAAGTAACATGCAGAGTTCTCCCACATATTCTTTATTCTTCCTAATGACTTGCAGCGGAGTCTACACGTTTTCTGTGTGCCACTATGAATGCGTTCTAAGCTAATGAAGAACATTCGTAAATAATCAGAATCGCAACACCATCTACTCATGTCTAATGCTGACCTCTGCCCGTATCATTTCACACTGATCATCATATTCAATCTCCCTAATCACCACATGTCCAGACCCGTCTTCTGTGTGTCCTCCCTTCTCAACACAGTTACTGTAATGGTATTTTATGATTGGTTATTGACTATTGCATTTGTGTGCAAAAAATTGCAAAACCTGCAGATCCCTCTCTTGTCGATTTAAAAAAGGTTTAGAAAGGAAAAACAGTGGATTATAGCAACCAATGGAGACTGCATCTTCAGTTTAAGAATTCACAATTAATAGGAAAACTTTTCATTTACATTAGTTAACACATTTGGCGTTCACCCCAAAATATATATCTACCTTCAAACACAAATCAGTAGTTCTTATGCTGTATTATTCTGTCTATCCTGTTCGACTATGACTCCAAATTCACTTAAGAATGTTCTGAACGTGCAAACTTTCTATGTTCACTCTCCCCTGACGCCACAACGAACGACTATGCGGGAACCTCGTGCTGCTAGACTAACACTGCGGTGCAATGTTACTAACTCCACATTATTAACAAACTTTACCAAACTAAATTTAATACAGACTTTAATATAAAGGAAGCGGGGAAGGTAACCTCGTTAGCTCGCACTCTGTACATCTAATGGATGCTGTCACTCTCATTTGCTAAGACAGACGCTCCTCTCGATGAGCCATCGTCTCAAATTGTCAGGTCGCGTCCTGATCCAAACCGGCAGCCTCAAGCCGCAGAACTCGTCTTCTCTTCACGGCTCGTACGTCAACAGCGTTATCTTTTAGCCTGTCTTTAAGAAGTTTTAAATCAGTCATCTTTCGTAAAGGCCTGTTGTCAGGTTGTTCATTTTACGGCGTTTGCAGAGAAGAACGTAGCAGAATGTTTTATTTTATGGTTTTACACCTTGTCGACGCCGAGTTAGTTAGAGTGGCGATAGGATTGGGGGTAAGGAATTCGACCGTGGCCTTTTGAAGGAACAACTCCGGCATTCGACGGGGGTGATTTAGGGAAACCATGAATACCGAAATTTGTATCAGCGGGTGAGGATTCGAACCAGAATTTGAGACCCGATCGTTACATCTCACCCATCACGCTGGATGTTGAGGAAAAAAATTGTGGAGGGGCGGGTGTTTACTATGGCGAGACCTTGAACTATAACCTGATACAGTCAGACTTTCCTTCTAAACAAACAGTCGCAAATATTTCCGTTAATTGTGATTTAATCAAGTATATTCATAGAATTTCCCATTCTCAACGGAATTTTTTATGTAGATAATTAAAGGTGGATATGAAAGAATTTTTATTCATATCGCTCTGTAAACTTCGTGGTATAACTAATATTTAGGAACTGTTTTATCTAAGAACGTCTGCACTGTAAATGCAAACATCTTCAATAAATCACCGGCTATTGAGGCATAATAGCCATATACCTAAATGTTTGTACGACTTCTTAAATCATAAAATCGATTCCTATAATTGAAATAAGACGTTTATCTCTATTTAGAGACATTATCCTAATTTTTTATACATTCATTTCATCCAAGTAGTAATACACGCAGTGGATACAAGGAAAAAGATAGCTAATATATGGAAAAGAATGCGGGGTAGAAACATAACGTTTCTGAGATGCATCATGTGTAAACAACGAACAGATTATGAAATATAGAGTGTTGGGTATGTCATGTGTTGCCCATACTGAAACGTGCTGTAAATGCAGGTTACAAAATAACACCTACACGTGAGTGAAAAAATGCGGATTTTTATGTGGCATAGTGATAAGTAGATTCACGCAGAATCGCTATAGGCTTTGGAAATTATGAATTGTTTTATTATAACACTTTATATCATCGACGCAGTTCTGCTGAAGAATAACTAAATTTCTGATCAGCAACCCGTTCTTACTGCTGAAATAGGATCCATAAGATTTGATTCTGCATACAGATTGCACTGCGTATCTCCGCTTTCCTGTAAATAATACTATAACTGCTTATGTTAGCACAACTTGAAGATTGGATTAAACAACAATGGGCATTCATTACGATTCCGGAGCTCTTTCCTTTTAGTCAAAGGAAGTGTAAAATTCAGCAAAGTGCGTTTGGTTGAAAGTAAAATTCTTTTATCCTATGGCAGCGTTGGTGGAAATACTAGGCCATGGCGACTAACGACTTAGACTCGGTAATCAGCACGGAGCAAGTGAGGTTTTTATGACTAATACCAGCGTTTTTCGTAATGGTAGAAATGAATTTATGTCACGAAAAGTACTTAAAGCCACAGATGAAAATCTGAGTTCCCCCGGTACCACTGGTTCCTGCTAATTAATCTGGGTGAGCATAAAACTAGAAAGAAATTGAATTTATAGTCGGGTTCTTTTGCCAGTTGCTAGAGTTTGGAGCCTTACAGAAAGAAGATAAGAAATGACAAACGTATCCCCCGACAAATACGCTAGCAGATCGTTGAAGCACATGCGTGACCGAACAGTAGCGTTCCAGCCTGACGTTAGTGAGGACGCGTATTCGATACCCGGTCAGGCCATCCAAATTTCATTCTTCCAAAGTTTCTTCATATAACTGCAGGCGGAGTTTTTACGGCTACAATGGCTTTGTCTTCTACGAGGCACTAAGTTCTAATTTAAAAGGAAATAACATGGTAAAGATGTCAAGATCTTTCTTGCGACAAATTTTGATAATTTCCATACCTGTTTCATAGAAAACGGCATTAATGATGATAAAAAACTAGATATGCTCCTTGAACATGTGAGGTCCCACTCACAAATCATGGTCGAAATTGTAAATAAAA
Organism: Vandiemenella viatica; assembly: GCA_031002005.1. Lineage (NCBI taxonomy): Eukaryota > Metazoa > Arthropoda > Insecta > Orthoptera > Morabidae > Vandiemenella > Vandiemenella viatica. Next base: position 166,465,519 of record JARYHS010008074.1, on the reverse strand, counting down.
TAGATTTATAAGTAATAAACTTCACAGCATGAGTAGCATGTATAGTTATTTGGGGTAGTTTTAAGGTTTTGGCAGTAACTGAATTTTCTGTAGTTGGTACGATGGTGTGGAAAGAAGGTGGTTGTTAAGATGGCGCAGAGAGGCCGCGAGAGAATGGGTGAGTAGTACAGTGTCGGCTGTGTATTGTGATAAACGAATGTTTGAAGTGTTCAATAAATTTTGGCAGATAAATGAATATATTGGTTGATTTATTTAACAATGATATCCGTTGCGCAGAGGTATGAATTGGAAAGCAGTTTCTTAAATAATAATATGCTAAGAGATAGCGCAACCGTGGAAATCAACGTTTGGCCTGGGCCATATGTTGCAATTGGCGGGCTATCTGCCTTCTGCTAATTGATAGTTAAGTTAGCTGTGGGACTTAGCAAACAGGTCATGAGAGGTGAAACAGAATCTGACACTCAGTTTTTTTAAATTTACGCGAATAAGGAACTCACCGGTTCAGTAACTTTGACGTAAAACTAAATACCACTAAATGGAAACAGTTCGTGGATCAAAAGGACAATAAATGTAATGAAAACTCTATACTGTCGTGAATAAATTATTAAAGCCACGCTAACAAGAGACGGAATGTTCGTTCAAACCGGACATGATACAGTGACAGGTTACTTTCACACAGTACGAAGAATTTTCAAGTAAATTTCTCTCGGAAGATGATTTTTAGAGCCCATAAATCAAATAACGAGGAATATGTAGTAAGGGAGCATAGGTTTTCATGAAAATGCTGACATTGGTGATCTATGAATTAAATTTCATAAAAAATAGATAATTTAAGCAGTAACATCAGAAATGTTCGTACTGTCGTAAATATAGTGATTAATTACTAATTGAAAGAACAACGCCAATGCAACTGTTTAATTTATTTATTGCTGCGTTAAACAGTTGCATTGGCGTTGTTCTTTCAATTAGTCATTAACTAAGTAACTGCGGAAAAAAGGCAGCAAGAACATTGCGTAGAGATTAAGCCCACTCTTGACGCAACCAACTAATGAGATCTCACTACTGAGTTGTATTTAACTAAGTAACACCGTGAAGCTAATGACCTACACATTGACGCGGCTTCAAGTTCCCCCCCTACCCTTACCCCACCTCCCCCGCCGTGAAGCGGGCGGTCTGCGTTCTATTTTGTTCAAAAAGCGTAAATTACCTTGCGCTGTACCAATAGAAATTGAAAAAAGTAGGCATACCCGTTGAATGGAAGGAGACTATCCTTGTGACTTTTTCGTTAATGAGGGACAGGTTTACGTCAGCAGTCTATACTACTTTGGGACAAACCTTATATCCAGATATTGTTTGTTTCCTATTAGAGAAAAACAAGTATGTAAGTCCTAATCAGAATGATTTCAGAAACAGACTAGTTATTCTATGACTGTCATTTATATCCTTTTCCATATGGCAGTTAATTGCTACTAAGTCGACCAAGTGTCGTATTTTTTTTTAATCTTCTTATACATTGTCAGAAACAACGAAGTTCAGAACTTTTAGGCTGGGGGAAGGTGTCAAAGCGTTTGTTAGGTTTCATTAAAATCGAAACAAACTATGCATTGTTCGAATGTGTTCATCAGAAGGAATTGTAGTTCGTATGCCTTGAGGTGAGTTTGATATAGCGATTTATTTTGCTAATAACATAATGGAGTGATAGAATCTGCTATTTACTCTATTAAAAAATCGATATCTGTCATTCGCTCATTATAACAAATGCAAAGTGACAATTACAACTTAATGATAAGAATTTCTCATCATATAAAAGGCTAAAGAAGTCAGTAATATTTATATATAAGAATGATGATGCAATCCTACTACGGTGGAATCTCTGCACGGAGTTCACAGATAAGGTGACAATGAGGTAGTCTTATTAATCCAGAACTTAAGCAACTGTGCGTGTCGAAGTTGAACAAACAGATTATATAGCGCCACGCCTCTGTAACATTACATGTAATATTCATCAATACTTGGAAACGTACACCTGAAATTGTAGATACAGCAATTCAGTAAGCTGCAGGGAAGAGTCCCTCCTTTCGTTACTTCCAAAATGCAGTTGGAAGAGAGCAGAATAAACCAACTGATGAAACTCTCAGATCCCAATGCGATTTTCCAGAGATAAACTTCATAGTACCTGATGAACTTAATTAGTCTCCAAGAACAGTAAAACAATTTTTTATAGTTTCATTTAAAACGCAAATCGGATTGGATGGAAAGATAAGAAAAATTACAAGTAGATTTGATTGTTTCGTGCATAAGTTGCTTTTCGCGTGCTGTGCGGAAATGGAATAGACGGACTAAAGTTGAATATGAAACACTCGCAAAACCGTACTAGAGACATAATTTCCTGCAACTCATGAAGCGTAAGTTAATATTATTTTACATTCATTTTCCTCACCACACATATTCTATTAAAACAAACAAAGAAATGATATATATATATATATATATATATATATATATATATATATATATATTACAAACTTCAAACGCCCCCTCTAACAAGAAACAGATGGCAAACATAAAAAAGTACAACAAAAACTTTTATAAGTAATTTGATTCCAATCTTTGTAAAAGTCTAATAACGCAATGAAGCATAAAAGTGAGTGATTGACGAATGCATAAGAGGTTGATTACCTCAAAGCGTGGAAGTAACATGGCAGTTGAGGACATACGTATTCAGCTGTAAAACCTCTCGGCAGAAATCGAAATGAAAGTAAACTGTCTAATTGTAAAACGTTCTAACAAACGCGTCTATACAAAATATACAAACTGCAAAAATATTACAGAAAACATTTGGATCGATGAAAATACCTCCACTAGAGGTGAAATGCGTCAGAAAATAAACATTGCTAATGGCTTTACGCGTAGTCAAGGTCGAGGTAATTTGAGACGGCAAACGTGTTTGAGCAAGGAACTGGGAGAAATTCCACCGTGGTCTTTTGAAAGAACCATCGCTGCTACCGTCTCGAGTGGTTTCGGGAAACCATGGAAAACTGAAATCTGGATATCGGGTCGGAGACCCGCATCCTCCGGAATACGAGGCCAGAACGTTATCGCTCACCCCTCACTCTCGATCCTAAATTAAAGAAACAAAGAATGTAATAGTTGTATTGGTATTTTGTCACATAATCATTTAATTTGCATTTGATAACTTGTAAGCGGCTCTTGAATCAGGCTAAAGTTATTGTTCAGATGTTTACTGTCCATTTCTGCAAACCGAGCTGATTGGGTGAGTTCACATTCGGAAGGAGACTGATTAAAACCCCGTCCAGAATTCGTTTTTTCATGGATTCGTGAAATTACTTTAGGCGAATGTCAGGATTGTCCCTTTCCTTAAACACTATCCTTTCCCACCTCTAATGACCTCGGTGACTACGATGCGGAAGCCATAGATGTTTCAAATTTTAAAATTCACTTATGAATTTTTCATTCAACCAAAACGATATAATACTTCAAAAAAATAATTGTTTAAAAAACATAAAAACCGCCTTCAAAAAAGGGCACTAACAATTTTAAAATAACTTTATACCTTGCTTAAAAGAAAGTAAATCTAAATGGACAATATTTTACATTACTGTTATTGAAATTTTTACATTAATTAGTTATTTTTGGAGTCGGTGCCAGCTATCAGATTGCGCAGATCGAATTACTGAACTTTATTTGGTGTTCGAGGCGAACCGAGAGTACGAACAAAAATTCCAAATATTTTACAGCATGTCGTGAAGAAGATTAATTGTAGGTAAGTAGTAACATGATTTTTATGTATTATTGTTATTTATTATTGTTTCTATCTTTTTGTTTTTCTTGTTTTGGCTGGCACAGACTCCAAAAATAGCTAATTAATGTAAAAATTTCAATAACAGTAATGTAAAATATTGTCCATTTAGATTTACTTTCTTTTAAGCAAGGTATAAAGTTATTTTAAAATTTTTAGTGCCCTTTTTTGAAGGCGGTTTTTATGTTTTTTAAACAATTATTTTATTTTTAAATTTTTAGTGGTATTACAGTTAATTTGTATTTAAATATGCCGCCGCAGTTCTCATTTTGCGAACTTCCTGGTAGCTCAATGGTTAAAGCGAATACTTTTTAAAAAATCTGTCTTTATAATAACTTTCAGAATGGGGTATATTGGATGCTGTGTTAAGGAATGTCAGTTTACATTTTGGTCCAGGCTGTGTTTCGATCTAATCATAACAACTATTAAAGCTGCTGCTCGATAATCAAAACATGTAACATCTGGACATTAATACATACCACATACACAAATCTGTCTCTGGAATATATCTGTTCGTTCCGTCATCACACAGAAAAAATAGATATTTAATTGGTTTTCACAACGTAAAAGCTCGGGCTCCAAGTTGAAATCTGAAGTAAATGTTGAGACATTAGGACACATACATTTAATAAATATTCTGCAATGACTTAAAAATAGCTTAATTGATTTTGACGGTACTTAAAACTGTGGATTTTGTAAAGAACATTGGAAATTATAAACGATGGGGGTAAAGGAGAAGAGGGATTGGGCTTTTGTATACCAAATGTAGACTGTCTTTTCTGATTGATTTAAAGTATACGTTTGTAAATTTCTATTGATATCCATATAAAAAATTTAGGTGTGTATAAAAAAATAATTAAGGGGTGTGGAGGTGAAGAGTAGTTTGGTTTTTATTAAGGTAGTGTGGACAGCATTTTTCTCTTTGTTTTAAAATATACATGTGTAAAGTTCCATCGAAACCAGATAAAAAATGTAGATTTGTGTAAAGAAAATTTACAAAAATTAAATGGGGTAAGGGAGTGAGCGGTTGGGTTTTGTAAACAGAAAGTTTCTCTTTGTTCTTAAGTATACATTTGCAGTGTTCCATCGAAATCTGATAAAAACGGTAGGTATCTATAAAGAACATTGGAAATTAGGAGGGGTGGGGGTAGAAGGGAAAAGGGGTTGGGCTTCTGCGACTTAATTTAAACACAATTGTTATGTATTTTTTAAAGTATATGTGTGCAAATTTTCTTCACAATCAGATAGGATCTGTGCTTTGTGTAGATTAAGGGGGTTGAAAGGGGAAGAGAGGTTTGGCTTCTCTAAACCAAATGCAGACAGTATTTTTGTGTTTGTTTTTAAGTATACATGTGCATACTTCCTTCAAAATCAGATAGAAACGGTAGCTTTACATAATGAACATTAACAGTAATTAAAGGGGTAGAAAAGGGAATAGGGTTTGTGTTTTTGTCAAAGTATTGTGAGTAGTATTTTTCTTTTTCTATTTGCTTTAAAGTATACACATACGAAGTTCCACCGAAATCGGATTAAAATGTGGGTTTGTACAAACATTAAAGGATGTAAAAGGGGAGCTAGGATAGTTTTTTTATTTTTTGGTCAGAAATCTTCTCCATAAAAAAAAATACAAATATGTACCAACTTTCATAAAGATCGGCCAAATGGTGTCAACTGCAGCTTTCCAAAAGGAAATTGACAAATGTCAAGGGGCGGAAATGGGGAAAGGGGTTCAGTTTTTGCAAACCAAAAGTTGACATTATTTTTTCTCTTTGTTTTACAGTAAAAGTTTGCTAAGTTCTATCTAAACTGGATAAAAACTGTGGGTTTGTATAAAAATTAAACGGTTTAATGGGGAGTGGGGGTGTTTTTTTTTATTTTTTGGTCCGAAACCTTCCTCGTGAAAAAATTCATATAAGCGCCAACTTTCATGGTAATAGTTCAAATGGTGGCAACTGTAGCTTTTTATACAAAAAAAAAAAAAAAAAAAAAAAACCATTGACAAAAATTAATGGGTTGTTAGGAAGGAGAGGGGTTGAGCTTTGGCAGACCAATTGTTGACAAGATTTTTCTGTTTGTTTGAAAGTATTCATTGACAAAGTTCAATCAAAATCAGATATGAAATATAGGTTTCTCTAAATTTAAAGGGTGTAAAGGGGGGATGGGGTGGCTTTTTTATTTTTTGGTCAGAAACCTTCTCCATGAAATATTACATGTATATGACAACTTCAATGGAGATCAGTTAAATGATGTCAACTATAGTTTTGTATAAATTAATGGGTGGATAGTGTGAGAGGGGTTCAGTTTTTTCAAACCAAATGTTGACAGCTTTTTTCTCTTTATTTTTGACTATACAACTCCAAAGTTCCATTGAAATCGGAAAAAATGTGGGTTTGTATAATAATTAAGGGGTGTAAAGGGAGAGAGGGGTGTTTTTTTATTTTTTGGGTCAGGAACCTTTTCCATGAAAAATTACATGTATATGCCAACTTTAATGGAGATCAGTTAAATGGTGTCGACTTTCGCTTTGTATAAAGAACATTGGCAAAAATTAAGGGGTGTATAGGGGGAGAGGGGTTCAGATTTTTCAAACCAAAACTTGACAGTATTTTTCTGTTTATTTTTTACTATACATTTCCAAAGTTCCATCAAAATCGGATAAAAAGTGTGGGTTTGTACACATTTAAGGGGTGTAAAAGGGTAGAAGGGGTGGTTTCTCAATGAAATTCATTTGGGACCACTTTGTAGGTATACTCTATCCACTATAAAAATTTCATTTAGATCGGTTAAAAATTGGCGAAGATATCGCTGAACATACATCCAAAAAAAAAAAAAAAAAAAAGTTCAGACGAATTGAGAACCTCCTCCTTTTTTGAAGTCGGTTAAAAAGGGTTCATATTTGGTGATTAATGTCAGTCCTTTCAAAATATTATCTTATTTTAATTACTATCGTTGGGTGGCGTCCATTAGGGAGCGTGCACAAACTACGTGGCTCGGTCCAGAGAAGGGGGGGGGGTGTTAGCTGGAAGGCTACGCTGGGCTACGTGGGGAGAGGGGGGGTTCCGAGACAGACCACGTAGCTTTCGTTTCATAACATTTTTCACAGCTAAAATGAGGAACAGAACTCACAAGAGCATGTGAATATTTATTTGCCTCAGTTAATTATGTCCGTATGTAATTTACAATAGTCTGACAAGAGAAAACAGTACAAAATGTCTTCTGGAATCAAAAGGGGAAAAAGCTACCTGCTACGTGGGATGGGGAGGGGGGGCAGAGGCAAAAAAGCCACGTAGGGTTACGTGGGGAGAGGGGGGGGGTTCACAGGAGGCCAAAATGGAGCTACGTGGTTTATGCACGCTCCCTCAGTTACGTGGGCAGTTTTTTCGTAAACCTGGACCGTCCCCCCTTGGTGAGTATTTGTGAGCATTGGTGAAATCCGATGGAAGCCCCACCCCAACCCCCCGTTAATTTTAAATAAATTGTTAAATGTTGACGTGAGAGTTCTGTGGGCGTGCTCCCCTTGGTGAGATTTCGCCAGACTCCCCCCCCCCTTTCCCCTATATGTGCTCTCGTAAATAATGGACGCCCGCTTGTCATCTTCTGATTATCATTTAACTTTTAGGTAACCGGATGTATTCATCTGAAAAACACCCAGAGTAGTTTTCATGAGGCCGCGATATGATTGTCTTTAATTATGCCGTTCAAATAAGCCTTTGAGTCGCATCTGGGCTTTGCATTTCGTGCAGTTCACTTTGGTGGATAGGGTCCACTATCTGGGCCTGAGGCTAGAGTTACTGGCCGGAACCATTACATCGACCGTCACGAGTCGCCTCATTAACCTCGCCAGCTGCGGGACCCCTCCCTACACACAGAGGCTGAAGTAAACCGCACACACAGCAATGTAATGATTTTACTGTATTGGTGAAAAATTAAATGAGATTTCTCAACGGAGCTTCACGTTTGCAGTTCCCGGAAACCATTTTGACCAAACTAATTTCATTTCCCTGCGACCTACAAAATACGCTGCCTACTGGCATAGTTCAACTGGCCGTGCAACCCGCCTGTGTTGCGGCCGAATTAGCTAATACGGAAAACTACTAAGTATTTTGTCTACGATGCCTCAGCGAGCACAACTTCGGTAATTTTTTATTTATTATGTAACAACAATCTGCATTCAGTGTCTACACGGTATCAGCAGGATGCAACAATTAATTCCAAGCACTCATGCTCCAGACCAGACTCGAACCGTTAACCCTAGTATGCGAGGTCAGCGTTCTAGCCTCCGCGCTGCCAGGAAAAGTTCGAACCTGAAATTTTACGTAGATTATGAACAAAGCAATATTCTTCATCTCTATTAGTAATCTTTGTTACTGTTAAAGGAAGGGAAACATACTGAAAATTTTAAACAAAACCTGGACTTAAAGAGAGGAATTTTCGATAATCCTCTAAGGCATCTAAACACTAGGCACAAACCCACTCAGCATTTTGTTATTCACGGGGAAAACTGGTAAACACGCCAATTCTAAAGCTCATGGAATTTCCTGTTTTTATGTTGTTAAATACATTTACTTATTTGTACCGCAACGTTGTTATCGTTCTTTTCGATTGTTACTTATTCTTATAACATCTTTGAGCTAAGTTGATGACTGTAACAGATATCAGAGACATGATTTTCAGCTAGAAAGATAGCTTTAGTGGCACACAATAACAAGCGTAGAAAATTTAAATCCACATAAAAAAAAAAAAAAATGCGTTTTTACAGCTTAAGCATTTGTTTATTGTTGCATTATTGTTTTTTCGTCTTAAATGCCCCGGAGGTATAAAAATTTTGCTGCTTGTAAAAGTGCTATCCTACAAGATGTATACCAACCGCGAATTGAAATCCAACGAAGTTGGCGTATTTGCATAATCACATGGCGAATTCTGGATATAACATATTCTTCCCATCAAAACTGCACATTACACAGGAAGAATAACACATACACACACTATCACAAACTTGAGACGTTTAGCAGACATTTCAACACTCGCTATTATTTCTTGGTCTGAATCATCGTTGATGGCTGATACGTCTATGAAACTAAGGCTATGAAAAGCACACCATATTTCCTAGTCATTCTGATGAACGGTGTTTAACAGTGTTAACAACAGTCAAAAAATGCTTACACTAGTCTTTTCTTTTTGTTTCCTTCTTCGTCATATCAGCCCTAAGCGTACCACGAGACATTGTCAAATGTATACAGGATTTTTTTTTTTTTTTTTTAATGGCTTTTCTCCTCGTCAAGTTCATTAGAGGCGGGAAAGGACGGGGTACAAGTAACGGGAAGGAATTAGGGCATGGCCTTTTTAAAGAAACCATCCATGCATTCGCGTTCAATTATTTGAGGGAACCATGCAAAAACCAAATCTGAATGGCCGTACAGCGATTTAAACCTGCTTCCTCCGGAATGCGAGGCCGGAGTGTTACGCGTGGCGCACATTGAGCTGCGTGGTGCAGTAGGGGCAGCGCAGAGCAGGGCAGGGCAGCACGGAAACAGAAACTGTGTCGGGCAGTTACCCCCGCATATCAGAGCGCAGTTTCATGCCGCAGTTTACAAAGCATTGTAGAGTTGTACGAGAAACTGACAAAAAAAGCATAACCAAAAAAATATCGATGTAAAAACTCGATTTTTGATTTCTGAATCAGACAGGGATGTCGAGCTTGGAAAATTCTTATTACGTTATAAGAAGCTGAGTTGGATAAAACTATGGAAAAGTGAGTATATGATAAGAAGAAACTCTCATCTGGCTTTTGCAGTGACAAGAGAATTCTCAAAAAATGTATGCATTATTTCCAGATGACTCTAGCCGAGATTCACAGCATAATGTAACCTGTTATTTTGTCGACGACGTTTAAATACCTATTGGAACTGAAGAAAATCTAGCAGTATTTTCGTGGTTATTTATTTAATTATTTAGTGTTTGACGGTACATGGCATTTATAAGAATGTATTTCTCTTTTATTTTATTATGTTTTTTAAGAAAACTACATAGTAGAACATAAGAAACCCTTGGAACCAAAAAAGCAGTGTTCAACAAATTATTCGGGAAATTGTCTTCACAAGAATCCTCCCTCTCTCGTTAGTTGGACGGAGGTTGCCTTGAAGAGGGAGAAGAAGCAGAAGAGCTCAAGTCAGTCGGACGTGTTCCACGGTAAGAAAAAAAAAGTGTTTCTAGGGGACACTATTGAATGGTGTAGTAAAAATAATAAGAAAACAAATAATGTAATAATAGCCCATATATCAATCTTTTTTTAAAGTTTTGTTAAAAATGAATTTAACAGAGAAAATTAGAGTGAAAAATGTAAGTGGACAATTATATGTAGATAAATTTACTCGCCACTTGTTGGGCTCATTTGTGATCCTTGTCCAAATGTCTTGTTTAAATTTAATTTTTATGTATTTAGTATGACTGGTATTGTGAATCGCAGGGTGGTTACGCTCAAGTTTAATCAATTTTTCTTATTCCATAGTTGAAAGTGATTTAAAGTAAAGCAAGATTATAAATAACGCAAGAAGGATTAGGGTAGAAACCGGCACGAGTGAGCTGCGTGGCAGAGTTTATGTGTCGTGAACACAACGTGGCGCAGGCCACGTGCGGCGCAGTACTGCGCTGCCCTGCTCTGCGTCTCAATACGCGCTGTTCCACCCCAAAATGTAGAGACAGAGAAACTGTGCTGCGCTGCGCTGCGCTGCGTCGACTGCGCGTCAATGTGCGTCCGGCCTGAGCGCCCACTCACCACGCTCGGCTGTGTACAGGCGTCAGGTGTGAAACTATGAGAGTGGGAGGACATGTGCCCAGCCCGTGATAGATCCGGATTTGTCATCTGCGAAGTATTAGAGGAATGATGTGCTGCTATTTTTATGCAAAACATGTAGCTATGTTCTGGGTGTAATATGTGTAGTTAATAAGGTGGAGATTGGGGACAGTATCAGCATTCGCCCGGATGATTACATGAAACAGCCTAAAAAGGCAATCAGAACTTCCGGACCAGAACTAGAATCTGGTTCCGTCGTACGTACCTCCCCGATCGAGTTTGGAGGCGCCTTAACGAACGCAACCAAACTGGCGGGGCATGCTAGCTGATACATAAAAAAAAACAAGGGAGTGTCACCTGGCCGCGATAATCAGAGTATGTATTACAGGACATTCATTAAATCTTTGCGTCGAATAATAAATTAGAAATAAATACGGATAAAACCAAGATATAATCAATTGTTTCTAAATACTTACGTCTGTCTTTACGATTATCGAATTTATTCTTTTAATTGTTTATGTTTATAGGTGTTGAATTCACAAGCTGAGATAGAATTGAAAGAAATTGGTTACCGGCTACACAAATAATACAACGACTGTCATTTTGCCTCCATCTGAGTTGTCAGTGCAATTAACCTTGTTATGCTAACGTTTTGAAGCAAAGTACGAGCATCATTTGAGGGGAACAGATGGATTTGTTTCATCAGAATAAGGCCGGTCGTTCACTGGAACCGAATTCCTCAGAGCGAATATACGGCCGAATATGGCCGACTAATCCCGAGATAGGTAAAGGCATCGTTGCGCGTCACTGAACAAGATCTACTCGACCGCATATGGCCGAGTGACGGACGAATCCCATTTAAATGGGATCAGCCGGACGAATTCGGTGGGAGGGGGATGTACGGAATTGAGTAAAAACGCCTACGTAATTAATGAACGCCCTCTAACCCGATTTGGGATCCTATGAGTGTTTTCTATTTCTAAGCCTAAAATTATTTGTTGCTGGCAAACATTTTATGACAGATGTGACACAATATGTCACCTCATTTTTCAAAAAATCCTTTTATGAAAATGGAATATAAATATTGGAACGTCATTGGAGAAATTGTCTGGAACTCAGAAGGTGTTATACGAAAAATCAGATTAAAATTTCTCCTATACTTGAAGCCTATTTGACGATTCTCGTACCTTCTGACATACCACGTAATTACCCAATGACAAAAATAGAAAGTATTAACTTTTAATTTTGCACTCCAACACCGAGTTGCGAATTTTCAGTAAGTTAGAAACAAGCTACTGCAAACATACCGATTTCTTTAATTCCTTACAATGAATCCAACATTCAATATTTAAGGAGGATCAATTATGTTGCACATAACTAAACTAATTGTGCTGCATCAAATGCAAATATATATATAAAAGCTAATCATTAGAAAAATTTGCCGAAATATTTTGTGAATGAAAAATGGAACATCATAATTTCCGAAACGATGATCATTATAAGAGGTTTTTCAAACTTCACTTACTATTATCATTGTAAAGATGATACACCCCACACAATTATTATTTAACAATTCTATCGAGTTTGAATTTGACACTGCTGCTTACCGTTAGGCATTCATCCAATACGCAGAAACGCAGAGTGGAGACAGATGCTCCTTGTAAATATGAACAACAGAGATATAGGATAAATTACACTTCAGGTCTTGTGTATGTAAAATCAGTTTATTGCGTAGCTTACGTCAACCAACGACAAAATAATGATTCAGGACATACAAATATCATTCAAATGGAATCTGCAAACTTTTCAATCAAATTGTGCATGATGCGCGGTGTATTCCCATTTTTATCGACATTAATTAATGTAAAATTTTCATTTCTTACATCATTTAACGCAAAGCCTTTACCTCTCTCTGCAATCTATATCCTCATTTCCTTACCGACAAAGGCGACTCATAGAATTTGGATTTCCACCGACCAGTAAACAGAAAATTTTGCAAATTTTTAAAGCATTTCAGCATTGTAAGCTTTCTGTTGCTATGGCAAAATCGAGTTCATACCATTCCATTTGATATCAATGTGATTCTTTAACAGTATATTACTACAAACGCAGATGCCTGATTAAATACAGACTAGAAATTTTAGGGGAAGTTATTTATTTACCCTAATTGGTAATAAAATCTGCAGTTTTATTTACCTCAGAAGAGTATTTAAGTAATAAAGTGAACAACCACTGTCTAGTTTCAGAGCGGATTTTCAAGGAAGACAAATGAAATATGTGCACATCAATATACCAAGATACTACACGTTCAATTTTACACGTAATATAGCTGCAATTATGTTTTCGGTAACTCTTTTCAAGATCAATGAAATATTTTCAGTGTCTGTTTTCAGGCCAGTAAAACGAATGAACAGATCCATTTCCTATACGTCAAAACCGAAAAAAAAATGTTTCGCTTTCCAGTACTCCGGACAATAAAAGCGATAAACCACCAATATTTTTCTCTCAAACAATAACTGGAATAATTATTTTTCAAACTGATAGACTGCCTATCATGCATGCTATTGTTCCACGAGTTTAAAGGACAATGCGATCATTTCTACAGGGCAACCCCACATCAGTTCAACGTTGATTCTTAGCTTTAAATGATCTATTAAGTAGCGAATCTTTCAGGGAATGCTATGCAAAGGAGAAAGCGATATTCAGGATTAAAAAATTGTAAAAATTTTGGGAATCGCTTTTATTATATAGAAGCAAGGTATCATTACTCAGATTGAAAGACACAATAGAGATAAATTAAAAATACAGAGATGAGGTTTCTAGGGGAAAGTTTATATAAAATACTAACAATTGATAATAAAAATGAAGAGTTACTGTAATAACTCAAAACTGGACGAGCAGAAACAAAATTTGTGGAGGAAAAGATACAAAGAGTCACAAAGCAGATAAAGCGGATGGGATACTGAAGACTTTCGGAGACAATGATAAACAATCAACCAAAATGAAAAAGATACTGACGACTCTTTGTCGTCAACAACTGTGTAGTATTTGAAAGCAGTCGAAATATAGGTTAATTCAAATAACGAATTTTGATGAGGAAATTGGTCAAACAACGTAAGAGTAGTTTTTCGAATTAACGTAAGTTCGTATGAAAAAATTATAGATAGTTAAATTTATGCTGCATAACCACCCAAAAAATGGTAACGGGTTTCATTAAAGCTAAAACGGTTTTCGTGTTATTATGCACGAACTGAAAAAAAAATTCTGACATGCTTACCTAATACAACAAACAATATAGGAACCACAGGAGTTTAAGTATGAAGTTGGGGAACTCACACAGATTTCACTCCAGTTTTCTCTTTCTGCTGCTGAAATTTACGTGGCGAGCATGGAAACAAAATTTATTTTATGAAACAAAAGGATAGTTGACACAAAAAATTTTGGGCGCCGTATAAAGTCATCACGGTATTTTCATTTCCTCACCATATATTACATCTGAAAAAAAATAATTCGCCCGCAGTTTCTTTATTTTTTAGGAATTTTGTTTCGTATTGTAAAAACACCGCAAATCTCTAAATCACAGCAGCTATTAAGCAAATAAGAAATACGGCTGATGATATTGTAGAATTATACAGTAGACCCTTTCCCGAAATAAAGTAATCAAACAAATACGCCTTCATAAAACACATAACCTAAGCGAAAACCATACTGAAGGCTTGTAGAAATGGAGTATAAAATAGAGATGTGTTTTACAGTGATCAGTAGATTTAATGTAAAACTCAATAATAATGCTGTTGATACATCAGGACATTGATTTTAGACAAAAAGCAGAAATGTCAGTAAGTTCAAACTTTGCATTGAAGAATTTTCGTGAAAGTTGTTTATTTGTTATGTCCATCAGCATGATAGAGAAATATTTTCACTAACTGAGATGAAGTAGTACAAATACAATAATTCCATTTGTCCGATGTTTACGAAATGTAACACTGTAATTCATATTTACTATATAATACAAAGAAACGTTTCATTTTACTAATGTGAAAGCTATGAAACCCCTTATCCATCCGCTGTTTATGAATTCTGTTGGAAAGAAATCTGTCATAAGGCTGATACAACCCAGATCAGATTGCGGATAAAATTTGTTGTAACTGCCACGGATAATTTTCAGCTCGCTAGCAATGTTATCTACGTTATGACTATTTTCAGTAATTAATAACACATGTATACTAATTTTCTTACAAAGCCACTTTAGGTTTTCAAGCTCTTTCTTCACTACCGTTCTTCTACACTTCACTAAACCAAAATAAAGCCATGGTGTGTCACACTATATGCCGTACAAACAATGAAAGGATTTTAGTTCCCTGCGCGTCTTCAACGCGAACATAGGTCATGCGGCAACATAGAGTATTTTGACTCAGTACAATCACATGTCGTATCAATGGACGCCTGCTTATGAAGCGTTCCGTTGTTAATTTACTGCTAATTAGTTGATTCGGCATGTAGAGTTGGACTAACGAGCATTTTGCTTTCACTGCAATTTACTCTAAGAATAACTTTTCTACAGTTGCCACACAGCTGATGTCCATCTAGCGTCTTTTATATTCGTCCGTAGAAAGCTGTGATAAAGCAACCCTTTTCACGCCTCCACTGGAGAAGCATGATAGCTTCTTAGTATAAATGAAGTTAAATAATAATAGTGGTAATAATATCCTACTGAAAAATTCTTTACCGACTGCTCAACCCTTCTACAGTTTAACGTGATTTATGAACCCATCCTATTATATAAAACGCTAACATGACGTCTGCGTGCGTCGTCTATAGCTGCTACACCTATTGGCTAAAGAACGGCCAATCATCAACCACCATATTACATTCATACCACCATCTTGCTTTTCGTTTATTTACAGCTAGACGCAGAAATTTATATAAGGAGAAGAAGATTCAATATTTACGCTATTTTATCAGTTAGACGCAGAAATTCATGTAAGGAGAAGGGGATTTAATATTGACGCTATTTTATCTGTATCAGTTATCAAAACTAGGTTAAACCATAACCTAAGAATTTTTTGGCAGACGATAAGACACAATGAAGTTTATTAAAAACTAAGAGAAACGTACGTAATCGCGCAATGTATCAGTCAAATAAATAACAGTTATCCGTTTTCGAAATTATAAAAATGCATTTACTTAAATAAAATATAACCAAATATTCTGATAATCTAACCAGAATAAGGTACTCATATCACGAAAGATATAATTAAAAATGATTTCAATTTATAATTTGCAATTCAACAAAGATATTTTTGCAGCCAAATAGCGGCGTGCAGAGATAGAAAATTAATGCGAGGCAATCATACGTTACTAAGCTCTGTTACTAAGTTACAGTTGGTACGTTCGTTTAAATTTACATGTTGCTTTCTGTTTATTTATGACAACTAGATGCAAAAATTAATGCAAGGAGAAGAGTATTCCATGTTTGTGTTATTTTATCTGTACCAGTTATAAGAACGAGGTTAAAACATAACCTAAGAATGTTTTTGGCAGATGATAAACAATGTAGTTAGTTAAAAACTCGAAAAAAGTTTTCACCATATTTACGAATCATGAAATGTATCACCGAGATAAATTACCGTTATCCGTTTTTGATATTATACTTTCCGTCATTAAAGTAAAATGTATTTATTTAAATAAATCATAGTCAAATACTCCGATAATCTAACCACAGCATGGTACTCATATCACGATGATTTCATTAAAAATGAATAAATTCAGACTACCACCATACGTGCTGCCTGTCGTTATTCATATGAGGGTAATAAAAGCAATGATTTTCGAATGCAATGTTAATGTAGATAGGGGCTAAGTTGACCAGACTCGTAACTGACACATTTTGTTACAGCATAATTCGCTCTGAAATGAGTTTTACAAACCATTTAAACTGTTTTCATAAGCGCCATGTTACTGGAAGTATTATTTATTACGGGGGAAAGAAGTTTCATATTTATCATGCTGAATTGTGCCTGGACCAGGAATAAAACTGATATTACAGCAAAAGTTTTTGTGGGATTCCTAATTTGTTTTCAATTTTATTGGTTCTATACTTCCATCGTCAATAATTCAGTAGAAGTTACTACTGTATCGCTATGTGAACTGCAAATGAAATATATAGAACATTACAAAATCCAGGACATTAGCATTATGTAATAACAATTCCATATAATTAACCAACTAAAACAAATGAACTGCCAGGATATTGCATTCAAACCGTCATTTTTGACGGGCTCGAAGCTAGTTGGTATAACAGAAGTAAATATCAGTTTCAACTCAAAAAACCATTTCATTCCTCCCAGCAGAAGGCTGGGAGTCGGGCTGCTGGAGAGTCATAGGGGACTCTTTTCAGCCAATCTACTACTACGGGGAGGGAAGGGGAATGGAAGGTCGGCCGTGGCCTTCTAGGGAACCATCCCAGCATTCGCCTAATTGTCTGAGGGAAACCACGGAAAACCTCAGACAGGATGGCCGAACCGAGTTTAACCCCGGTCCTCCCGAATGATAGGTAGGAGACCAATATTGGCCTCCTCCCATCTCGGTGCAACTCAAAAAAATACTATGTTATTCATATCCATCCCGGTACACATATCGACTGCGAGATGTAACATAACATTATACTGATACTATTTTGAGGACTCTTTTATCCTAACTTCTCAGTTTGTCAACTCTGCATCTAAGTGAAACATCTCACATTTTACTTCTGGGATTACGGTTTGTATTGTACATTAGTCTAAAATCCATCAATAGCTGGCCAGTAGTTTTTGCGCGAATATCGTTCAAAGAAAAATGTTTACTCTTTTGTCTATATTACTATCATAATTTATTTAATTTATCGGCGCCACATCAAAATGAAATATATTCTGTTTTACTCCGGGATCACGGGCTGTATGTTATCCAAACCACCCTTAAATTCTGATAAGTTATTTTTGACTAAATCCCACCTAGCGTGGTGGTGTAACGGTTAGCGTTGTGGCCTCGCATTCGGGAGGACGGCGGTTTGAATCCCCGTCCGGGCATCCAAATTTTGATTTTCCATGGTTTCCCAAATCACTCCAGGCAAATGCCGGGATGCTTCCATTCCTTCACATTCCTTGCCCCCATCCTTTCCCGTCTCTAAAGACCACGCTGTTAAGAGACGTTAAGCAGTTTAAAAAAAAAAAAACTGAAAGATTATTAATAGTGCTCCAAACTCATTTCTTCAAAAATTTCTTACACATGCAGGAATTTTACCACTTACAGTTTTATCCTGGGACGTCACAATAGTGTGCTGTCTAATAGTAGCATTACAAGAGGCTGGATTGCTTTTGATTATTGGCATCTGCATGAACTCGCCAGCGTGGTCTGGTGGCTCAGTGGATGAGGGCTCCCTTTCAAAATTCATGGTTCCGTGTATAAATTCCGCTACGGAAAATAAATTTTTACGAGCTGTGCTTGTTCATATAAACTGGACAGGGCTTTCCGTGGTTTGGTTTCCTCATAAAGCTGTAGGTCCCAGAGTATATGGAATTGCCGTCCTACTTCTGACTCATTGGCCTAGCAGCCCCTTCAGAAGGTATCGGTCAAGGGTTGCAAAATGCGTTGAGTTTTTATCTAATCGCAAAGCAATGAAGACTACGGACACAAGTAATTGTTGAATATGTTGTCTCTAAAACCGTGTTAGCACAAAGAAAATCCTTTTTTTTTCCAGAGTCATATTTAGACGGACACTGACGGGAAAATGGTATTATTGTGAATTCAATTGTGCAGGCAATACTAACTGAAAATAATGGCTGATTGATAAATAAAGATCAGTTTTTCACTAAAATTGGGGTTTTAGTAATACTCAGGTTGATTCAGTCGGCTGCGGCACCGTGATGATGTTCGGCGCTGGCACAAGGTTATCTGGTTAGTGGTCCGATGATGGAGAAAATTTTCATCATCAGTGCTAAGCCGACTGGGTGGAACTGCACAGTTCCTACTGAGCAGACTGTGTACCAAAGTCCTGGGTTAAATCCTAAACTTCTCCACAGGGCATACGACATTGTTGATTTGTCCGTCGGGTGGGGACGTTGAGTTCGGCGATTTGGAAGAGTAGGCCTGCATGGGCCAGCACCTGTTTTCAAACTTTTTCCTTATGGCTTTACGCATCGTCGACGTCGAGGTCAGTAGAGAAGGAATAGAAGTGAGGGCAAGGAACGAGATTCTGGAGAACACGGGTTCGAATCCCCGTCCGGATTTGGGTTTTCCATGGTTTCCCCAAATCACTCCAGACGAATGCTGGGATGCTTCCTTTAATAACGGTCGTGGCCGTATTCCTCCCCTTTCTGTGACCCAGTCGTTTCCCGTTTGTAATGACCTTCATGTCGACGAGGCGAAAGACGTAAGGAAAAATATATAGTTATTGTTACTAACTAGAAATTACATAGTTTGGGCGTAAACATTCCATAATTTCTATAAGTAGATATTTTAACTGGAAGTTAGTTTAGCAGTTTCGAAGATTTACTTTTCGCAGTTCGTAGCGAGTCGCCGAAGCGATCACTTCCTCGTTGGCTCAGTGAACGTGTCTTGTGTTTCCTGTTTAGAGTGAATTTGGTGTGGAAAGTTTTTGCGTAACCAGTGAAAAGAAACCAGCTTGAAGACAGGGCAGCCCATACAGTGCATCCTCATCACCCACCGAAGGGCACCCTCCCTACGGCGTGGAAATGATTGGCGGCCAGTATGGGGAAGGCGGTGGAGCGACTCCGCCCCCGACGACAGCAGACGTGTCAACTGGAGTAGCGGCAGTCGGAGCGGCAGTGGTACAAGCAGTAAGTACTGTTAGTGCAAGTGATGTGGAAAGCGAAATCATGGAATATAATTTGGAATATGCCGAAAAGGAAGGCACTAATGTTAGAAAGCGGCCGATAGAACCAAGTGTAGAACTTGTAGCAGACAAGAGGAAAATTGTCAGTTCGGACCTCAGTTATGAATCCGTCTCAACAAGAAATAACATGGGGCTAGTTCCGGAACAACAGCAGCAGAGTGTAAGGCATAGTAGTAATCAGGCACTATCTGATAACAATAACAGTAGACCTCATCGTTTTTATAGGCAGTGGGACAATGGCCCATTTATTCTTTTTATCGAGAGTAAGAATAATAGTATTGGTAAGCTCCACCCAATGTCTGTGGGAAAGTTGCTTCATTTATCAATCCCGGAAATAAAAGGGAAAATTTTGAATATTAGCTACTCGGGTAGAAACAGATTAAGGATTGAAGTAGGTAATGCAAATATTGCTAATAACATAATAAAATCATCAGGAAAAATCGGTAAGGACTTAGAAATATATATCCCTAACCACCTAATATACAAACAGGGGGTAATAAGAGGAGTACATCAAAGTATTACAATGGAAGAACTGGTAGCAGAAGTTCAATCGCCGGTCAAGGTTATTAATGCCCGGAGAATGAACAAAACAGTGGTACAAAATAAAGAAAAACGGATAATTAACCTACAAACGTGTGTATTAACGTTCGATAGCCAAACTATCCCAAGGTATGTGAATATCCACGGGGCGAGATGTGAAGTGACACCCTTCTTCCCGTCGGTTAAAATATGCTATAACTGCTATAGGTATGGACATGTTAGTAAACAATGTCAGGGACAAACACGTTGCATTAAGTGCGGTGGGACACACCCTGATACACAGTGCATAACTCAAGACATTAGGTGTTTTTACTGTGGGGGAGCACACTATGTCACGGACCGAACATGCCCGGAATACAATAGACGTAAAAATATTCAAGAAGTTGCTACTAGAAATAACATTTCCCTAAGGGAAGCGGAAGCTACCCTAAACAACAGAACATATGCACAAGCAGCCTCAACATACGAGAGAGAAAAGGCGATATTTCGGCCCACTGTAGTACCAGACGCGGGAAGTTACATCGACTTCCCGCAGATAAAGCTGAGTAGTGGGACAATAGCACCAACAGCACAAGAGATGGGAAATGGAATAATTAGGATAGCAACTGGGCCAACTCAATACCTCAGTGGAGATTCTATACAGGTTCAGGAAGATTTAGGAGAGGATCCGACTGAGTCCCAGCTGATACCAGACAAAAGAAAACAACAATCTGATTTAACAGGTTTTACACTGGGTACAGCACAACTAAACAACAACGGAGATTTGGCCGGGAGTAGATCGACGCTCAAGGAAACCCAACAGCGTGGTAACGCACAGGATTATCGACAACTTTGGCTCTACCCAACACAAGTGCCAGTTACACCCCTAGCCCAAAACCCATATCCTCCAAGGATGCAGGGGATAACGAATTATCCCAATACTACAAACGGGAAAAGCAGGCTAATTGAAGAAATTTTTAATCTAATCATGATAGTAACGAGACATATAAAAGACAGTGGGTTACAGACACTGCAACTGGATGAAATTAGGAAATCTATCGAATTAATAGTACAACCAAATTATCCATAATACCAACTATGCAGAGGACAGGTGATATAAGACAACTACATGTGATTCAGTGGAACGCCCGAAGTGTTAAGGCCAAATGGAATGACCTCACCAATTTAATGAGTGAATGTAAAGCAAATATCGCTATAGTTTCAGAAACATGGTTGACAGAAGATACTAGGATAAGAGACAGACAATATAAAATGTTTAGAAAAGATAGGGAGGACGGATATGGTGGAGTAGCAGTCATCATAGCAAAGAATATAGTAGCGGTGCCCAAAACACTGCAGTGCAGCAACGACAACATAGAAATCATATCGGTGGATGTGCTGAATCTGCATCAGATCAGGAATGTAACAGCTATTTATGTGCCCCCCCCCCCCCATGTTGGAACTCATGAAACTGAATTGAGCCAAATTTTCTCCCAACTCCCGGATAAAAGTATTGTAGCAGGAGACTTCAATGCGCACAGTAAGATGTGGTACGATGAAGCAACGGATCATAGAGGCGAAGAATTAGCAAAAGCAATATGTCAATCGGATTTAGTGGTACTAAACACGAAGACCAATACCCGCATAGGAACACCATCCCAAAGACCCTCCTCGCCGGATATATCATTGGTATCGTCAAGAATGGAAATGAAATGCTCGTGGGTAGCAATGAATGACACACTGGGTAGTGACCACAGAGTGATCAAAATCTCCATAGAGTCGCAGCCCAACATTACGGCTCAAAATAGGGTAGACGGTCTCGAACATACGATAAACTACAGACATATTGACTGGCACAAGTATCAGCAAGAAGTTAGCAAAAGGTTGCTCAAATATCCTGGCATAACAGATCCGCAGGAAAACTATAACTGGTTTACAGAAACCATCAAAGCAGCGGCGAAAATTAGCGCGCCTGTTATGAAACACGGTGGTGGCGATACACATAAAAGGAAGCCATGGTGGACTCCAGAATGTTCGAAAGCGGTAGCAAGAAGAAGATTAGCCCTTAAAACATATCGTAAGAATATGACGTACCAAAACTTTATCAATCTTCGGAAGATAGCAGCACAAGCGAGCAAGACCATTAAGAAAGCGAAGAAAGATGGGTGGGAAAAGTTCTGCTCGGAATTAACCGGAGACATCTCAACACAAGAGCTATGGAAAAAGGTTAGATGGTACAAAGAACCAAAGCAAAGTGCTGAGAGCATAAGAGTAAATGAAGAAACAGCTGAACAATTTATGGATAAAATAGCTCCCGCTACGGTAGAGGACGCACCGCTGGTAGTGGCAGATAGCAGCGAACCTTTAATACATAATAACAGCAACCTAGATAGACCCTTTACCCTGACAGAGATGGAAAACAGCCTAAAAGAGAAAGATACAGCTCCAGGGATAGATCAAATATCATACTCAATGTTGTATTATCTACCCCATAGTGGCAAAGAACTGTTACTGACAATACTAAACAATTTATTCAGGCAAAGCGAAGTACCACATCAATGGAGGAGAATTAAAATCACTCCGGTACCCAAAAAACGGAAAGGATCCTAATTTATATACATCGTACAGACCCATATCACAAATTGAATTGAATCTGATGATAAAACAGCGAATGGAATGGTATGTGGAACACCGTGAACTCCTAGCAAATCGTGTGATGGGGTTCAGAAAGGGATATAGTACTATAGATGCAATAGCAACATTGATAACAGATATACAAATAAGTAACAACTCGTACCTTATAGCTGCTTTCCTGGATATACAAAATGCATACGGACAGGTCGACATTACGGAACTGGTAAAGGTGATGCTGAAATGCGATATCCCAAAAACAATAGTACAATGGTGTACGAATTATCTTTCACTAAGGATCCTGGAGCTTAGGATGTACAGGGGAGAGGTAATAGTTAGACATGTCTTCTCTGGTTTACCGCAAGGAGACCCCCTTAGCCCACTATTGTTTATTATTTATATGCACAATGTGTTCAGCAAGCTGAGTAGATCGATTTTGTACATACAGTACGTTGATGATGTGGTGGTATACGTAAGAAATAGAAAGACAGAAAAGACAACACGAGAATTACAAGATGGCCTAAACAGTATGACAAATGCTCTGCAAGAAAAGAAGATGGAACTGTCACCTGAAAAAAGTAAGCTAATGGTATTTATAAGACACAGAGACACAGAGGATGTTAGGATAATACTCAACGGTAAAGCTCTTACCGCAATACACCAAGTGAAATTTTTAGGGATGTGGGTAGATATGAGATTAACATGGAAGAAGCACGTAATGGAGATACAAGGCCAAGCAATGAAACGAATTCACATCCTGAAAGGGATAGCTAGTAATCATTGGGGAGCCGATCCAACAGTGTTACTGCGCCTGTACAGACAACTAATACGTAGTAAAATGGACTATGGGTGCATGCTATATGATGCAGCTGCTACATCAACCCTAGCCAAACTAGACCGCCTACAATCATTGGCATTACGCATAAGTGGAGGATTTCTACGTACAACCCCCATTAACGTACTTCAGATGGAAACAGGTACACCACCGCTCTCACTCCGACGAAGTATGCTTTCCAGACGGTTTATCTTGAAAGTCAGAGCTATGATCAACCACCCATTAAATTGGAAGCTAGGGGCTTTTAGCCAAATTATGTATAGGAAATACTGGAGAAAAAAGGCAACCCCAATTACAGTTAAAAATTACAATGAAATGAAAGAATGGCCAATAAAACAACATAAAATGAATCCAGCGTTTATAGGGGATACGTGGCCCCAAATAATCGAGGTCCAAACACATGAAAGGATAGGCAAGCTAGGAGCCAAGAAAACAGATAATAATACGATAGATCTTTGTAAGACGACGTTACAAATCCTGAATGAGAAATGGAAGACATGGAGTAAAATTTATACGGATGGCTCCAAAATCACAGGCTCAAATACGAGCGCAGCGTTTTACGAAGAAAAATCAGATGTTGGAAAAGCAGTTAAGCTACCGGTGGATATGTCAGTGTTCTCAGCGGAGCTATATGCAATATTAGAAGCCATCAAATATGCACTGGAAACAGGGGAAGAAAAGATTTTAACCTGCTCCGATTCACTAAGCTCACTATTATGTTTAAAAAATGGGCCAAAAGGGAAAACAAAGAACCATCTAGTATATGACATCATAAATGAGCTAAGCAAAGCACAACAGTTAAAGAAGAAAATAGAATTTCAGTGGGTACCGGGACATGTAGGAGTAGGGGGAATGAAAATGCTGACCACCTTGCAAGGGGAGCAAAGGAACATGAAAATATCGATGGCAGGGTACCATATAGAGACTTACTAAGTAAAATCAGAAATCTACAGATGAAGGAGTGGGAAGAAGTAGGGGAGGTCCAATTCAGAACCAAAGGTGCCTGGTACCATGCAATACAACACAGCATACCGAAACAGCCATGGTTTAGTGTAAAGGCAAGTAGAAAAGAAATAACAATGATAAACAGGTTGCGTTCAGGCCACGTTATGCTAAACTCCAAAAAATTTATACTGGGTTTGACAACATCACCGAACTGCGAGCATTGTGGGGCATATGAAGACATAGTGCATCTTGTGGTGGAATGCCGCAAATACAGCGAACACAGGAAATCAATCTTACAGAAAGACGGAGGCAATAAGATAACAGACTATGAGAGCCTACGACAATTTCTAGGGACTCCTACGGTAGATAAGATAAAACAACTATGTAAATATATATCTAAATGTAATAGGAAAATATGATGTAATATAAAGGAACGTAGTATATTTCATATCAAATGGACTAATTTTGTATGTTTGTGGGGATATGGGTATGTAAATATATGTATGGGTATAGATATGCAAGTGTTCGTGTATGCGTCCATGTAAGAGTGTATATATGTAGATATGAGAGCTACTTTGTACAAGAGAACACAAATTATTCTTTAAGGAATTTTTGTTGTGAGCAGGAATATTAATAATTCGTGTTAAAATAAATAAGGTATCTCTTATATTATTTCTCGATTTGAACTATTTTCATGAGGAAACTATCAAGTTTTCCAAATCCAGTACAGGATGATAGGAAAATGTTTGTGTGCAGAAATAATGTATTATAAGCAAATGTACAATTCTGAATATCAATTAGGTTTTTGTATGAAATATATAAGGACTTAGATAGACAAATTAATTACAAAAGATAGAAAGCGGGCGAAAAAATTAATTTTTTGGATGCCCCTGTTTGTACGATGTAATGGGTATCATGTATATGCATAATATAAAATGTATAGGTAATATGTAAAGTTTTAGTTCCTTCCAACACTAAATAATGATATAGGGATTATATGTTATTATTAAAGATAGAAGGATAAAAGTAAGAGAAGTATGTAAAAGTTTAATTGCTAATTGTGTCTTAAAATGATGGCCAAACAAGAGTTGATTTCTATGCAAAATGTATTAATGTCAACTAAGCAAGAATTTTTTTTTTTTTATTTTTGTAATTTGGTCAAAAATGTAACATTGTTAGCTGGTCAATATTGGCGAAAGCCAAGGACCAAATAAAATTTAAAAAAAATAAAATAAAAAAGATTTACTTTTCCCATGACCATAACACTGAGTGGTTAACGTTTTGGCCTCGCATTCTGGAGAACACGGGTTCGAATCCCCGTCCGGATTTGGGTTTTCCATGGTTTCCCCAAATCACTCCAGAACGAATGCTGGGATGCTTCCTTTAATAAAGGTCATGGCCGTATTCCTTTCCGTTCCTTGTCCCCAGTCCCATCCCGCCTCTAATGACCTGGACGTCGACGAGGCGTAAAGCTGTAAGTAACAAAAAATGACCATTCTTAGAACCAATGTATAGTAAACACACAGAAAACCTTATCATGCTGAGAGAATTGGCGTAGCTGAACGATAAATACAAATTCAATGAGCAGCCTCATATTAAGGAAGAGCGGATTAAATGCGTGGGAAGTTTCATTTATCCTGGAAGTGGTGAAGGCCAAAGCAAGAAACGTAGAGCAGGATAGTGAAAGGATTTGGTTTCTTTCATCAAGTATGACACTTAATTTAATGACAGCTAAGAATGCAATGTACAAGTCATGTGTCCTACCAATGGTAACATATAGAGATGTGTGCAAATAAAAAACATAAGTAAGTAAATTACATGTATGCAAAATGAAGTACCTGAAATCAGCTGTATAGAAGCGACGAAAAAATATTTGAATATCTCAGAAGAGACTCGATTGTCTTCCTGACGATGGAAAATAAAACAAGATTAAAGTTGTTTGATGATATGAAAAAAATAAAGGACTCTCGCTACCAAGACGGTATCATGATAGGTATGTACAGGGATGAAGACCAGTTAGATGTTATTCAAGAGTTAGTTGGGCCACATTACATGGTTGATCCAGGATTTTGGTTTGAGGGTGCTAGGATTTTGATTTGCGGGGGAGGGCTTGACTTGGGCGAGGGTAGGCTTTATAGGAAAAGGGGGGAGGGGGTGTCGACGACAGAAAATCTCATGTCATTATTTCCCCCCTTATAAGGACAGTAGAGATATAAAAAAATTTAAAAAATAAAAAATTTAAAAAAGTACCCAAAATTACGATGTCTTTGGGGGTGATCAAAATGCTGCTTTTGGAGAGGGCTTGAGCCCCTTAGCCCCTTAGCCCCCCCCCTTGATCCGCCCCTGTCACATTATGAACTATTTACACCATAATGCGAAAGAACAAAGTTATAAAGACATAAATATATAGTCACATCAATCTAAAACTACTACCCGGCCCCCTGGAAGGGCACCAAGATGGCCAGTTGCTGTCACTAATCAGTCTGGGAATGAATGTTCGTCGATTCAAAGATGGCCTCTGAGTCTCTTGACAAATAATTTCACTGTATCGAGCCAAAACGTTATTAACGTCGGGCTAAACATTTTGTTAATTCAGAAAAAATGGACCATTGATTTAATTTTTGGAGTCAGATGTGCAAATTCAGTACGGTCAGCACGTGAAACATACTAGTAGACGACGGCAAGTGTGAAACTCGATTATCAGGCAGTTTGGGCCGTATGGCTTTAGTTGGCACCGATCCACGAAGCAATGTCAGCAGCCTGATAACAACAAAGTTTCAATTGGTCTCCAGTCCAACGACATGCTTTATCTAGCTAATCCAGAACAACAATCATACGTGCATATATGATTCTTATTCTAGTTGAGTGAGCCTCGGGACAGCTCCCTCAAATCGAATTTCCTTCACACAATCTCCTTTCCATATGTTATGACTTCAGTCTCTTAACGCCATCCCTCATTCTTCCAAGCTGTATTCTAAAATAGACATCTTTTCTTCCACTCTCTCAGCGTTATTCAACCGACTTTTAATACTATTTTCGATTTTTTCTGTCATTTCTTACTTTGCATGCATCTCACCTCTCTAGGCTACACCTTCTCTATCGCTAGTCTAAGCTTTGTATGTTGTGGTGAGGATGTAGTAGACTTAGCCACTGTTATCCCGTCGTATTTTTAATAGCGTGGTAAAAAGATATTCTGTTGTCAGACGCCACTGCTTACATCATTTTTTGATGCTTCCATTCATTCTCACAGTAGTCGGTAAGTAAATTTTTTCACAAAGTCAACGATACTTTACTAATTATTATTTCCTTTTTTAATTTCTTTCCCCTTCCTCGCTCTCCTTATTAACTACCATGACATGTTTCTGGTTTTTTTTTCTGCTTGCCCAATTTTCTTAAGATTCTTTCTCATTTTCTTCTCTCAAGAACATTAAATGATCAGCAAACTACCGTTACATTCAGATACTCGTTCAGATTGTCCCGCCAATATTCTCTAATATTACCGAGCCTGGAAAGTGAACAGTAAGGCTCTGACTACGAGTTCGGGAGATCACAGGTTCGATTCCTGCCATCCAGATTTCGGTTTCACAAGGATTACCCAAATCATTCTAAGAAAATGCTCAGATAGATCCTTCAAAAGGCCACGGCCGAGTTCCTTCCCGTTCCTAGCTGGCAGTCCTTTCGCGCCACAGATAACCTCGGCGTCAACGAAGTTTAAGTCAGTAAGAAAAGGATTATAAATATTATTCATTATCTTCATTTTATTTATGTACTTCCGTTCCATTACAGTTTCTACGAAACGTTTACAATATATGGAGTCCCATTTTACAGAATCAGATGATTTTTTTTTCTGGCTTTACGCCTCGTCGACGTCCAGGTTAATATAGATGCGAAAGCACTGTGAGTTATGAACTGGAAGAGATTGGCCATGCCTTTTTAAATGTAGCAAACCCACATTCCTCTGTAGTGATTTGGGAAAATCATAGAAAACCTAAATTTGGATAGCCGGACGGAAATTCCAATCTGCGTCCTATATTTCTATGATTTTTGGATTACCTTCTGTTAACCTACTTAATCAATGATATGATTATTCAGATATGTGTTTCTACAGTGAGATGCCTTATGAACTGTCTAATACTACACGCTAAAGGGACTTACAGTTTTCGTTAAGTCCAAACAACGCAAACTCTCCAACCTACTTCACACGCAAATAGCAAGCTGATCTAAGGAAAGAGCAAATGGCCGGTAGAAATTTCGTCTGAAAGTATTTGAACAGAGATTTTTGATCACAAGTTGTACATCTTAATTTATGCAATCAATCAGTACGACGGAATTGATAAAAGGCGATGACGACGACCATGTAATAGCAACTGGGCAGATACATATCCTCCAGAGGAAATAATTTTAACGGGGAATCTAGCTTTACAAAATCGTACTCAAACCACACTGCCTCATCGCTAAATGAGCTAAAACTCCGATTTCAAGGTGTGATACTTCGTTCTCTCACGACTAAATATAAATATTTCATTCCTACGACTTCCTGACTATACACACAGCGCCATCGAAAAACCACTTTTGCATTTGTGACCACACTTTAATAGCTCTGCCTTAAAACTCTTCTGGTCTCCTAGAATTTGTTAAAACCTTTCCAAAACCACGATCTTAGAATTATGGCAATGTTATATGCAATTTTATTTTATTGATGAGCTGTTTATAGACTGAAAGCAGTACAGTTCAGTATAATATTTTGTAATAGCAGTGGTAAAGTAAAAAATCATCTAGTTATTTTAAATTTCCTTCAGTGTCTTATTTCTTTTCAGTCATATAAGATAAGAATTGCTAAAACAAATTGGACCAGGCTTCATGAATGTTATGCACTGAAATTGTCTTCTCGCTCTACGTTAAAGCGAACTCCACACCACGAAATCCAGTTATTCTGCCGGAGTTGCCGAGGCGTGTGTAACTTCCATCCAATTACTGACAGAATAAATGGATGATATCAGACATGCGCTACCTTCAAACAGTGTATACATATATGAAAATCATACGTCATTCTTTAAATCGTCGTCACTTGTTGGAAGTTCCTGTAGGTAAATTCTTCACACATTTGGAATTTTTAATTTATATATGTTTTAAAATACAGTAACAACGATAATTCAAAAAGACATATTTTTATTTATTTGAAACTGCATACAAAAGCTTTTTTGTCGTAATCTAGCTTTAAAATACAACAAGATGATGCAATCTTGTATCCACAGTACTCTACCATCAATCCAACATAAATCCAAATTAGGAGGAGGTATGAAGTTATCTCCTAGCGGTTTCAGCATTAAAGTACATCACAACAACTGTTTCACCCGTTTGAAATAATAATCGAAATTATTAACAATACTGTTGATATGTTTGTAAAGGTCAGGTTTATGGCAACTCTAGGAGCTCTAAAGTTGGTAGCAGTAGCTCTGCTTTCCAAGAAAAAGTATTTTGGTGTAGCGAAGTTACCTTGCGCTGGAATTAAGTGACTTCTCTAGATAAATTGTGTTCTTACGAACACGAAACTGTATTAGTAGTTAAACCTACACCTCATTCATTAGTATTTTTGTATTTCACGTCAACAATACAGCCCGAAATACTTCCAGAATATGATAAAAAAATTCTTCCGCATCCGTCCGCGTCACAATGTTGTACTCCTGGGACGTTCTGACGGTATAATTTTCTGTCCTCATTTTTAACCAGAGAATTGAACCTTCTGAACTTCCCAGGAGTGCGACATTCTAACGAGGCTGGGAACTCAGTCAATTTTTTATCAGTAGAAAACCCTGCGAAACCCACCGCTCTTACTTCCAAAGTTCTTAAATTTACCGAACGAAATCGAAATATAAGTGGATAAGTTTTAAATCAGGAAAAATAAATGTTTCTAATTTTTTCATTCCTACGTAACTAGGTTTCTATCTAATCATGTCGGGGCAGAGGAGGGCGGTGGGGGGGGGGGGGGGGGGGTGCGAGGTAGACTCGACGCCTGTGTCGCCAATACCCTAGTTCTACAATGTCGTAAATACTATGCCTCTTAGAGTTGAAAACCTTTATCCTATCATTACATACTTCATGAGTTTCATCTGAGATGTCATTGTTAGTTCTGAAAAACAGGCATTTACCTTATTAACAATAAAATTGTGGCGGGGAATGAAGGTTGAGGATTTTTCTTTTGACGGAAGCAGATTCTGGTACGAAATCCTTGGGAACCGCTGCTGTAAAGTCTCGTATACAAAGCACTAGTTTCTCAGCACCTACGATGCGGTTGTTTCTTGATAAGTAAATACCTAGACATCTAATCACTGTATTTCCCATTCACCGCTGGCTAATAAGTCGTAATGGATATTATACATCAAAAAATAAGATTGTTTCAAGTTATAGGTATCAGCAGTTTCTTTAGTAAAACTACACAACATCTTCAATTAGTCGAGCGAGTATTTAATCAGCGTCTCTTCGTTACTGGCATAATAATTTATGAAATATTCGAACAATAGCCAAATATTTTAGATAACTGGTTCTTTTTTATATATAGCAATCAATTCCCGCATTCACCATCCCATAATTCACTATACTTACTACTGGGGACCATTTATATCAAACTGAAACAATATACTGACCACACATTCTGTCTATAGTGCACGAACTATATGTAAGGCATACATGAACTATTTATTAACACCAATCGAAAATAAAGAAAAGTTCCATTGTTATAAAATTTTAAATACCAATAGTGTTTCATGATCTTTATTTTATTAGGTCATGTTCGATCTATTCTTTCAGTATTACTGTCCGTTAATTAAAGAGATATTTCCTCGTATGGCAAGCTTCCAATTTTGGTTTAAGGAATAATAACGGATGTTGTTTGTCTTTTTGTTTCATTGTGATTAGGGATTTATTCAGGAATAGTTTTCTTATAATTGTATAACGTGACGCGCTGTCGCCACGTTCCAATGTGCATTTTTATTATATAAATAATAATATAAGAGTAATTTACATAAATCTTGGGCGACCACCTAATAGCTATTTGTTGTAATTTCCTAAAGTACGCAAGATTCCAAGTGAGGACTGTAATGCAATGGTGAACATTCAATGTATCTTGTTAAAGCGAATATTAAAGAATTACTGAGCTGTGTAGGCTTGAAGCTAATCGTGGTGTTCCCGAACCATGGCGACAGGAAGTCGCGGATTTAGCGTTTTGCAGGACGACACACTCTGCTCCCTGGGGGTGGGTGGTCAACAAGGTCACTCACCTGGCGGGAAATGCCTTCCGCCCGAACACAGAGTCGTCCCCGAACGCAGCCGAATATGTCCACCTCTGTGAGTTACGTGGGGATATCACGTGACATTAGGTGCCAACCTGAAGATCCAATCCAAATGAGCATATAACTTAAAATCCTGGGAATTTTCTGTTAAATGTGATCTTCGAGACTGCAAGGGGGTGGAGCCAGAAGTTTTCCTCGTGGACCGAAGAGCGAGGAGCTGGACATTCTACATTCGATTCTAGGCGAGTCTAGTCTGAGGTGGACTTGGAAGCTTGACTTCTCTCGCCATCTGCTGCAGTTCGACTCCTGGTGTCGTAAAAACTCCGACGCTGCCGGCTTGATGGAGTGGCTTCCTCACGGCGACACTGCCAGTAATGCGATGATGCGCATTAACAGACAGGACGTGTCTGTAGCCGCCGTGTGAGACAATCTCACATACTGTGGGTCATCTCCGATCACCGCAGACATCAGACGCAGAACTACAATGGTAACTTATTACGACCAAGCCATCTGATTGTGCATTCCGTGAAACTGAATCCTTAAGCGTTTGTGATAGGATAGATCCATGTTCTCACTTTGTAATTGTAAAAACCCCTGAGCTAGTGGCATAATTTGGCAGAACTAGTTATTTTCTAATGATATATTGTTCATTCGTGGCACCCATAATTTTCTTTCTAACTGTAAAGTCACAGTATTATGATACCTTTGTCTGAGGTCGTCATAACTTTTCATTGTTTCCAATTGTCATTATTTCTTGCATTTTAATTCTGAGATATATTTGAAAGTAAATAGACAATTGTTTGCTTGCTCATGACGGCTAATTGTACCTCTGAGCGTTGCTTTTATGATTTTACCAATTTGTGTTAATGTTAACGATAAATTCGTTCAGACTTGTAATCGCCAATGATAAGAAAATAAATGTCATATTGTGACAATTTTCCTAAATTCCAACTAACATCGAGATTCTTGCAAAATTAATAAATTTTAACTCCCTCATAAAAATTAAAATTAAAAATACCCTTTTATTAATCATAAGGGTATGAAAGATAATTGTAAAGTAGTTTGCCCACTAAGGCACCCACTACAATTGCTAAGATCGAGCCAACCGCTTCCCAATTACAATTTAATTCATATAACATTATGAAATAAATACCAAAATACAGTGCCCTACACTATTGTTTTCCTTAAGCGCTGGTATTGGTTATATGATTTTACAGTCATTAATTTATGAAACTTTAGAAGTAGAATGGAGTTTTGATTTTAAAATTTAGTAACAACATTTTTGCAAACAGAAATTAATAAATATCTTCTAATAGACCTTTCTCTCTCTCGCTCTCTCTCTCTTACACACACACAGGCATATAATATTATTTTTAGGGATTTCTGAATTCGAGAGGCATCAACCTTTAGATGAAAGATTCTCAGTGAAAAAGAGATAGGAATAATATCACAAAACATATTTTGGGTATACTGATAGAATTTTTAAATAAAATTTATGTCCAAACTGGTTGTCACCAGTGACATCTTGCGAGTGAACTTAGAATTTTATTCCTAGAAATGAGTACAGAAATACGTAAGATACTTAAAAAGTGTCCCAAATAGCAACGAGACTGGATAATATGACGAGGAAGCCGTCACGATAACATTCTACCAATGAATCTGTCTCATAAAGAGAACCAATTCGTAATATATTTAAATATAGCAACAAACCAGGGAGAGCATCTTTGTGGATTGGAAATCGATGAGCTACCTACATATAAACACAAAATAACAATCCGGTGCAGCGCAATGTCAAATCTATACTACAAAATACGTTATTTGGTACATGAAGTTTATGATCAGATCATACACAAAGTAACTGCCCGAGAAACAAAGCCTGCGCAACTGATATAACATTAAAGAATCGTACACACACTGTCCGTCTGTCTGTCATCGTCCTGTTAATTTTTAAAATTTCATGACAAAATGTGTTATTTACCCAGAATAATTTATAATGATGCGTACTATTTCCTTGTCAAATTTCATCAAACTCGATTTAGTCGTGAAAACGAAACAAACAGACAGAGTTACCTTCGCATTTGTAATATTACTAGTATAGATGAAGTGTTCATTTGTGTTTTTTTACAGTTAAAATGAATGAGAAATTACTAACGCCTTCCTTGTAAAACATTTCTGCAAAGAAGATAATGACAGATATTGTATTACGAGATCACGTCAACTTTGTGTTCCTGACACCATGAACACATGATAATACGGTGTTTCAGATAAACGTAACGTGTCTTTTAAAGCTGTCACAACGATTCATATTTATACCATGTGAATTGTTTACGGAAAACACCAAACAGAGTTACAGGGCCTTGAAAGTGAGGATAATGGGGTTATTGGTTTCCAGTTAATAAGAAAATCTTTTATTTTATTTTTTTCCGTTATCACTGTAAACTGTGAATTGAAAAAGATTCTTCGGGTGTATATGGGTGAAGCGTTGGGCGTCAAGAAGATAAACATTTCCGGCAACTGAATCCGATCTCTGAGGTGCAGCTAATTGAATGGTAATAAAGAAACTAAAGAGTAGTCACCAAAATAGTTAGTTACTTTCCTAACATCCAGTGTTTTTAGAAAAATTTATGATTTAGTTGAAGAACTTCTAATATATTTTGGTGAAATACTTTTTTCTTGCCTAATGTTTCTCTTAAATATTTCAAATCTAATGCTAGTAAACAAAGTTACTGATGTAATTTTGATGTGTGTGTATTATTTCGAATGTGACTTGTATAAATGGTTATAAATTTTCTGATAGGTTATCTTTTTAGCTTTTCAGCGCTGTGTCTTCATTATCTACTAATTTAGTAGCATTTTAAGGTTGCAAACCCACTTTCCTCAGTACCAAAACGAAATTAAAAAAATTCGTAAAGGTATTCTTTAAGGATAAGCAATAAATTTTTATTGTAACAGTTAGTTGAAAAAGCATCAAGTCTACTTTGACGACTATATTTCTTTGAAAATAGCGTTGAACTCACTAAATACGTGATCCTATTACATACTTCTCTTGCTTTTAACGAAAATCTTGTTCAGTTACAACTTCGCACCTCAACTGTCGCTTTTGAAGATGGTTCAAGTAAGCGCCAGATTCAACGCAAAGGTTAGATGTAGTTTTATGTGAAGAACCTACAGTACACCACCTCCATCCCTAAGCAGCGAGGCGGCTTTGTTGGATAGCTCCTTAGCTGTGGCTTTGCGCGTTGAGTCAAAAGAAAATTGAGAAAAGACGGAGCAAGAGCGCCTCTCTTCTTTTTCTATACAGTTTAAAACTTTTTGGAAGACATCCGTTTTCCCTTTAAGTATCCACGGTACGGCGGTATAACGGTTTCCGGAATGCATGGTATTGGAGTTCTCTGATCATTGTATGTTAGCATTCCTTACCAATAATAATATATTTGCCAGATGTAGCCTTTGATTATCAACTTGACCGTTGACGAAAGGTTTTCATTTTAGCAGCTGTATTCGTTGTTTATAAACTGTTTATGAATGTTGTAATTGACTATTCCCTTTCATTTTTACGAGACGTTTACTGATTTAGAAAGTCTGTAAGAGTTTATATGTCCTACAGACATCTCTTTATTTTTGCGGTTGACCGTCTTCGAATTGTTTCTTTAATTTCAGGTTGCAATATTTGTGAATTTATAGTACGTACGTGTAATGCTTCACATTGATTCTGTAAAATGTTAATTGTCATTAAATTGTCACAAGATATTAAAAAATTGTGTTCCACAAATGTGATACAGCGGTAATAGTAAAAATATGTAGATTACTTTTGTTCTACTCTCAAAAACCATTTTATTCATATTTAACCATTATACTAATTCATCACAAAATTCGAGAGAAATTTTAGTAAATTAATAGCGCTAATTTTAGGTCAAAAGAAAATCGACGAAAAAACTCAGATTCACATAGACAAAGTTACGTACATTGCTAGTCGTAAATAAAACACTCCACCCTTCTCCAAGGCATAGTGCACAGGTAGCCGACAATGATTACTGACTTCACAAGAGGCGAGCGTAAATTGCATACAATTGCTCAATCTCTAGCTGTGTTAATTATGCAATACGTCCGCAACGTAAAGATTAATTTAACGGCCTCATATTGCAGTAGAAAATCGGGGTTTTAATTAAGTATTGTGCTCCCCATGTGTTATCGATACTAGCAGAGGTTAAATCATTTTATTATTTTTATTTATTTTATTTGGCCTGAAGCGCCAAATGGCACTATACAGCCATCAGCTATTTATACAGATAATTGGCTTTGTACAAATAAGTAAAGCATTGTACAAATAAATAATTTTACAGGATAGTTATACATAAACCAAGAATTTTATATCAGCTGGAATATTTCTCAAATAAATAGCTACATGTTTACAGAAATCAAGAATTAGGAAGACAAGTAAATAGATTACTCTGTACCAACAGTGGGGGGTACAAGGCTCTTCGTGCACAAACAATAATTACAGCATATACGAGTTTTAGAAGAGCAATAAAACTGCAGATCGTTGAATCTAACGAAATTCAATATTTCGTTTTTTCATCATAAAAAAAACGAAAAATTAGGAAGAAATCAATAGGAAAAACAAAAAACGTATAATAATAAGGAAGTACATCCTGACTTACATTAGAAGTCGCCCCAAAATTAGTTTTTCGAAAGGATATCTTACTTAAAAAGCTTTGTAATTACTACACTGTAGGGTAGATTTGTATCATTTTAATTGATTTAAAATTCTGTATTTTTTAAATCCTGGTTTACTTTTTAGATGCTAACAGAATATAAACGATCAAATCTTCTTTTTCTCATACAGCCTCTGGTTGGTGAGAACGCGAGTTCGAATCTCCGACTGGCCATCGAAATTTGGGTTTCCATGGTATCCCCAAATCACACCAAGTGAATGCCGGCTTGGTTCCTTTAAAATGTCCAGGGCCCAATATCTTAGTTGCCCCCAGTCCTTTCTTGCCTCTAATGACCTCGAACTCAAAGCCTAAAGCCTTTTTAAAAAATAAAAAATAAAAAAAATAAATAAAAAAAAAAAAAAAAAAAAAAAAAAAAAAACAGCTTCTCAGCTTAACAACAGAAAGGCAAAGATGGTCCCGTATACGTGTGAATTGCGGAGGTAGAGTTTCGTATTTCCATATTTGACCTTTAACATCGAATATGATCTGTCGTGGTCAGCGACACACCTCCACAGTAGTTTTCTTCTCGAGACTTTTTTTACATCTGGCAGAGCAGGCTAGGGAGCCGATCCGGACGTAATTCTTTTCCAAGAAAAGCTTTGGGATTTATCAGGGTTCACATTCGCCCGGAACACATATGAAACGAAAACCGTCTAAAACACTGATTTTTTTTTTTTTTACACTTGTTTCGTCTTTGTTGTGATTAATCTTCTCAGGTATTATATCCTTCCTTTCCTTGATTCCATTAATGATTTACGCAACAAAAATGTACAATACACAACTACATATGAAGATATTTAAAAATTCGCACTTTTTAAACAAGCTTGAATTCATATATTTGTGAGCAAGTTCTACTTTAAATTGCCTACTAATAAGCGTTAAACAATTGTGTTATTCTTTTTATTACTTATTTTTGTGGATGGATGGAGGAAACATTGTAGTGCACGACCTCAGAAAATAGCTTAAATATCGTAACAAGATCTGTTGGAACAAAGATTTCGCCTGTGCCTGTTATATATTTCCGCGTTCAGTATGGTTGCTATTAACATGCCCAGCTACACTGGAGTGTGTGTGTGTTAAACAAATCTGAAACTAAGCAAATACTTCATGAAACAAACACCAACAGCCAGTCGCTCGTAATGTATGGCAGAGGAAGGAAATTCTTTTGTAAGCCTCCAGGAAAAATAATACTAACCATTGTTTAGTTACAGCTGCTGGAGATATTTCTACTTACACGGACAACTATTTGCCACTGTATTAGTTGCAATTGTGTTTGTTATTTACCGTTTCGTAACTTATGCTTTTACAGCATGTACTGTCACGTACATTCAGTTAAGTGTACTGTTTCTAGAGTTAACAGCATCCAAACGTTGCGCAAAATCTGTCAGCTGTGAAGGTATTTCTACATTTCAGGTCTGGCAGCATGCGCCTCACCGACATAGGCAGAAAAACGCAAGACTTTTAATATCTCTTCCACTGTAGTGAGAGCAACTCTCAAACAAGGCTTCTTTGAAAGGATTCCCGGCAGGAATGTCTTCTCGCAATGTATAACATATTTCCACTTTCAGAAAACAAAACCTGGAGCTCAGCGTTACAGTTCCCATTTTTGCCTCAACCTATAACGTCATTTCGTTACACAAGAATGATTACTGTTATTCTGTTGCCTATAAATCTGTGACTCACAAAAACTTACAAATCAAGGTAATAACTTTTATACATTTGATACATGAAATGATATAATTTATGTTCATATGATGTACCGAATTCCGAATTGCTACAAATTTCAGGCTGAAGGTAGTACATGTTAGCCTTTAACTTAACGCACAGTACACAGTTACTAAGATATTGTAGCAGCTTTGTATGTTACTTCACATGTGATAGAGGTTTCAGGAAAGATTGCGTATACAATTAACGAAGACCATTTCATTCCAACGGTTGAACGGTGTACAAGGAGACGTAGAAATTTTGCAGCAAAATCTTATTTTATATGCGGACAATCACTGAGTCCCCTCAGTAATTCCTATGAAATGTCTATGACTGAGAACTCAATATCGTCTTCTCTAATTACGATACCAGATATACACTAGTAAATTAAACACCTCCGAAAATACAAAATTTGAAAATTTAACTGTAGTGGAGTGATTCTTTAGCATTGGTGGGTAAACCATCCAATAAAAACGTAATAACGTTCGCCCCAAGTTTTCCCTGGAGAAATTTATACAACTATTTGTATCACTACATATTCGGCAACTCGTGCTGCAGATATCTCTGAAACAGTAACAAGATCATTGTCCATTAAGCGTGAACTTGATTCTAACTATTTAAGTGAACTATTCATAAGGCGACTTACGCAGTCTCTCAGAAAACTGAAGTGAAAGAGGAAGGGCGGAAAAGATATTTTTACCTGCAAATATAATTTTGTTTCAACATTACAGCATTTCCTCATGAGTAATATTTTCGAATAGCATGCATTTTGGTTTCATTATTAGTAATAAAAAGCAGCTGAGACAATTCGAGAAATAGGCCCACATCAAACAAAAAAATTCCCGAAGTGATTCTCTAACAATTCAAACTACTAGTTATTAATTCGTTATTAGAACCAGTATTTATCACAGGGAGTTTAAATTAGGCCAAAATCATTTCCACTATCTTAGCAGAGTTTCAAAATGCATCAAATGTAATAGAAATGAATTATTAGAAACATTTCTATATAAAATCAAATATTTAATAAACAGCCACTGGTATATCACTACATTCAGCATCTGCAGAGGCGTTGTAACGTATTGCTAAAGTAATATAAAGAATACGAGGTAGGGATGCTCGATATACATCGATGTATCGAAAACATCGATGTTTACTATTCGATGCATCGAATCAATCCAATGCATCGTATACTTTCGATGTTTAACGATGCATCGATGTTTTTCATTCGATACATCGAAAGAACACATGCGTTTCTTCGACGCGATAGAATCAGTTTGAAAGCAAAACAAAAACAGAAAATTGTATTACTATATGTTATTTTTGTCACATAAAATATCAAATTACATTTTTTACTTGAATAAAAAAACAAATACATATGCATCATGATTAGTTTTAAGGCAAAACAAAAACTGGAAAATTGTATCGCTATACGTTATATTTGTAACCTAGAAAATCACATTAAATTTTTTCTTTTATCTTGCATAAAACAAGAAAAAACTACGCGATATGATTGGTTTTAAAGCAAAACAAAAAAACCGGAACTTGTATCGCTATACGATATTTTTTCGCCTACAAAATCTCATTTTTTTTTTATCTTGGGATAAAACTACAAAAAAAACTACGTTAAATGATTGGTTTCAAAGCAAAACAAAAAACTGGAAATTGTATTGCTATATTTTATTTTGTCACCTACAAAATCATATCACATTTTTCTTTTAATTTAGTTTTGATAAAACAACAAAAAATTAAAGCTGACATGAAATTTCCCAACAATGTGGCGCGGAGTTACACCTTAGGGCAAGGTTAAAAGTACCTAGTAGGCTTCAAAAATTTGCTTAAAGTTATTGCTCCTCATTATAAAATTCCCAGCAGAACAACTGTGACACGGTGGCTTGATGACAAGTATGACGTCTGGGCAACATTAATAAAATCAAAACTCTCAAGTGTTGAACACCCACATTAACAAGTGATATATGGTCAGACATGCAGATGCGCAGCTTTTTGGGTGTCACAGCGCATTTTGGTCTAGACACAGTGTTAGAATCAATGACATTAGGAGTTTATCAACTCAATGAAAGTCATTCATCGGAATATATAGCAGACATGCTCCTTAAGACCTGCAACGATTGGGGATTTGATACGGACAAAGTCTCTGCGGTCGTTACTGATAACGACCCGAATATGATTAAAGCTGTAGAATTAGGATTTGGAAAGAAGAAGCACATCCCTTGTTTCGCTCACACACTTAATTTAGTTGCTCAAAATATTCTCAAAATACCTTTAGAAAATATATTGTCAAAAATAAAGACCATAGTTACTTTCTTTAAACACAGTTGTTTGGCAAGCGGCGATTTGAGAAAGTCAGTAAGTGCTGAAATGAAATTAATACAAGGCCTGCCAACACGCTGGAATAGCACATATTATGTGGTTCAAAGATTTTTGGAGCTTAAAGATGTTGTAAGTGATATATTGATTTGCCACAAAACAGCACCTTCAATGCTGACTGGTTTGGAATTAAATATCGCGTCATCTCTTCTTAACATACAACGCCCACTTGAAGCAGCAACTAAAGAAATATCTGGGGATAAATATTGTACCAGCAGTAAAGTGATCCCTTTAGTGCACTGCATGCTTTCAAAACTCAAATCAGTTGAGACTGATGACCCTTTAGTGATGCAAGTACATAAGCTCGTCCTAAAATAAATCAACAAACGGATGGGTGCTATCCAAGTTTCGTCTTTAGCTATCGCGACCTTATTGGACCCACTGTTGAAAAAAACTACATTTTGAAGACCCGATGGCATCAAATGCTATTCAAAAGATCAAAGATATGATGAAGAGGGAGCTGGAAGAAAGGCGAACAGAATCTGATTCAGATAGTTCCGACAAAATATAGGAAGATTACAGTCTTTGGACCGATCATCACAAACTAGTTCAAAGAAACTGGAAGTCAAACAGGACCGAAGAAAGTGTTTCCGACGAGCTGTCTATCTACTTGAGAACTCCGGTTGGCCGGCTTAGTTGAAAATCCGTTAGAAGTATGGTCCGATTATAAACAACAGTTTTAAAAATTGTACAAAATAGCTTATAAATATTTAACTTTGGTAGCCAGCTCAGTGCCGTCAGAAAGACTTTTTTCGAAAGCTGCATAAGTTTTAGATCAACAACGTAACAGAATTCAAGGAAAGCGGGTTAATAAAATAATTTTATGCAAAGTTTAGAGAGAAAATATTGGGATTTACAAATTCCAATTAGGTTAGAATCCCAACACTGCCTCTCTTTCAGCGTTCCTCGTTTTACTTTTATTCTATCTTTCTATTCGAATTTCTCATTTATAAATCAGAGTAATTTCAAATTGTCTTTGTAGAAGACTAATTAAAAATGTAATTCAAATAAACACTTCATTTTGCTAGTTTCCTAATCTTTGTCTCATTTTTAAGCTTTCCTAACCTTTATTAACCGATATATATATATATATATAGATGTTTTTATTCGATGCATCGAAAACATCGATGTTTTTATTCGATGCATCGTGAAACATCGATGCAATGTTTCGATGCATCACATCGAAAAAAACATCGATGTATTTTGTGGATGAACATCCCTAATACGAGTATATTCATTGAAAAAATTGTTTCTCCGTATGTTAAACCACGATGTTCATGGGAAAGCAAATCGTTGCCTATTTATCAGTACAAAGAATTATGTTCAGTGACGTGTCACGTGTATTACCTTAAAAAAAAAAAAAAAAAAAAAAAAAAAAAAAAAAAAAAAAAAAAACAACGCTTTACGTCTCTCAACAGCGAGGTCTTTAGAGACGGGAAAGGATGGGGGCAAGGAATGGTAAGGAATTCAGCCATGGCCTTTTTAAGGAAGCATCCCGGCATTTGCCTGGAGTGGTGTATTACCATTCGGAACTTTCTTGAACATATAAAAAAATTTGTAAATCTTAATAACATAAATCTAATTCGAATTCTGTGTTTTCTATCCAAAGACCTTATTCATGAATGAAAACCATATCTGAATTCGCCAACAATATTCTCAAATGACTACAAAAATTAGACACTGTCATCAGCTGCTTATAAATAAGCCAACAAAATAAAAATAGACTTCCATAAATAACAAAATCCTAGATCAGAATACGTTGTATTATATTGGCTAAAACCATCTTCTACTAAAAATATTTAAAAGATCTACTATTCCGTCAGGACTTTTCCGCAAACTCCACACTTATATCGCCTTAAAAACGTTGAAATATGCCAACAGCTTATTCAGACCCTTTATCCAAAGTGACAACAACCCAACAGTCACGCCACTTCCTATCAGCAGTAAATCAAAATACATGAGACATATATTCTATCAATAAAATCCCTTTCTTCTTCAAACTTTTCTTTCTTTCCTTCAGACTCTCCTAGAGACGTTAGTTAAAGATCAAAACAATTTTTCATCATCACTGATAAATTTCCATTCTTAATTAATTTTGTATCTGACTCCTACTCTTCCCACTAGTTTTCTCGCAGTCCTGTGCACCGGATTTTGTGAAGAACCGTTTAGGCCAGGGGTGGCCAACCCGCGGCCCGCCCTGAACATTTTTCCGGCCCGCGAGATTCATCACACTTTAACAAAATATTTTTATATTCGATTTTTAGTGTTATATATTTCTTTACAATGTGCGTTTAGTTTCATTATTATTATATTATCTATGTTTACATGTAAGAATAATAGTAAATACAATAATGTAAATACAACAATGTTTCAATTTTTCACTAAAAAAAAAGGTCTCTTGTGTGGATAAATAATTTTATATCCGACCCGCGGAGTTATGATGCACTTCCAAAGTGTCCCGCAAGATCATTTGGGTTGGCCACCCATGGTTTAGCCTATATATCCTTGGCAGTTATCTAATCCCAAGACTGCCGAGTTAATAGCTGCGATAAATTCTAACTTGCAGTGATGTTTTGAGTGACCTTACTGCTCCTTGATAACTGCCGTAACACTCCCCCTCCTGTCAGTGTTTGTAACAGCCGGCAGTGGAGAGCAGAGGCGAACACCACACCAGCTGTGACGTCATAACTGCCACAAACCCCTGCGTAGTTTTATAGCAAAACTGTGTCGCGTGGCCTGCTCCAAGCAGACTTGCTCCACGCATGGCTTGAATTGAGATCGTACCTTCTTGATATTGATACATCTTGAAAATTTGGTTCGATACGCCTTCCAAATTTGGTGTAGCCGGCCCCGGTAGCGTATGGGCTAGAGTGCTAGCTCCGCGTACCGAAGGCCGCCAGTTCGAATCCGGCCGCGGGCATGGATGTTTACGTGTTGTGTGTCTGTGTGAATGTCCTGTCCGTCCTGTGGCGTCCATACATTAGAAAAATGCAATATATACTGGATGACGACTTATACACTGAAAGGTAAAATAATTACATTGAGCTGGCTGTATGGCCTCCGTTGCCAAATGCCATAAAAAAAAATAAATATTTGGTGTAGGCTGGCGTACCCGAATTACGAAACACATGAAAATTGTCCATCCTGAAACTGCTAGTACTCAGAGTCTACTGAACGAAGGACAGTAGGGTCAAAAATAATCTTCAGAGATAGCTCGAAAGGGTCAAGTATATCAACCAGCATCTCTCCCAACCTCCGCACGAATTGTGATCGTAACAAAAAGGTGATTCACTGCACACCGAGTAACGTTATGGCCCCTCCTTACTAGTTTTTGCCTGAATCGAGGCAAAATAATATGAAATACATTAAAGCAGACAATTTAAGACCATTTCAAGGCCGATAAAAGTAAATTTCGAACAATTGTGACATTTTGATTGCGAAAATGTTAAACTACCTGACAAGAAAGTGGAAGCAGAACCTCCCGAATACACGTAGAATTGAAACAGGCATCTTTAGAAATCCGGAGATATTTAGGCTCTTGTGATTGAATAAAAAAGCGGAGTGAAAGAAAGCCTTCGTGGGGGGGGGGGGAGTAGGAAGGGGGGAGCGGTAAGGTGGAGGGAGGGAAGGGGATGAGAAAGGGGTAGGGGGGAAGGAGAGAGGGAAAAGAGGGGAGTGGTTACGACTTCGGTAGTATACAGGGGACGAAGTTGAGAGACGTTAGTATTTAAGCTCCTCAACTACAACCAATATTTGTTTCTTTCTTTTTTTTTCTTTTTTTCTTTTTTTGGCATATTACGGGCAACCCAGAAATTTCAATTAGAATAAAATCTGGGGCTATCTTTTGTTAGTATGTTCGAATTCTATCACCGATGTTCCAATTATATCACGTAACAGCCAAAGGATCAAAGAACCACTTTTGCTTAGTATATACCTGTGTGTTTCATGGGTGAGGAAGAGACGCGTAGTCATTTTAACTCGCCGCTTCTCGAAAATTTCTCACAGCGATTCTAAAATACTTTTTGCGGTCTCAGTGAACAGCTTCCGCCAAGATGCATCGAACTGGTGCTTCACACACTGCTCTCGTGTGGTTACGGTGCAGCAGGATCAGGTTGAATCTTACAATAAGCATAACTCGACAAATTGTCGGATTGTAATCGGAAAATA
This sequence comes from Vandiemenella viatica, assembly GCA_031002005.1. Taxonomy (NCBI): domain Eukaryota; kingdom Metazoa; phylum Arthropoda; class Insecta; order Orthoptera; family Morabidae; genus Vandiemenella; species Vandiemenella viatica. Next base: position 166,420,823 of record JARYHS010008074.1, on the reverse strand, counting down.
GCTGAGTCTATATCATTCACATTGTTCAGAGAATTTAACCTGCCATACAGTGGTACTAATGAAAATGTGTAAAAGGTAGTAAAACAGTGTAGAGAACGCAAGAAATTCTCCGCAGCAGTAGAGAAGGCGTGTGTGATGGTGTGAGTATAGACAAAATTGATGTGCTTGGGATTACTGGGTAGAGTAATTCATTTAGAAATGAATGATATCTCGTAGAATGCGTGTATGCGGTAGAATTCGTATACACCGTGCCGCGAGTGAAAAGAACTATGCATGCAGAATTCTTGATTATGATTTTCTGATTTTTTACTCGTTTAATCAGATTGCCGACGAAATTTTCTCTAATTGACGTAGGGTATGTCATTAACAAATGAGGGACTGCTTCCACTTTGATTTGCCTGCAATACCTGCGAAATTGTATTATATATTTCTTGTATCATTTCTAGATAACAAGCTCGATCTGGCCTATGTAACTCCTTCTTCACCCTGCGGCGGAGTCTGTTAATACTAGGAGCGTAAATGCGTATATTTTGTGTAAGTAAAGTTGTGCGACCTTAATTGTAAAGGAGATGATTTTTGAAAGCAGCCTACCTATAACTTTTTGACGTCACTGCTCGGTATTTTCGTTGTCCTTCCTGGCGTTTATCCGGCTATGTCTGTCTTCTTTGTGGTCCTTTGGTGCTCACCGAATTTCCCGATAATCGTACTTATCGATCCGGAACACGTCTGCCAGATGTCGCAGTCCTCTTGTCAGATGGTCCTGTTCATTCTATTGCTGACTGAAAACAAACTCGACAATCGAAGTTGAAACCTGATGATTTTTTCATTTGATATAAAATATCTGTAAGCGCTTGGCCTACTTCTTCTTCTTCTGATCAAACTGGAGATTGGCGTGTCCGCCATACCCTTCTATTGAAAGTTAATTCCTTTACTTCAACGTGATTTCTTCCTTTTTTTTTGACATCGCTCTTATACTCATGTCTTGGTGTCCCTCTCATTGCGACATCTTTCTAGTGAGCCCACTATCACGGTGCAGATACAGTAGTTCAACAAATATCACACTATATCACTTTTCCTGTAAATGTCTCACCATATAACTTCTCCTATATGTGTCCCACTACCTCTATAAATGTTCAGTAAATCTCATTGCCTTAGCACCAAACTTGCATTTTTTTTTTTTTTTGTTTGTTTGGGTGTACCTTGTGATTCTTCATTTTTCCTGTCGATGATATCATAACTCAGCTCTTGCAGCACAGACTGAAAGTCTTAATAGTATTTCGTGGAGGAAGGGTTTCTGAGGGACAGAGCACGGAGGGTGAGTGGTAACGCTCTGGCCTCGCATTCGGGAAGACGCGACTTCGAATCCCGGTCCGACCATCCAGATTTGAGTTTCCCCAAATCAATCCAAGCGAATGCCAGATTGGTTCCTTTCAAAAGCCATGGCATAATTCCTTAGCATTCACTCCCCTAAAAAAAAAAAATGAAAAAAAAATCTCTGGCACAACACAGATAGACGTATTGCACCTGAAACTTCTCACAAATATCTTCTTGCCTACCAGTCACGTATTTTTCTTTTTATTTAACGAGCTCCGATTTTTAAAGGACTGTTCACCTGCCATCCGATATTGCAGAGCTCCTGAGGTATGCGTTAGCCTTTCTCTTTGAAATAGCACCTGTGCCTCCTGGATTCCGCCTCTTCTTTAATTTGTGACGCTCGCTGTCTCGTCTGTTCGTCTGATTCCACATGTTGTCTTTAGAATTGTGTTCATGACATATAACGCATTCTATTTTTCTCTCTATTTTCTGATAGTAATAATTTGTCTGCAAAACGTAGAATTTTGCAGCTGATTCTGCTGTCAAATCAGTAAGTATGAAGGATAGGGAAAGGAGATGGAAGTTGTACTGACCGCAGCATCTTCGCTGAAAATATATGAACGGAAGTGCGGAACTCTATTTCTGGCAGTCTATGAACGTCAAAAGTGTGAACAGAAATAAACTGTATATTTCTCCTGATGTTCCGAATCAGGAAGCACCTTGCCGTCGGAAGCTGGAGAGATGCTCAACCATGAGAGCTATAAGCGTACTCGAAGTGTCACTATGCAAGGGCTCTTACTTTATTAGTTAAAATTATACAGTGTGCAGCCAGACATAGAAGCTGGTTGTAATTTTTACGATCAGCCTTGTATACGTAGTCACAGCAATGGCAACTCACTACATGAAAAGAACTCGTCATTCTCAACACTTCTGTTCACTCATTAATGAAATTACATGACTTGCCTAAATTTATTTGGGCCCTCTGGATTTATCCGTATCTCTACTGAATACAAAGAAATATAAAATTATTCTGCAACTAATTTCAAGAAGAAAATTAAAACCTCATTCATAAATAATCAGTCATCATCATTATCGTTGGGGACCTGCTCCAGTTTCCCCAGTTGCGGTTTTTTTTTTTTTAATAATCAAAATAACATATATATATATATATATATATATATATATATGCTGTCGTCAGTCTTTCGACTGGTTTGATGCAATCCTCCATCCCTTCCTATCCTGTGCTAACCTCTTCAATTCTACATACCCCTTACAACCCACGTCCTCAATTATCTGCTTCATATATTCTACTCTGTCTTCCTTTACAGTTCTTATCTTCGACTGTTCCCTCCACTAACAACTTAACCAATCCAGTATGTCTCAAAATATGACCTACCAGCCTGTCTCTTCTTTCTGTAAGCTTCTTCCATAAACTTCTTTCCTCACCCATCATCTCCAAAACTCGTTCATTTCTTACTTTGTCTGTCCACCTAATTTTCAGCATTCTTCTGTAGCACCACATTTCAAATGCTTCAATTTTCTTTCTTTCCGGTATTCCTAAAGTCCATGTTTCGCTACCATAAAGTGCTGTGCTCCACACATAGAGTTTTAAAAAGTTCTTTCTAATTCCTAGATCAATATTTGAAACTAAAAGGTCTCTCTGTTTCATGAAGGCTCTTTTTCCTAGTGCTATTCTGCTTTTAACATCATTCCTATCATACATTTATATTATTACACAAACATATTATTTTCAGATATATCAGGGTTGCAGTAGGTGACTTGAAAGCTGTAAATATATTTTCGTCATGAAAACTTCGAATTTAAAAGGAGATAACTGCACAAAATGTCTCCCAAATTCTGCACAATGACAATACACAACGTAAAACCCCAAAAATTGTTATCCAAAAGAAAATTAATATCGGTTTAGTATCAGAAGTACTTCCAGAAGCTGATCCAGTTCAGCGCCCAGTGTTCCTCAAATCTGGATCAATAACTTACAATCACTTCGTTATTGGCTGTAACTCACAGTTGAGTCATAAATGTTTTAAATTAAACACCGTCAACTAAAAACTGTTTAATTAATGTTTTTCAAGAGAAACGTTGCCCACCATTGGCAGTATGGGAGTAGGCAATGTAAAAAGCTGGAAATCAAAAGTAAAGAATAAAATTTAAAATTCTCCCTTTTCGTTTTGGGCATCGTCTATGTCTATTAATACATTCAGTGTTATTGAAACTTTGTAATATATGTATAACTAACAAAAAACTACGTAGATTCATTCAACTTGCGAAATATTGGTGGCTATCACATGTAAGACCAATAGGGCGAAACAGATCTAGTGAAAACTTTTTAATATACGGTGTTTAATTCAAAACAAATTACAAATCTCATCATTGCCTTATGTTAGTGATCAGCACATCGATAGCACGAGTATGACAACGAAATTTCAAAATAACTTCACTCATTAACTTGTGTTTTAGCGAAAAAGACGACCAGCAAATATCTACTAACATACTGCAGATCCTATCACAGAATATAGCAGTTGGCTTTGACGTAAGGTCAAAAATAGTTTTTGTTCTTTTTTAATAACTGCGAGAGAAATAAAATAACTGATACAGCTAGACTGATCTTGTAAAAGTTACATTAACTTTGTCATTTTGAAAGTACCTTCTGAAAGTTGAAGACCAAGGATACAATATTTTTGGCACATAAGAAGAATATCGCTTCCTTACCTTCCGTTAATATCTGCTACAACGAATACGTATATATTTCCAAATCTGTATCATAGTCAAAAATAATTTTATTTTGAATAAATTCCTTGCCATGAATAGGCTTATGACAAATACAATCACAATATTTTTTATAAGATAAGCTTATCATAATCTTTGTGGAATGGAAATCCATTATTTGGGTGATCTTTGGAAATAGGGCGTTCTGGTTACCATTTCTGTTGAGTTATTTCTCTTGACATTAGTATAGGTTTGAGACCGCTAAATCTACAATTGTGACTCCAACTTTACATGAGGTGCGAGTTCTTCCTTTACAGATACAGATACAGATTTTTACAGATTTCATTTTTAACTCTGCTGTCCGCAGCTCTACTTTAGTTTCCATTGAATTCCAAAATAATTGTAAGAGGCTGGACTGGATGAATTGCGTGTGGGGTTCAATAAAAGCGTGGTATTTTTTTGTTTCCTCTTGAGACAAAGTAAACTTTATTGTTCGGAGTAAACCAAAATATGGAGTAAACTTGGTCAGATTTATTCAGAAAGTAAAAATTTGTATACTGGAATCATTATGATCAGTTTATATCTTTCTAAAATAATAATAATTTAAAAAAAGTTTCTTGAGTAAAAATTTCAGACTTGCGTGAGCATAGTTTTACTTTGATTGTTTAAGTAGTTGATGACGCTGATCAGGGGTCAAAAAAGTAATTAAAAACGTTTAACGGACAATTATCTCAATATTTTAAATTATTTTACTACTTTTAAAGCTACCGCGGGACACCGTATCTTATTGATCAAGAACGGCACAGAAAACTTTAAATATTTAATATTTTATGGAAATCATAATATGGAATTTTTCAATTCAGTGTAAATATCAAAAGTAGATAGAACATTATTGGGAGTAAAGTAAACAGTGCAGCACCTGACATTATTGGTATAAGGTCAATGTGAATTATATGCATAACTCTGTTTATTTAGTAAATAGCTAATTATTGTACTGATAAGAGTATTAGTATAATATTAGTATCTAAGAAACCTGCAAGTTGACGGCTCAGTAAAGGAAAGTGGAGACTACAGAAATTACTTCTAACATACCATACCAGATGTTGCTAGTAACTTTGTTCACTTGATTTTATTATTTATCTCATCCTTTGTATCAAAATTATTCGCACGAACTATTCAACCTTTTAATTTGCTTTTAGTTACCAGTCAATACGTAGTCAAGAATGTTGCAAATACAGTGAGAAATCCAAGGAGTCACGACACTCATAAATAAGCTGAGCTGATAATGATGAATACCAGTTCTAATACCGAATAATACGATGTCGTTGGTACTTATCCAGGCAGACGCTTTGACTTCGGAAAAAATAGACGTTTAAATGGATACTAGACACTTTTATTTTAATTTGTCAGCTTTTTGACTTCACATCATAATGAGACATATACTATTTTACTCTTAGGACCATGGGCTATACTTCCAGCAGTTTTGGGGCGAAAATGGTCCAACGAAGTGAACAGGAGACGAACACACTTTTTTATTTTTCTCAGACTTTCGGTGCCACGTTAAGTTAAAATGTACCTCAGTTTTAAACCTGGGACCATGGGCTGCAGAATGTTTGAATTCTTATGAAAATCGGTTGGATTGTTTATGTGCAAATCGCACTCAGCGAAACAGAATTTGCTTTTGGAAGTCGAAGTGATGCAGCAACCTATATAACTAAGTTTCAACTATAAAAAACTTTAAATATTCTCTAAACTCCGATCACAAACGTTTCCTTTCATGCACAGTAAGAGTGGTTCAACATAATATTAAACAATCCTCAGACACGACACCAGGCAAACGTGGAATTCAGTACTCGATGTTAGATAACTTGCCTTCCCCTTGCCTTGCCTTCAGCTTTTAACAAAAAATTTCAACGAAACATGGATGAAACAACCACCCCAAAGAGTGAAAAACACAACCTATTATACCTATCGAGAAACCCAACGAAGACCCTAATCATCCAGGGAGTTACAGATTTATCTCCATGATGTTTGTGTCCAAAAAATTTGAGCGTATTGCAAAAAAGAGGCTAGAATGGTGGATATAGAAGAATAACATATTACCGATATTGAAGTGGACTACACTTAACGGTTCCTTGAAGTTTATTACTCGGTACACAATACAACAGGTAAACCATAAACAAATGTGGGTACAGTTATCAGAAGACCGTCGAGAATTTCAGCCTGGTCCTGATCCGGGGTAGAGTGACGGCTTCTACTTCTCGCGAACTTCCGGTGGTCTTCTGTAGTTGACGCTGGTTCAGCGGTCAGGCTGGAACTGGCGGTGGAGCGGCCGGCTACGCTTATATAGGCGGCCTGGTGCAGGAATTCCGTTGTGTGGTAGTACGGCGACCTCTGTAAGAAATAGTCCCACTTAGCTTCTAGATGATTCTATTTGTTTTCCTGGTTTGTTTTGCGCCTGTTTGGAGTCGTATATGTATCCCGGCGTGCAGGCGCGTTGTGTGTGAGGTCTGCCTGGCAGGGGCCTTTACTGGCAGACTGAACATACCTCCCTCCCGGGGGGGGGGGGGGTGGAAGCGATGTCTGCGACGTCTGCGAGGTCGTCTGCCGCGGCGCCCTGGAGCAGACTATGAAGGCTACCTCCAGGGGAGTACGGAGCTGTTCCCCTGGCGATGCGTGCCGACCTGCGTCGTGGTGCAGGTTGTGGTGGAGGTACTTGTGGAGCTAACGGCATCGGTTCGTCGGCGTCGATGGCCGGGGGCTGTACGGGGGGCGCTGAAGATGGTCCCAGCAGGTGGTCGAGAGGCTGCGGCTGAAGGGTGTCGGAGCAACCGACAGGTTGTGGCGTCGTTGGTGGCGCTGTAACTGTCCCTGAGCAACGGTTAGACGGCAGGAGTGGTGGAGGTGACAGGGAAGGAGAGGAAGAAGTGGATGGCCGTGCCGTGGTGGAAGAGGACGGTGCCGTGGGGTAGCGGGGACGTAGTTGGTTTCGATGGCGTCGCACTATCCGGCCATCCAGGCTGACGTCGAACAGTTGGCGGCCCCGGGGCCGCTGGATGACCCCCGGAAGCCAACCGGCCCGGGAGCCAAACCCGCGGGCCCAGACTAGGGAGCCCGGGGTGAAACGGAATGGGCCCGAAGGTACCTGTACTTTGGGCGGGGGTAAGAGGAGATGGAGGAGAGTGCGAGGTTGGCGGCCATGCAGCAATTCCGCCGGGCTTTTGGCCCCCACTGGTGTGGTTCGATAGGAACTGAGGAAGAGTGTCAATGCCTCTTCGAGTTTGTGACTTGTGGTGTATTTGGTCATTTGGGTTTTGAATGTTCTGACTAGCCGTTCCGCCTCCCCGTTAGATTGGGGGTGGAAGGGCGGGGTGAGGAGGTGTTGGATATTGTTGGCGGTACAGAAGGATAGGAATTCCCGACTTCGAAATTGCGGTCCGTTATCTGTGACGATAGCGTATGGCAATCCTTCGATGGAAAAGATCTTCGTGAGGGCTGAAATGGTGACCTCTGTGGTGATTGTGGAGCAACGGACGACATATGGGAAGTGGGAAAAGGCATCCGTCACTAGGAGCCACTGGTGGCCTAGGAATGGGCCAGCGAAGTCGAGGTGAATGCGTTCCCAGGGTCCGGACGGTGCCGGCCAGGAAAGGAACTTTTGAGGGGGGCGGGGCAGTTGTTGGGCACAGATGGTACAGCGCCGCACCATCTCCGTGACATCCGTGGTAAGGCCGATCCAGAATACATGGCGTCTGGCAAGGGATTTGGTGCGGGCAATTCCCCAGTGTCCTTGGTGGAGAGTTTGGAGGATTGTCGGTTGTAGGGACCTCGGAACGACGACCCTCGGGGTGGAATTTGGTTCTGTGCGGAGGAGCACTCCCTCTACTACTGAGAGCTGGTGGCGGATGGAGTAGTAGAACTTGAGGTCTTGATGATGGCGTGGAGGGGAACGTGTTTGCCACCCGTGTTGGATGTGGTGTCGGATGACACGGAGGAGGGGGTCCTCCCCTGTGGCTGCCGCGACTTTTGAGGCCGTGACTGGAAATGTCTTCAGTACTTCTTGTATGTCATCGTCGATCTGGAACACCAGAAGTTCCGACTTGTCGAAGGCAAGGTCTGGTCTCTGCGGTAGTCTGGATAAGGCGTCTGCATTGGCATGCCTGGAGGTGGTACGGAAATGCATGGTATATCTGAACTGGGACAGGAATAGTGCCCAACGCTGGATGCGGTGGGATGTTTTGGTAGGCAGACGTGTGGACGGATCAAATAGTGATAGGAGTGGCTTGTGGTCGGTAATGAGATGAAAAGAAATCCCATATAAAAGGGAATAGAATTTGGAGCAGGCAAAAACAATAGCTAGCGCCTCTTTCTCGATTTGAGAATATTTAAGCTGAGCAGCCGATAGGGCTTTGGAGATGTAGGCTACGGGGCGTTCCGTGCCATCTGGTAATTTATGAGACAGAACTGCCCCCACACCGTAATCGGATGCATCTGTGGCAAGTATCAAGGGGAGGTTTGGAGTGTATGGCATGAGGCATGCTGCGGACTTGAGCTGCTGTTTAAGGGTGTGGAATGCGGTCTCGCAAGCTGGGGTCCAACGGAACGGGACATTCTTGCGACAGAGGTGGTACAGGGGTGCTGCCACTTGTGCTGCTGAGGGTATAAATTTTCTGTAGTATGAAATCTTGCCTAAAAAAGATTTCAACTGATGTAGATCCTGAGGCCGAGGTAAGTTGGAAATAGCGTCCACATAGGAAAATGCTGGGGAAATGCCTTCCTGAGCGATGATGTGACCCAGGTAGGAAATGGATTGTTGAAAAAATTGACACTTGGAAAGGTTGCATTTCAATCCTGCTGCACGGAGGCGGAGGAAGAGTAGGCGGAGGTTGGTCATGTGTTCAGCAGCGGAGGGTCCCGTGACGACTATGTCGTCGAGATAGTTGATGCATCCCGGAATATCCTGGAGAAGTTGTTCGAGATACCGTTGAAAAATCGCTGGAGCACTGGCCAAGCCGAACATGAGCCGGTTGAGTTGGAAGAGGCCAGAGGGAGTGTTGATGACTGTGTATTGTCGGGACTGGATATCCAAAGGGATTTGAAGGTATGCTTCTGCCAGGTCAATTTTTGTAAAGTAGGTACCTCCTGCTAGTTTACGGAAGAGGTCGTCCGGTCTCGGAAGTGAATAATCGTCTACCAGCAGATGCGGGTTGACGGTGGTCTTAAAGTCACCACAGAGACGTAAGCGGCGTCCTGGCTTCTGAACTATGACCAACGGCGTGGCCCAGGGGCTGAACCGCACCGGCTGGAGGATCCCTTCGTCTTGGAGACGTTGAAGTTCTTCCTGAAGTGGTTGTTGAAGCGCTACGGGTACCTGGCGTGCCCGGAAGTATCGAGGCCGTACGTCCGGCCGGAGTTGGAGTGATGCTTCGAAGTCCTTTGCACAGCCGACGCCTGGTGAGAACAGGTCCTGAAACTCGGTGCAAAGGGCGTCCACTTCAGGAAAAGGAACATGCTGAGATACGAGGTGTATGTTATCCTCAATTGAAAATCCGAATAAGCGGAAAGCGTCCAGTCCAAATAAGTCTGCTGTGAGAGAACTGTTAACTACTAAAAAGGGGACTGAACGATGTACAGAATTATACATGACGTTTGCTGTTAATTGTCCCAGGAGTGCTATTTCCTGTTTGTTGTATGTCAGGAGGCGCTTGGGGGCCGGCGAGAGGGGGGGGCGAGCCAATTTGCACATAAGTAGTATAATTAAGCAATGAGACTGCTGCTCCTGTGTCGACTTGTAGGCGCAGAGGCTTGCCATTGACCGTAACGTCAATAAAAAGTTTGGATGCAGTGGAAGTGTCTACCTGATTGATATCCATAGGTGCGCCGCTCAACCTGTCTTGGTAAGACCCTGGGCGGCGAGAGCCGGGATTGGCATTGGTGGTGTTGGTGCGGCAGACGGACGCCAGGTGTCCTTCCTTGCCGCAACGTGAGCATTCAGCCCAACGATCCGGACAATTTTCCCTCTCATGTGCTGAATAACAGGCGGGGCAGGAGGGCAGGCGGAGCGGGCTGCGGCGTCGGCGCTGCGGGATCCGCTGCTGCTGCCGAGACTTGGTGCCCCTGCCGGAACGGGCCGGTTCGATGTCCTTCTGAGGAAGCGGTCCCCGGTTGTGGTGTCGGGAGGAGCGCGACTGGGAGCTCTGGATGGCGGCGACGTCCTGTGTGTCTTCTACGTCGGTTCGGATTGCGGCCACATCCGCCCAGGACTCCAGGCGGCGATCTGCGGCCGTAGATATTTCGAATTTGTAGGCAAGTTCGATGACCTGCTCCAGGGATGGGTCCTCTAACTTGAGGGCGTCATGCCGGAGTGCGGCATCTGTTGCAGCCTGTATGATGTGATCACGCACCATGACGTCGGCGTAGGATTCGTGGGAACAACGAGTTTGAAACTTACATTTTCTGCTAAGGCCTTGGAGTTCGGCCGCCCACTGGCGATACGTCTGATCGGGCTTCTTCCGGCATTGATAGAATTCGACGCGGGCCGCGACGACATGGTACCGGCGTCTGTAGTATGCATTCAGTGTCGTACAGATGGTCGTGAAGGTGAGGGTGTCGGGGTCTTGTGGCTGAAGTTTGGTGAGCAAGACATACATCTTCGATTGGTTCCAGGAAAGGAAATATGCACGTTGGTCTTCTTCTTTGGTTATGTGGTGAATTGCGAAGTGTTGTCTTATGCGCTTCTCGTAGGTCTCCCATTCCTCGACGTCGTCGTTGAATGCTGGGAACGGAGGCGGGGCCGTGGGTTGGCGGAGATTCCTGACTTCCGCAATCAGTTGTCTCTGAGATTCGAAGAACTGATGTAGAAGTCCTTGGAGGAACTGTTGCCATTCCGTAGGTGCTGCTGGCGTAGCCATGATGGTCGAGAGTTCTTATCCCAACCTTGTCGCCACTGAAGTGGACTACACTTAACGGTTCCTTGAAGTTTATTACTCGGTACACAATACAACAGGTAAACCATAAACAAATGTGGGTACAGTTATCAGAAGACCGTCGAGAATTTCAGCCTGGTCCTGATCGGGGGTAGAGTGACGGCTTCTACTTCTCGCGAACTTCCGGTGGTCTTCTGTAGTTGACGCTGGTTCAGCGGTCAGGCTGGAACTGGCGGTGGAGCGGCCGGCTACGCTTATATAGGCGGCCTGGCGCAGGAATTCCGTTGTGTGGTAGTACGGCGACCTCTGTAAGAAATAGTCCCACTTAGCTTCTAGATGATTCTATTTGTTTTCCTGGTTTGTTTTGCGCCTGTTTGGAGTCGTATATGTATCCCGGCGTGCAGGCGCGTTGTGTGTGAGGTCTGCCTGGCAGGGGCCTTTACTGGCAGACTGAACAGATATCACAATTTGGATTTAGGAAAGGAAAAGTACACTCGATAACATAGCATTAATAACTACAGAGATCAGCATTGCATTTACACGGAAACAGTACCTAGGGGCAATACTTTTATATATCTCATCAGCTTATGACAATCTAGTAATTAACATTCTGATGCAAAAAATCTCAATCTTGGGAATTCCACATAAATTTGTAACCGGGATTCTCTTCCTCATACTGGAAAGATCTCAATTTCAGATGAACTGATTGGCCCCCGTTTGGTCTACAATCGACTCCCACAAGGCGTGATATGAAGCCCCCTCCTATATCTAATATACACTCACGTCTTGGATAATATCTTTTCGCCTAGAATATTAACCCTCCAATTTGCTGATGATATTGTAATACACACTAGGAGCTCAACAATGGAAGATGTTTTCGAACAGTTGAACGAAGCGATATGGGAGTTCAACACGTCGGCCTTCCATAACGAATTAGACATACCTAATGAGAAATCATCAGTAGTGATATTTTCAAAACGTAAAATTCCCGAAGGATCAAGGATACAACTAGGACCTTATTCATTCTCAATGAATAAACAGGGATGTTTTCTGGGAATGATACTAGACTCCCGGCTCACGTGGAGAGAACATGTTCAATATATAATAGCCAAATCGGACAAGCGACTTAACGTTCCAAGAGCAGTGGTGGGATAAAAATGGGGGTCCCAATCCAACTTACTTTCACTCCTATACAAATCAGTGATCAGATCCTTAAAAGATTACGGAAGCACCTTCTACATAAACGTCACAAAAGACTCATCGCGTAAACTGGACTCTTTGCATTATCGCTGCCTTAGAACATGTATAGGAGGATTAAGATCTACTCCAACTAACGCGTTACTAGTAGAAGCCGTCGAAATGCCTCTTTACATAAGAAGAATACAACTCACGGAGAAATTCATAGTGGAAAAACTTAACATCACACACTGAAGGAACGGTTGTGTAATCTTAATTACTGGAAGCACAAGAACGTAAATAAACACACAGGAGCCTCAAACAACACTCTCCTACTTAACATGTATAATAAGTGGTATGATATTTCATGCGCCTTATCACCTCTTAGACGCACAAGTACAGGAACAGACGACGGGAAATAACGCCAACTATACCCTGAACTCTCTGCTAGCCAACTCAGACCCAAACTCCGTCCACATATATACTGACGGCTCCAAAAAATAACTCAGGGGACCGAGTCGGCAGTGCACTGTATTGCCCCAAAACAGAAGTTAACAGACGCCACTTAATCAACACTATTAGAAGTCGATTCCACCACGGCAACTTTCCCAGCCACCTAAATCGGATAGGTCTGATAGATAACCCCCTATATGAATGCGTTGATCAAGCATTAAGGGTCATAAATCATGTCCCATTGTCTTGTAAGAAACACACCGATAATCAGGACAAAATGTTGAAAGAACTTATAAAGTGCAATACTCATGTTCCAACCAATTTATCCATCTTGCTCTCTTCCAATAAAGACCAAATATACAAAATCAAAAATGCATTTTTCAAAGATGGTAATAATCAAATATAAGTCTAAGACAATTGTTGAACCCAATATCAAAATGCTGGGAACAAAGTTTCTACATTGACTATTGTATATCAACCGAACAGAAATATCCTCTCAAAATGACATCATCTAGCCATAATAATAGAATGAGTGCCTATTGTTAATGGTTAGAGCACAAGTGTACAATAGTCCGAATAATCCCAGTAATTATATAATGAACCCTCTACTGTATAGATAAAAGATATAACAATGTATCTGATTTCATGTCGATATATTATATTACCAAGAATGTAAACTGATGTACATAGAACATGCAAAGAAACTGGAATGAAAATGTGGTTTAAAATAAAATTTAATGAACTTGGCTATTGGCCTATAAGGCCGAAAGCCATTAAATAAATAAAAAAATTCTAATGCGCTTAGTAACTCTACCGAGTTAGGAGGAGGGTGAATTCGCCCTCTTACCTAAAAGTCGGGAGAATGGGGGTTAAAACCTGTCCTGCCATCCTAACTGCGGTTATCCGTGGTTTTGAACTGTCACCCTAGGCGAATGCCGGGTGGTTCCTTTCAAAGCCCGCGGCCTGCTTCCATCTCCTATAGGTTAAGTAAGTAGTAATTGAAATATTAATTTTCATGATTCATTTATATATATTTTGTGAGTAATATCAGCTAGACGATAAGGACTGAAACATTAATTTAAGCAGTTAAAATAGTGGAATGGTAACAGATAAAATAAATTCAGGCCACCCAAAGCAATCTGTAAAGATTCATGAGTTTATTTCTGATCAATAAATTCGTGCAGTGGAGCGGTGTAGAATCACACATCCAGTAACATTCTTTTAAGGCATATCGAGTGAGCTTATGTATCCAAAACGCAAAATAGGGTTAACTTCATCACTTGCTTAATGTCCGTCATATTGGTAAACCTCGTTATGTTGTTAGTAAAGCAAAGCAGCTCCTCACTTTATAATCATAGGATGGAGTGATATAACCCCTGAAGACACTTTATCAAACTTTGACGCCTGTCGAAAGCTTTCAAAACTTTTTTATAGACGTTTTACTCTCATTACAGTTCCCTCCTCTCCCCATATTTTGAAATAATCCCTTTATCTCCTTTACGTTCCCCATTGTCTCAAATCTCATATATTCTCATGTCTATGCTGCTCTGCAGTTCTTAACTTCGACTGTTCTGTTCAAACCAACACCACATGTGTAAAATTGTGATCCGGCTGCCCGATTTTCTTTATTGTAGGCTCTTCCACAAACTGCTATGCCGGCTCATCATTTATAAAACGTTCATTTCACTTAATTTTCACCAGCCTTCTGAACTACCGTTATTCGAATGCTTAAAATTTCCTTCGTTCTGGTATTATTTAAGTAAACAAAAAAGAAGAAGAAGGGCTATCCTTTTCATTGCATTATTGAGCTTTGAAAATTGTACTAATTTCGCTCACCAATATTGACTTCCTATATGACATATTTATATACTTATTCTACCATATTTGATCCTGTTTTCATTTATTATCACTGTCAGGGTCGTTAAGAACAATTTAAAGTCAGGGTGGGTATTAACTATTTTCATATATTGCATAAGTGAACTGTGTAAACATCTGTAAAAAAAAAAAAAAAAAAAAAAAAAAAAAAAAAAAAAAAAAAAAAAATCTGTTAAGCTTGCTATGTGAATTTTAAACGAAAAGCAGATAACTTCTTATCATACAAGAATAGTAATCAGAATGGCCGGCTTGCCAGAACCAGGACTTAAACAGTTTATCTTGTCGTATCTAATATGGTGCACTTTAACCCGCTCCGTCGAAGTTGCGGGTAGTCTCTATGTTTCACATGATCGTAATTTATTTCGAGACTGATTAACACATTAATCTAGCAGTTGTACAAATAAGAAATAATTGCACAAATCAATGTAATATTCCAAACATTAGCATTGTTTTACACAGTCCAATACTGTACTCAAAACCTTAGTTCAAGACTAAAAACCACATTTTATACGTACACTGGCGGAAAATAAAAGTGTAACACCCAGAGTTGTGATAAATGAATGAAATTTGACACCAAGTATCCCCATACGAAGAATATTAATTGATTAAAAATTGAAAGCTTTACATGTAACAGTATGAGGATTATGGAGCTATTTACTATGTAAAATTGGTATGCTATTTTAGTGTATAAGTGGTGAACAGTGTGATGAAACATTATACTTTTTGTCCACAAGTTCTTGTTGACCAAATATGCCAAGGCGAAGAGTGATGACCCTCTACACCAGGGGTGACCAACCTGCTGCCCGCGGGGGGCATGCGGCTCGCCTTGAACATTTTTGCGGCCCGCGAGATTCATCACACTTTTACAAAATATATTTATTTCATAACGGCCAAAGTAGTGAAAACCAATGTATCGAAAAAAATACATTATTTATGCTTCCATATATTCAAAAATTAACCGTCGAAATTAAGAGAAAAAATTAACATTGATTTTAAAATAATTACCTTGCAAATATATGACAGATAAAGCCTGTTTTATTTATGAGTTTACAGTTATGAGTTCGAAGAATAAGTAAATTACATCCACTCTAAAAACATTCTATAGTGGGTTTAACTCTAATAAGGGGATTTTTGATTTTATATGCGGCCCGCGGAGTTATGAAGCTTTTCCAAAGTGGTCCGCAAGATCATTTGGGTTCGCCACCCCTGTCTAAACCAAAATGTTTAACTGTGAGAGAGGTCGGAGAATTGGCGAGTTTGAAATGGTGGCATCACATCGTGAAATTTCTCGAAGCATATGCCGTAGTGCAATTCCAGTATACAGACTTGTTATAGACTGGACAAAAGTAGGCTCTAGTATTCATAGAGCAGGCACAGGTCCATACAGAAGGATAATAGCACATAAAAACCGCCAAAGTGTGTATGGCTGTTGCAATGTAGAGACTTCAAAATTCCCGTCCGGCAATTCAGATTTCGTTTCCCTGTGCATTTTCCAACAATTCCTCCAAACGAATTCCGGGATGGTTCCTGCAAAAGCCTAAGGTCGTATTCTTCCCCGTTCCTTCTTCCCAATCCTCTCCCGCATATAAAGTCTTTGGGTGATTTTGTTTTTGCTTTACGTCTCGTCAACGTTGAGTTTATTAGTGGTGGGAAAGGACAGGAGCCAAGGAAGGAATTCGGCCATGACCTTTTGAAGGAATCATACCAGTATTCGCCTGGAATGATTTGGGAAACCATGGAAAACCCAAATCTGAATAGCCGGACGGGCATTCGGACCCACGTTCTCCCGAATGCGAGGACACGGGAAAGTATGGGGCGTTTCATTTTGATGTAACGTCGTGTAGCTGATTACTACTGGTCGCATTTCCATTATCAGTCCATTAATCTACAGTCCGTAGTTCCACGGGTAAGATAAATAATGTTTCATTTTGATTTGAAGTCGACAAGCTGATGATTTTTTTGATTTCTTTTTTATATGCGTTTTAGATTTATGATCTCTTTGGTAAGACAGAGCATATTTTATTTTGTTACGACGTCGAAAAGATAAATTTAAGATAGTTTTTGGTTAAATGTAATTCAAGCAAAATCCACTGGACGGATTTTGATTGGGTATTAATTAATGCAGAGCTCGTGATCTCGTGGACAAAAATGAAATGCGTTTCAATTTGATTTAATGTCGAAAAGCTGAGAAATTTATAAATATGATGAAACTATTACTTGGAAAATTTTTCTATATTTAAGATATTTTTGAAAATTGGAGTGATATTCATAAGTTAGAGAAAATGACTCAACTGTTCTTTTTTTAAATTTGTGTCTGTCTCTCTGTTTGGATGGACAACATTCATGTAAAAAATACTGGTCGAATTTTGGGTGTACTGCTCCTGGTTGCCAGGGTAAAATAAAGTATGTCGTGAATACAGAAATGTGAAAAATTTAAGATATAATTTGTCCTCAAATTAGAATTCATCTTTCGTTGAATATGATTTACGCAAAATCTACTTGCGATAGAATTACGAATAATATACAACAGGGTGTGTTTTATTTTCAAGTGGAATCGAAAAGCTGAGAAATTTAAGATCGAAGTGCCCACATCATAATATACATTTTTGGTTCAATTGGTTTGATTTTCGAATACTTCACAGTCTACGGTCACAGTCTAGAGCGGAGTACGTTTTATTTTGATGTGATGTCACATCACTCTAAAATTAATGTACCTGCAATCAGTAGAATAAGGTATGTTTTATTGTAATTATCATCATCCTCATCAGTTTCCAGCCTCTGGCCAGGTCTGATTCATGCAGAAGGCTTTCCATTACCTTCTTTCATCCCATCACCTCTCTGTCACCACTTTGTTCCAGTCCTCTCCTCTCTTCCGTACCCCTTCCTCCACTCCTTTCAGCCACCCTGGTCTTCCTCTGGCTCGTTTATCATGCATCTTAATATCGTGGATTTTTTTTTGGGATTCTCAGAACATCCATTCTCTTGACATGTCCATACCATCTCAGTCTGGTCCTCTCTACCCTTTCGTGTAGGGGTTCCTCTTTTATAGTGCATCTAACCACTTCATTCCTTATTCTGTCCATTTTAGTAACTCCAATTCTACCTCTTAAAAACTTAATTTCGCTTGCTTGTACTCTGCTGATGTCCCGCTTCTTCATTGCCATGTTTCAGCAGCATAATTCAAGATAGGCACATAGTACGTGTGATAAATTACTCTCATGCTTCTTTATGGCACATCTTTATTCCATATCAGGCTTCTAATGCTCCGCAGAAACGCCTCTGCTTGTCTTCCTCTTTCACTTATCTCGCCATCATTTCCTCTACATTCCTCTAACACACTCCCCAAGTACTTGAACCTGTTTACCTTCTTTGTGGTTCCTCTGCCATCACAATTCCCTGGGTTAAGCTATTCTTCTTTCTGGTTGTTACCATGTACTCACATTTCTTTACATTAAATTTCAGGCCATATTCCTCTACAGTCTACACTGTCTGTCCATACATCCAACTGCCGCTTCTTCACCTCCCCAGATCATCAGATCGTCTGCAAAAACCATCCCCTTCATGTTTTCCTCTGCCATCCTCACAGCCACCTTCTGCATTATATCATCCATGATTACATGATTATTGTTTTATTGTTAAACGATAAAAGTGTCTACAGATTAGTATAGGTGTTATTCACAAAAATGTAAATTATTTCTCGCAGTGGAAGTAGTGTATTTATTTTTATTTTACCGAGCAAAATTATTTTACTCCGACACCGAGGCTTGAGCAGTGCGATTTCGCAATGCTACTTGCCATTCAAGAGGACTGGGGTTAAACCCGGATCGGCCATCCTGTCTGAGGTTTTCCGTGGTTTTCCTCAGTCACTCTAGGCGAATGCTGCGATGGTTTTCTACAAGGCTACGGCCGACCTTCCATCCCCCCTCCCTCCCCGTAGTGTAGTAGGCTGAACAGGATCTTTAGAATTTGGTGAGAAGTCCTGGTAGAAGAAGAACTTCTTGGTTAAAAAATCTAAGAATATGGACCTCCAAGACAACTACGGAATTAATCCGAGCATCAACCAGCAGGGACGAGACAGCCAAGATGGTTGCCGACATCCGGAACGGATAGGGACCAGAAGAAGAGATTAAAATGAAAAGCATAAAGAATTTGCTTTTAGTAAACTATGGAATCTGTAAATCATTAAATGTTTGATAGTGTTTTAAGACTGAGATCTGTAAATTAACAGCCCAAATTGGAGGCAACAACCACAATCAAACAAAATTCAGCTGATGATAGCATTTTTATTTCTTATTTAAGTGTAGCAAAAATGTATAAATAACAGTAACTTAACAGATAAATACAAAATATTGTTTTTATTGATTTAAGGAGAGTGAATACAGGACGCTGAAAATAGCTTTAATGAACTTGAATATTGTTACAAACCTTTCAGATATTGTTCCAGCAAATACCTCGCTGGCGTTTTCCAGAAAATCAGGAGTCAAAAACTTCTCTGATGATTTCCAAGAGGCGAGACGAGGACGTGTTGATAACCAGGCTGACAGAACGCTGTGGCTGGTAGCAATCAACGCTACAGTAATTACGTCGGTCCCTAGAGTCTACCGCCCACGACAATGTCCTGCTGTAGTGTGCTATTGCTAAGCAAACGAACGTTAACTTAAGCTCACGCTAACTCTGAATCTAATGACATTTTGCTGTGTTCTGCTTATAGCTTGGTATCTCGCTTACCACGTATTACGTTAACCGAAAATTTTCAGTTTCATTAGGCATTCTAATTCCCTAAAATGAGAAATCATGCTTCTAGTTACATAACGTTGCACAAAGTTTACTTAACTTTATTCCTCAGTTTTCTGATTGGAAATTATATAATACTGAATTTGAGATTCTTTGCTCCATACACCTCTGAAAAAGTTAGTGAATTCTAGTATACATTAAAGTATACCTTTGAGGAACATAGTAAAATTGTTAAATACTTTTTTTAATCCCGTATACCGAAGATACTTTCTAAGCAATATTTAGTTCCAATAAAGTCCATCGAATAACCTGTTTTTAACTGCACTCGGGAATTCAATGCTAGAACTGATTATTTTGGAATCAGATATCACATATTGGTCCAGCCATCAAGATTTCGGTTTTTCATGGATTCCGAAATCACTCATAGCGTATACCGGGATGCTGCCTTCTTATATGACTTTCAGAATCCTTTTCCGTTCTTTTTTCACAATTCTCTCTCGCCTGCATTTTTCTTTTCGGTGAACCTTAAAGTATAATACAAAAAAAGAGAGTTGTTTGTTTCTCTTTTCCAGTAAATAGTCATTTGCTAGCTTTTTAACAGTTCTTCATTTACTTCAGTTCGTCGTTTATCGTTGTTCCGAGTTTTTGGTTTGAAGAGCATTCAAATGCTACGATCCTGACATCATTAGCAATGAATTAAGAATCTATTTCAATGGAAACCATTTATACACATTAGTAACAGCCAACGATGAAGAGAGTGCCCATAAGGGAGATAATTTACACGTTTTTTCCCCTTTAATTTAACGACTTCATATGTACCATCACGATTCATTGACATTTTCTTTCAATTTTAAATACATGATTTACATTTATTTTATTTTCTATTTATTTACACGGTTCAAACTTAAGTCTTCCCCCATTACAAACAACATAATGATCCAACTTTCTATTACGATTCTGAGAACCACATATCGGTATACACAAAAACTTTGGTTAGATAACAAGTAATTATTAAGAAATCTGGTATTAGTTGATGTTTCCTGTATGATGCCTACAGTATAAATGGAAAAAATTTTTTTATCAAAATGAATTTTTATGCTGGATAATAATTTATAATGTGAGTTAAGATCAAATATTTTTTTGTATTTTTTTATTAAAATATTATAAATAATATTGACAATGTGGTAATTGTATACAGATTTCCTTCTGTCAGCTTGATTTAAACTGGTCTGGTAGTATAAAATTGAAAATGTGAGGAAACACCTAATAAACTCAATATGACTAATAACTGAGCTCATCTAAGTTCAATAATATTGTAATTGGCACTTTTAAACCACTTATAGACAACCTGCTTTTCATTTTTGAAGAAAATTGTTCCATTGCGAAACAGCTACATAGAAACAGAGATAATTACAATCCTCGTACGACAACAATATAAGTATTTCTAAAATATTTGCATCAACACTGGTAACTACCAATGCCTAATTGACTAAAGCAGTAGCTACATGTTATTCACGGTAATCGTCAGCAATTTAGTATATAGGTTTTTCATCAGAAAAAATTAATATTGCTTTCCGATTTAATTATACGCCAAAAGATCGGTCAGGTGGCTCAGTGGTTAAGGCACATTACTGGAGATAGAAAAGACCCCGGTTCAAATCCCTGTCTAGGCGGGGATTTTCATAAGCCCTTAACCCGGCCTTCACCACTGGCATAGAGTGCCATGTAATGTGAAGTACGCCAGAATGCTTCCGTGGTTCGGATTTCACGCTAAATTGTAAGTTTCTCTCTAGGGAGCAAATTAAAGCCAAACAAAGGTCTAACGTGTTCCTAGTTGGCCCAAACGAACATACATATTTACCAAAAAGGTTTTACGCTATTTGATGCCTCTTTATGATCACATGTTTATACCTCTTAAACAACTTCACTTGAAAATTTGAAAACAAATTTTGAAACGTGTAATGAGAATCCTATTATCAAATTTTCAAGATAATTTTCTTTTGTCCGCTGGCATGTATTTTAATATATATCTTATGAATTAGAGTCAATCTTGCGGCAATTTAATTTCCATAACTTTCCAGACATCATTTTTTTCAACTATCTGAATTAATTTTTAACATTTTCACATCATATATAACTTATAAAATTATATGTCTCACACGAATATTTTAATGATAAAGATTTGTTCACTATCGTGTAAATAGGTTCTGTATTCTTCCAAAGGTTCCTCAGCCCATTTGATTCGTGTTATGTAAGTACTGTATGATCTGTGAAGTTTAGTACATAGACCCTACATATGTAGAGACAGACGAATGTTGATGTTAAAAGTATCAAACAGCTAATGCATCGTTGAGCACCCATGGCTGTTTACACCAATAAGAGAACTAAACTCAACCCACACATTGTGATAGACGGTTCTCTATCAATGTTCCTTGTTACACCTTCAGCAAATGACGGTCCCTTGATAAGATACCATGTCAAGATGGTCAACGGATCTAAGGCGGTCGGAAGAGATATGTAACTCACCAGCTGTGGAAGGGGTTGTAATGTCCTGCCTCTGTCATCGTTGATTTTGTGCTTTTCGATGTATTGTAAGACATTTCAGGTGACGTCCCGTGGTTGTGTATGGCGGTGGAATTCTGGAGTGCCGCCGATTTATTGGCGTAGCGGACAACAGGGTGCTGTATTTGTATGTTTTGCCTGCAGGTGGACATAACGGTACCTGGAGATTTTCGAACGTTGTCGCATGAGGGTCGAACTCGCAGGACACTCGGGGGTGTGTCCGGTGAGTAGATGCCAGGTTTCAACGGCATTCGCCGTTCTGATTCAGTGCGGAACAACCACATCATTACGTTCTCGTGTGACGTGAGTCGTCGGATTTTTCACATGTGTTGTGAGTGTATTCTGTGTAGAATAAAACATCAAGAGGTTTTTTTTATTATTATTATTTTTTTCGGTGGAGAGATCTGTCGCCGTCTTTACCTTCTACAAAACTGGTAAGTGAAACCTCTTTCCTTATATGAGCCTTTTTTCGCCAAGTTTACGTCCTGTGAAAAATTATCGAACTGATGGAGTAAAATCGAGTCTTTTGCTCTCCCTAACCAGAACTGTTTAGCACTGATAGAATTTTATCTATGGCTGCGTTCCTTGCTGTTTTATAATAGGAACTGAAATTTTTCAGGATTAATTTTCATGTACCATTGACCATGAATTTATTTATTTATTATTTTTTTAACGGATAAATCGCCATAAAGTCAATAGTATGTCAGTATTTTGCTCGCTTCGTCATGTCATGTAATTAGAGTATGTAAACTTAATTACGAACTTCCCTTTGAATGAAAAATTTAATAATTAATTTAGAAACCAAGTTTCAATCTCTTTTGATCGATTGAAAACTAATTTAAATAAAATTTATTCTTGAATATCATGCAGAGATTAATAAAAATGTCTCTGGTAACTTGTGGATAACAAACCTTAAAGAACCAAGGCATCTCAGTTTGGATGAATTATCTTCTACAGTGTCCGTTACTCAGAGAAGGAACTGTACACACAAAAAACAAAAATGGGCCGCTGTTTTAGGTTACATATACTACTGTCTAAGTGGAAAGCAACGGCAAACTTCCACATTACAATCACCTGGATAGTAACTGTATGTATCACTTTGGTAGCTCCATTTTGGCCTTCTGTGATAGGTACCCCCTCCCCCACCTAACCCGACTTGGCTTTTGCCACTGTCCCCTCTCCCGCGTGACACGTAGCATTCCCTATTGATTCCTGAAGACATTTTGTACCTTATCTTCTTGTAAGACTATCATAAAAAATTAAATGACGAAATAAATATTCACGTGCTGTTGTGTGTTATGTAATTTATTTTTTAAGTGTGACAAATAATATTAATGAGAAGCTACGTGGCTTCGCTTGGAACCCTCCCTCCCCTCTTTTCCACGTAACCCAGTGTAGTTTCCAGTCACCTTTCCCCTTCCTAGACCGAGTCACGTAGTTTATGGACGCTCCCTTTGTAGCAAATACATCCCCATCTATCGGATATAAGGGATGTCCAATGAAATATAGGTATTAAAGAGGTACAAATTAGTATAAATCATGATGGGAAGAAAGAAGGATGAAAAACTATAGATTTGAACTTGAACATAGTTAATTACAATAATGATTTTTTTTAAAACTATTTCTTGTTTCAGCTTCCCATCTCGGTCTATTTAGCCAGCTAATAACTAAGTGCAGTCACATGTGTTTTCTCGACTTGAGACCTACCGTCACAATTTCTTTCAGTTAGGACGGTCTTGAGAAAGAAGTCCTGGTAGAGAAACAGTTAATGACGACGGAAAACTTGACGTAGAGCTGAGATTTTTATTTTCTTATGTATCTTCAAGGAATTCGAGGATTGTTTTTATAAACTTAAATATTCTACTATTTAAAAGATTAATGATGCTTAACGGGAAATTAGCTGAGATGTTTCTAGGCACCTACAGAAATGATTGCATTGTTCTTGGTACACAATGTTAAAACTGAATCTCTAGCTGACCGCATGAACACGGATGCGGTATAGATGTTTGGTTAATAGTCATGATCGATTCTTATTCTTTTGATCTCATAAGTTTCTTACTATGCGAAGGTGTTTTTTTTTTTTAAAATGGTTTTCTATGAATACGTATTTCTTTGTCGTAAAGCATTTAACATTTTAAATAAATTATACACTCATAAACTTGGTAGTAAAGGACACTTCAAGGTAACATCAAACAAATATCGTGTGAGGACGTAAACACTAAAGTCTCAAAGTTAAACCAGATGAAAAACGTCACTATCCTTTTCACAGGTACTTTAGTTAAGAACACGAAATTTTAAGTATTATTCGTATGGTCTAAAAATTTCATGAAAGAAGATAAACGAATTTGAAAATTTAATCGCCATGTGCTTATAAGAAAATTCAATATTACAGCCAAATAAAGATAGCTACAGAACCGAGACATATTTTAAATTATAGAGAAAATTAAAAGCAATCTAGTGATGTAAATACTGTTGCGAAGGATTAAATAATTTTATAATAGAGAATTAACTAAAATAACCACCCCACACATTTCAGAAATTAATAACTGAGAAGAAAATAAATTTCGGTGGAAATGTGTCATAAATAAAAGTTGGTGAAATGAATCATACCATATATAGAAAAGTTTCAGATAAATAGTGCACAGTGTGAACCGGGGACTTTTGGGATCCGCGAATGGAATGTAGTTTACATACCGTGAGGCATCACCAATGTTCCAGAATCTCTCATGGGAAAAAATGTTTAAGCCCGATGTCCACTTTAGTGATGTAGCCTATGCCGCCTGGCACACCGAAGTATTGGACTTGTAAAAATTTTCACGTATCTAGGATGTTCAATAATAGAAGTTTTTGGCAACTATCTGGAACTTAAGAAAATGATCGAAGTGTCGAACAGTTCTTTTAAGTTCGCTCTAATGGCCCTGCAATTATTTAATATTGCAAGAGTGAATGTTTTATTGTCAGTGTATGTTTGTTCGAAGAATAAAGTTCTAGGCTGTAAAACATATCCAGGAGCAGACAAAGCCTCTGACCATAATCTGATAGTTATGAAGTGCAGACTGAAATTCCAGAGACTAAGAAGCAACACAAGCAGAATAGATTGGAAGTGAATAAACTGAATATAACCTGAGAGAAAAGTTTTCAGAAATGGTAGACGTGGGTCTAAGTAGTAACTCTGAAATGGGCTCAACTGAGAAAGAATGGAATTCATTAATGACCGAAATAATGAAAACTGGTAAAGAGACATTAGGCTTTAGGAAACAAGCCGCCCGAAAACCTTGGATCACAAAAGAAATTTTGGAGTTGATGGATCAGAGCAGAAGACACAAAAATGCTCAGGATGAAGCAGGAACAGAGCAATTCAGATTATTTAGAGATCAAATAAACAGGAGATGCAAAGAAACAAAAGAAAGATGGATGCAAGGAAAGTGTGAAGAAGTAGAAAAGGAAATAAATGTAGGTGAAGTAGATGTGGCATACAGAAATATCAAACAGAATTTTGGAGAAATGAAGAAAAGGGTTATAAATATTAAAGCTGCGAATGGGAAACCTCATCTAAGTTGAGAAGATAGAGCTAACTGGTGGAAGGAATACATAAAGAAACTGTATGGTGGAGATAATTTGGACAACAGTACATTAGAAAAAGAAGTTTATGTCTACATTGATGACTTAGGTGATCCTGTTTTGACGACAGAATTTGATAGAGCTTTGAATAATTTTAAATCATATTAGGCAGTTTGAATTGATGAGATTCCTGCAGAACTTCTGAAATCATTAGGAGAAAAAAGAACACAAGGATTATTCAAACTCATATCAAAAAGTTATGAAACAGGAGATATTCCCATTGATTTTAATAAAAGTGTCATCTTCATACTTCCAAAGAAATCACAATATGACAGATGTGAGAATTATCGCACTGTAAGTATAACATCACATGCCTCAAAATTATCTACCAGAATGATATGCAGAAGAATGGAAAGTGTAGTAAAAGGGATAGTATGAGAAGATCAGTTTGGGTTTAGAAAAAACCGCGGCACGAGAGAAACAATTCTGGCGTTAAGATTAATACTTGAAGGGCGGATCAAGAAAAACAAAGATACTTTTATGGCGTTTGTTGATTTAGAAAAAGCTTTTGACTATGTTAGATGAGACAGGATGTTCAAAATTTTAAAGAAGTCAGGTCTAAAATACCGAGATAGAAGGATACTTTACAATCTTTATAAGAATCAACTAGCTGTAATAAAAGTAGAGAATCATGAGAGACATGCATCAGCTAAAAAGGGTGTGAGACAAGGTTGTAATCTATCCCCATTAACTTGTATGCAGTAGAAGCAATAGAGGAAGTGAAAGAAAGATTCGAATGTGGCATAAATGTTCAAGGAGAAAAAATCAGTATTCTACGGTTTGCTGATCTTATCTTGTTAGCAGAACAGTTGAGGACATTGAGAAGTTATTGAATATCATGAACAAAATACTGAAGGAAGAATTTGGACTATATATAAACCAAAGCAAGGCAAAAGTAATGAAATGTATTAGAAATGATACCAATCACAGTAGATTAAATATGGAAATAGGATCGAATGCAATAGGAGAAGTAAGTGAATTCTGCTACTTGAGAAGCAAAATTACAACCAATGGCCGAAGCAGGAATGATTATAAAGCAGAATAGTAGCAAAAAGAGCCTTCATGAAAAAGAGAAATCTTTTAGTTTCAAATATTGATCGAGGACTCAGAAAGAACTTTTAAAACTCTATGTGTGGACCACTGCACTGTATGAAAGCGAATCATGGACTTTAGGAATACCAGACAGAAAATTGAAGCATTTGAAATGTGGTGCTACAGAAGAATGCTAAAAATTAAGTGCCCGGATAAAGTACGAAACGAACGAGTTTTGGAAATGATTGGCGAGGAAAGAATTTAGTGGAAGAAGCTTACAGAAAGAAGAGACAGGCTGGTAGGTCATATTTTGAGACATGCAGGATCGGTTAATTTGTTAGTGCAGGGAACAGTCGAAGGTAAGAGCTGCAGAGGAAGACAGAGATTAGAATATTTGAAGCAGATAATTTAGGACGTGGGTTTTAAGGGGTATGTTGTGATGAAAAGGCTAGCGCAAGATAGGAAGGGATGGAGGATTGCATCAAAAAAAAATTATTTGTTTGAAGGATAATCTACAATCTTCTATATGCTATTGTGATTCTGATATCAGTTTAAATTTAACAATTTTGAAGAATATGCCGAGTGATCTTTAGTAGAGACTTGCATGTCTATGCACAATTTTCAATCATTAATCCTTCCGATGTAATTAATAATTTAAGAACCTTACATAAACTTTAATAATCACATTGGATCCACGGTTATAGCCAATGGCTAGAATTTTTCTATATTTCAAGAGACATTTAGTATTTACCATTTGTAAAGCATCAAAGTTGTTATTAATTTTCATTGTTTGGCGAATTTTAACAGTTATGTTGCAATATAGAAAGTTTAAGAATGTTCTACTATTAATGTGAGGAGCAGTGTTTATTGAAAACGTTGCAACACTGATACAATTATGAAGAGAATATGACGGAACGGTTATAAACAGACCGTAAACTTTGGGGAGCAGTTAGTTTCCAGTCAATTTTATTACGCGAGGAACTACTGCCTGCATATCACGCAACAGTGGCTTGCGCAAAACTTTTTACGCATAGCAAGAATATGAGGATACAGTTAGGTACTTGTGCGTTGACACTGTGATAATGTCGACGATTTAAGAAGAGTTTTCTTGTGTGCCATGCTGAGAGGCAGTTTTTATAAAATTAAATAGTTAGTTGTTGCCGTTTTATAACACATTGAGGATTAATGGAGAGCGAATCAGGCACCGTCTATGAGAAAGACGAAATAAAAGTGTTTATCAAGCTACGGTCACAGGAAAAGCCTCGTATCCACTTGAGCACACTCAGGCGAATGAGCCGCTCATTCATTTGAGCGCGCTCGTTCGAGCGTGCTCAAGGAAAAGGAAATTTTGGTCGAACGAGCCTGGTTTCAGTGCTCAGAAAACGCTCGGCTATTGACGTGTCGTCACGCGTAGCTGCGGCCTTTATTATTATCCATGCGATGTCAAAACAGAGAAGAAAATTACCAAGTTGATGGATTAGAGAAAGTCATCGTCAGCGAAGAAATTATCTTAATAATTTAATTCGCGAATTGACTTTAGAAGAAGACAATGAGCTATTTCAAAACTTTACGAGATCGATTTCGAACATTTGCTGTCATTAGTTAGACCTCATATTAAAATGCACGATACGCCTATGCGTGAGGCGATCCCACCAGAAGATAAAATTTATAATAACTTTAAGATTCCTAGCCTCAGGAAATCCCTACACTAGCTGCAGTATATGTTCAAAGTATATAAACAAAGCATCATCCTTTTGTACGGGTAGTCTGTGATGGCACTATTGAGTCACTCCAAAATTATATGAAGGCTGGTACCTATTTTTAATTTGTGTTTACAAATATAGATTTAAAGGTTATTTTTATGGTTTTTTTTTAATTGTGGCATTGGTTTCAAGTTTTTAATAAAAATTGGTAAAACAATAATATTTGCCTGGCACAGAATCAATATGATTTTAGGCACTTAGGATCTGAATTTCGTAACACAAAATTCAATAGAAATCCGTTAAGCTGTGAGAAATACTATTATAAAAGACTTACCACTTGCCGTTAGAGAAGTTCTCTTCTGTTTTGATGGTTCTCCCCTAAATGGCTTGTTATTTTTTTCTTTACATCATCAATACTAAAGTTTAATATCTCGCTGATTTCATGCCATCCATCTTATTTTTTAGTTCGATTATAATACTGGAGGTATCCCATAACACTCTCTTTGATTCATACATATCAATTAGAGTTAAGCAAGTTTCATTGTCCCACGTGCTCGCGCTCATTGTAGAAACCGCCAAATACCGTCCACACTGAGCGCCGAACAAACACTGGCTCGCCTTTGAGCATTCCAAAATACCGACAACCGATCGGCTCGCCCCGAGCGCGCTCGCTGTCGTTCGTTGCGAGCGTGCTCAGGCGTCCACACTTGAGCCGCTCGCTTCACTGAGCGGCTCATTCGCCTGAGCGTGCACAAGTGGATACGAGGCCTAAGATGACGTGTAACTTTAAATAAAAGTTAATACCAGCTTTAAGTAATACAGTCAGAAATTAAAGAGTTCTTTTGTGAAAGAAACATAGAAAATATTGTACTGATGGGAATTAAAGGAAGTTTCATGTGAAATTCAAGGATTCTGCATCTCTGAGATTGTTACAAGCTTCGAAGTACTTTTTTAGACAACCAAGTTGGTGGCAGTGTTCACAATGACAATAAATGATATTCTTTATTTAATTTTCTATACTATTGAAACGTTATTTGAGGTGGATAGCGTTGCCTGAATTTGTTGAATAACAGTGCGAGATTGGACAACGTCCATTATTGTGCCTTAAGTGAATACTTCCTTTCTTGGAGTGATTGTTATCATTCTCCAGGAAACCTAACATTTAATACATAAAAAAAACCTTTCTGTAAAAACGAAAACAGTGAATTAATTGTTTAACAATATATCCTCTCCTAATCAAAATCGTTCCACGATAGCCGGTTACGTATGATTCTGCGTTTCGCGAGCTGATGGACTGTATCATTATATCGCATTCCTGAGTAACCTTTGATCCAGAGGACGCAAACGTGTGTGTGGCAACTGAACAGGCTTCTGTCACAAGACATCGAAGAAATGCTGGTGCATTTTGCTGTTCCACACTAGAAGTTGTACCTGTAGACGGACAGAATAAGCTTGAGTGAGCACTAATAAGTGTCTAAGTAAACCGTATTTGATAACTGCAGAAACGGAT
The DNA here is from genome assembly GCA_031002005.1 of Vandiemenella viatica. Taxonomy (NCBI): domain Eukaryota; kingdom Metazoa; phylum Arthropoda; class Insecta; order Orthoptera; family Morabidae; genus Vandiemenella; species Vandiemenella viatica. The sequence continues at coordinate 166,391,190 of JARYHS010008074.1, read as the reverse complement.
AATATTTCGGCACCGTACATGGACAACTCTGCGAGCAAAGTATTCTGTCGGAACTCATTAGTTTATGGTCAATAATATGCATATCCAATTCTCTCAAGAAATTTAGAACCAGAGTTGCAGATACGAATGAAGTTAGAACACGTATTGCTCCAGGCAAAAAAATCTGAAAGAAAATAACTAGAAATTTTGAAAACATTTAATTTGTAATTCAAACATGGAAAGTTTATTTTACAAAAATTAGTGGGCAGATTGTTTCGAGTTGAAAATGTAATAGAATAGTTGAAGATCTTTGAAAAGTTGTTTATATATCTATGACCCTATCTGAACTTTTGAGGGTTGAAACTTCATTCGTAACACTGTCGACTTCTGCATTAGACATAAGTATAAAGCTGAAAACTATAAACTGGGAGTTTCCCTCTTTAAAGTAACACTGATCGATTGTTATACTTCCGAGTTCCCACTGAGTGGGAGCTGATTAAAGCCCGAAGCCAACACCTTCGAACAATAGCCGCCTCGGCTGCTCACATACTCCCACGCCCGCGTTTCATCGTTAACCACACGACATCGCCGTAATTAGGCGGTGAGGGTATTATGCAGCTTCCGCGCCCGGATACGCTGCACAAAAAGCACCATGAGTACGCCCGTGTATGTTTTGTCGAGGTATCTCTATGTAGTACACTAATTGCCAGACCAGGTAGCATCGTGATTAACGCTCTTACCTCGCGTACAAAAGGTGTCGGGTTTGCAACGCGCGTTGGCATACATGGTTTTAATTAAGTCTTGAGCTACATTACCTGCTGGTGTGAAGTCCTTAACCTCTGCAATTAATGAGTTACGACGGAAACATATAATTAAAACTGGTCGTGTGACCTTTGAAGAAGAATGCTATTTGTAAACAAGATTAAGCTGAAAGTGATAACTAATTTATATCACACCCCAACACGTACCGCAATAACACCACGTCAGGTCCAAATCAAAAATTATCTCTTCAATATTTATATCAACAAACGAAACAGAGTTTTTTGATAGTTATCTGTGTGATCACGCCCCATATCATTTGCTCCTGAGAGTATCAAATAAAAGTTTACATTTGATGTTGGTTTTTGAAAACTGCAGTTTGCAGATAATGTACATACATGTAAAATTAGTTAGCTTTTACATCAAAAAGACTGTCACATATTTGCATTAAATACATTTATCCATATAGACCTCCACAGTAATTTAATACATGACAATATGTGCAATAAGCCAAAAAGCATACATGTTTACTAAAATCAAATAGTTATTTTTTCTTCAAAAAGAATTAACTTAGTGAGGCGATGAACAACAGCAAAAACGTTTCTTAATTTTATCCGATTATGTTTACTAAAATTTTCATAAATTTCAGCTTAATATTTTTTGATTCAGATTTAAAGCTAAGAAATTCAAAAAGCATGCACGCAGAATCATTTGAAACAGCCATACATTGCAATAAAATATGAAAATCTTTTTAGACAGATTGTTTTCCAATTTTTTTATGCTAACTGATTGATTAACGAAAAGCGGAAAGCAGATGAGATCAGAATCATTAAAATATTTGTAGCTGTGTTGCTATATCTTGAAGTGATTTGTGGAAACCATGATAAACAGAAATTTTGATGGACTGACAAGGAATGATAGGTAAAACGTTAACCTGTTACCGATCGCACTAGTTGTATATTTTAGGTCAGTAAATATACTAAGAATGGAGCAGTGAAAATCATGACAGATAATGGTATTGACAGCAGACGATTCCATCAACGATTAAACTGAATATCTCTGGGGAGAACAAAAATAAAATATTTCAGCCGTTACTGGATACGCGATTACCTAGTGCAGAAAAGAAATGTTTTGAACTACTGAAATTTTAGGTGGTTTTCTTTACTCACTCGTTGCACGGGAAACTCCCAGACTTAGCGTTGCTATTCTGCACTCTCTCAATTAGACACCTCATGTTGAATGTCTCACAAAGGCTGGGTCAACTGACTTCTTGCAAAGCGACAAGGAATCGACTTCCCCACAGACTGCTCTCGGTTCACAATAACACCTCATGTTGAGTTAGGGATCTGGTGGCTAATTGGTTAACGTGTCGAACTGGGGATCGAAAAGTCCGCGGTTCGAACCCTTTCTCGACGGGGATTTTCATAGGCCCCTAACCCTATCTTCCCCTCTGGCACAACTTCCTGTTTAGTGTGAAGTACACCAGAACTCTTTCGTGTTTCGGATTTCACGTTAAACTTTAGGTCTCCTGTACCCGAACCGATACCGGGTTATGTTAAGGCAGCTACGATATGGGCGGAATGCGCAGCCAATAGAAATCCTGTCAGCAGGTCATTACGACCGCATGCAATTTAAACCTCATGTTGAATGTGCATTCTAACATTAATCTAATGATTTCATTGAGATGTAATCACTATTATTTTCGCCTTTCCATTACTACGTATTTCAGTTAAATAGAAGATATCTGAACCAAAATTGGTTCTGTGTAAATACCATACTAAAATTCTAACTTTTTGAAACATTATTGGAATTTCTCTAATTTCTCTATATTTTTCTCATATACGTTAAGCCATCTTTTGTAATATTTTTCTTCCTTTTTCTCAGAGTATTAGTTGTTAAGTCAATTAAATCTCAAAAGAAAATTATAAACAAAATTATCTTTGTAAGGCTGGAGGATTTCTCCGCGGTTTATATAGGTAAAATTCTCTCGGCTAACATGTCGAGTGAATAGGTTTGCGAAAAACAAAGTTTCAGCAGTCATAGTCCCTGCCACCATTAACGTACTCATTCGGTTAGTAATCCGAGAAAATTTTATCTAAAATTACCTTTATCTATTTTTTTTTTTAGTATAACGTCTTCCTAACCTATCACTTACTAGCTATTTATCATGTTCCTGGCGCGCTTTTATTCACTGAGATACTATACAATCTTGTCTCTTAGCACCTTATACTCGACGGTTAAATGCTTTTACATGTAACAAGTACAGAAACTCATCCTTTACCAATAGTTCAGTCAATAGGTGCTCAAAAGGGCCCTTACTGGAAAGTTTTGGTGTAGTTTTGATTTTTTTCTATTCTATATGTTTTTTGGGGTGCTGAATCCGAATCTGAGGTTTTTAACAAAATTTCGTGACGGAACATTGAAAAAATTGCAAAAAGGGCCCAAAAAATGAGATTTTTTGCCATTTTTTTCATTTTTTTTTAGCAAACCTCAGATTCCGATTCAGCACCCCAAAAAACATAGAATGGAAAAAATCAAAACTTTCCTGGTAAAAACACTATTTGACTAGACTACAATAAGACCAGTGAAAGTTAGATATATGTATACTTGTTTTCAGAAGAATTAATTTACATTTTGTGGAATAAATCGGTTCATATATCAGCATAACCATTGCCGTAAAAACGTATTCGCTGTTAATTTCAAATATTTAGAACTCAAACAATATGCTAAGAATAATTTGTAAGTCTGGAGCTGTCTTCAGTCACCGTTAAGTCCGTTTTTGAAGGCCGAGTCAATGAACTTAGAGGTAATCTCTTTACTCCCGCTGAGCCAACGGCCAGAGGAACTTACGGCCCACAGTCTTGAGCCGTAACTTGGTTAGGACCGAGGCTGGAGGAAATTGGTCGTTGCCCTGTCGATTTCTTGAAAGCGTAAACAAATACATCCTTATCGGTGGAATGGTACAGAATCCAGATCATGCTGAATGCTACATCAATATTGCAGTAGCTTAGTTACGAGGCAGCGTAATATAATACTGTTAAACCAAATTCAAATGTAAAATTGAACTGCCACGAATATGTTGTTATTTTATTTTATATTAAAGAGTTACTTCTGAGTCCGCATTGTGTATCAAAGCTGTAAGTTTCCAACCTGGTTCTGGAATATACACCTTATATGTTACAAAACAGTATTAAGAACCCTTAAACCCGGAAGGCAACACGGCAGCACCAATTTGTTCAGATTCCGTTGCGACATCCACAACGACCATATGAAAGCGGCATTACATTCACTATCTGTTCACTTTCACATGCATCAAGTAGTGGTTCCCGTAATTGTATGCTTCTTGTCAGTTTTTATATTACTAAACGCAAATTGAAACTTCCTAATGATAGTGCAGTGAGTGGCACGTGAAATGTGGGAAGAAAGTGGTGACTTGAAGACATGAGCTATTGTAGTTTTGACTTCCCCTGACAGAGAATCATTATTTCATAAATCAGTTAATTTACTCAACATTCAAATGGCAGCGTTTATTTGTATGAAAGCGTTGAGAATATGAGATTTTGTTTAGTTTTATGATGCAAAGTAAGCTGTTAGTAACTAAAACACTGAATTAGACAAGTTGGAAACGCTAACACAGAAAAATTGGGCGGTTAAATTTCCCTCTAGCAATAGCAACGATAGATTTCGTACGAAAGAAGCTAGATGCAGTGTATTGTGCAATGCAAAGATTTTTTTTAGTAAAGAAGCTAGAAGCAATATATTGTGTAAAATCTTAAGCTACGTTCTAAATTCTTACTGGTCAGTAAATAAAACATTTATGGGAGCAAATCAGAATTCTACATGAAACTTGGCAGCTACAAGTAATTATATGAGAAAGAAGGTATTCAAGGAAGTCATGCCCTTATTTCACTGTTTGTCAACTCAACAAGATTTTTCCATGTTCCAAAACTCAATATTTAACAGTTAATGCAGTTGATTTATTAAACCAAACAAAGATATACACTTTATCTTCAACAAATCCCTGGTAACATTCTTTTCACCCGTTGAAAAACTCTGTCGCGTTACTAGAAGATTGTCTGTAAACAGCCAACGCATCACAGCGCATGAATTACAGCTGGTAGACGCAGCTGACGCGCTATCTATGTATTGCAGATACGCTATCGAACAAAACAGGTCACTTGATTTACTACTCCAACGGAAGTAATATCTGGAAGTTACTAACCACTCCACCTACGCTTTGGCACATGTCAGAGATAAAGACGGTAAATATTAATGGCGGTTCATGATTTTCACAAATGTCCCAATTCTATGGAACGATGTTAATGACTCATCAACAGAATATGAATAGAATTTTAGTTATTTATTTATATAATTCTATTTACTTCTAAAGATTTATTTAGTTTCGGTAATAATAAATTTCAAAAAGTTTTCCCTCGGACGACTTGAGCTAAATGCGAATGTACAGTCGGGGACAGAATTTGCGAGACGACTCGCCTTTCGATTATGCTTCGTTCTGGACACGAATACCTCAATGGACAGAATAACTGGTACGTGGTACACTAAATTCATGATATAATAGAACTCCATTTCCTAGTTCTTTAACCCAAGACTAAAAAAAATGGCTCCGCGCGCAAGATACTCGCTGAAACATAGCGGCGAATTTCGGAGTTCAGCAGTTAAAATGAGTATGACTATCCCCTTCCTACTCATGATAAATATTGAAGTAACGAAATCGATTGATTTTCCGGGAATGACAACGCTTTTCTCATATTGCTGATAGCCGTCGCAGCATTCTTAATACACGGCAACACTTCACTATAAAATGCAGTTATATGGCGAAGATTCTCTAAAATAAATACGGAAAATTAATTAGACCAGATAACCGAGCTTGAATCAATAAAGTCACACTTTCTGGCGCAGCAGCCTTAAAGAATTGTGTGTGACTAACACAAAGTTTAAGCGTAAGAAGGAAGGAGATTTACGAAAATACGCAAATGTTGACTTAAGTCACGAAATATAAAGTAATTATATCTAGAGTCTTCAATAGTAAACAAATAACTCCTTGCTTTCTTTCACCATAGCATTTTTAGAATGCAAGCTTATGGTGGCAGAATGAAGCAGCAACCATTTTAACAGTAATAACGTCATTAAGACAGTAAATTAGTCCTCAATGTGAATTTGTTGTTTCTGATTTTGTAGCTTCAAGAATGCAACTAGGAAATCTATCATCCGTTATTTTCAACTCGCACAGATACTTCATAAAAGTTTTGCGACGAAACTTCATAAGTGAGACGTAAAGCTGTAACCTTGCATTCGCGAATACGCGGATTCAAACTCCACCGGACATCCAATTTCATTTTTCCATGGTTATTCCATAAATCGCTCCAGCTGAATGAGAAAAAACTTGGTTCAAAATGCAGTAACCAAAATCTTTCCCGATTCCAGTTCCCACTACCCCTGCCTCAGGTGGCATTGGCATCGACGAGTAGAAAAAAAAAACTTCTTGCCGATCACACTCTGGATTTATTTTATTCAACTGCCGGCCTCGGTAGCGAAGTGGCAACAACGCTAGTTCCACTTTACCGAGAGTGCTCAGTCCCTTGTTATAATTTACTTACTGTTCCACGATGTCAAAATCAGTATTGAGGGAAAGTAACAAGGGGAAAGTGATGAGAAGGAATTCGGCTGTGGTCTTTTGGCACTCATTGAGTCATTTCGGTTAATCCTACCAAGCGTTCCGTGTAAGCGGTAACGCTCTGGTCTTGTATTCGGGAGGGCGCGGGTTCGAATCCTCAACCGGACATCCAGATTTAGGTTTTCCGTAGTTTCCATAAACCACTCCAGACGAATGCCAGAATGTTTTCTTTAACAGGCAATGGCCGAATTCCTTCCTGTTCCTTGCTCCCTGACGTTTCTCCCCTCTAATGACCTCGACGTCGACGAGGTGTAAAGCCATAGGCAAAAAAAATCGATTAATCATGCAAAGCCTAAATCTGAATGCCTAGACAAGAATCCATGACCCAAACGCGAGGCTTGAATGTTGCCGCCATGCTAGGTCACTGGAGCGATTAAGGCCGAGGGCATGGCCGCTCAGGTAAGTGTTGTGTTTCACCAGTATGACTATAAACCATACGTCAAAACAAAGGATGATCATATAAAAACGGAGTAGCTGGCTGAGTGGCTATCGGGATGGTAGGCATTCATATTTTTAATGGTATTAACACAAAAGACGTTTATTAAATCAGTCTAAAAGCGGAAACCTAAAGGCAATTGCCGCTTTTTCAGAACATATCGCAGACGGTCCCCACATCATAAAAAAATCTAGGTTTGTGTGAGTTTTAATATGGCTGCGTAGTAAAAAGTATTCATGGCTATCAAAATATAGATTTGTTTATTTTATTATTATTTATTGTATTTACGTCTCTCAACAACGAGGTCTTTAGAGACGGGAAAGGATGGGGGGCAAGGATGGGGGCAAGGAATGGGAAGGAATTCGGCCATGGCCTTTTGAAGGAAGCATCCCGGCATTTGCCTGGAGTGATTTGGGAAACCATGGAAAACCCAAATCTGGATGCCCGGACGGGGATCGAACCGCCGTCCTCCCGAATGCGAGGCGAGAACGCTATCCGTTACACCGCCACGCTCGGTATAGATTTGTTAAATAGGGACTGTCGTCACGTTCGTTGTAACACGGGGAGGGTTTTTAATTTTATCTGGCGAGTTTTGGACGCGGGTTTCTTAAGATTATGCTTGGCTACCAAGGAAAGATAAGCCTTTGGTTGATTCCAGGAACTGGAGACACGCAGGCAAGGAAGTAAATGATCTGCTAGCCCCTAAGAGGCAGTGTTTGTTTATCAGTGATTATGCGGAAGCGAAGCACACTTGTTCAGTGGGATGAACTCCAATGACGTGTATGAATATGCTCTTCCGTACATGAAATAAGTCCTTTTTTGCATGAGAAGCACATACTAGTATAACGACAGGCATTTTTCGAGAATGACAGGAATGACTTTGTGTTAAATATTTTTAAAGTTACGTTGTTATATTTCGAGAAACGATGGAAGTGCAATATAACAATGAATTAATGTGTATTGGTTACTAAAAAAATTCTGAAAATTACTCCTTGTTGGATTTACACATCACAACATAGTGACATTATTCTACTGCTACTACTGTTTTAATTATAAAGATTTATTAGTATTTTGTCGTGATGGAGAATTAAAACTGAGCGTGGTGGTGTAACGTTTAGCGTCCTGGCCTCGCATTCGGGAGGACGCCGGTTCGACTCCCCGCCCGGGCATCCAGATTTGGGTTTTCCAAATCACTCCAGGGCAAATGCCGGAATGCTTCCTTCAAACAGGCCATGGCCGAATTCATTCCCTGCCACACATCTTTTCCCATCTCTAAAGACCTTGCTGTTAAGAGACGTTAAGCAATTAAAAAAAAATTGTAAGTCACGTTTCGGAAAATTAATGTGCTTCGATCTATTTGTATGGCTTTCGGTCTCCGTGACCATTTATCCAGCTCCAGTTCATAGTTATCTAAATGTGGTTCTCCATAGCGAAACTAAAACAAGACGAACACAACATTTTATTAAAACCACTCATGCATGAGACTGTATTCGAATCGGCGACCATTACAAAATAATACCAGAGCGCTTGCTAACAAAAAACAAACAACAAATGAACATAATGTACGGTACTCTCGTAAAGGGATTTGTGAACCGGTTGCTAACACGGACGACAGTCTCATAATCCCACAGAACAAAGAAATTATTAGGAATCTTAGGCATTTTCCTTTCAAAAATACAAAGCCTACCCCCTTTACAACACTTAATTTTTATCCAAACCCACATATTTTATACTATTTCGATGGAACTTTTCACACATATACTTTAAAACAAACAAAATAATACTGTCAACCTTTGGTTTTCACAAATCCAACCCCTCGCCCCGTATACACCCTCTTAATTTTCGTCAATGTTCTTTATGCATATCCACAATTTTTTTTTATCTAATATCGATTAAACTTTTCAAAAATATATCTTAAAGCAAACAGAAAAATACTGTTTACAAATCCAACCCCTTTCCCACTTTCCAACCTCCTTAATTTTTGTCAATATTCTTTGTACATACCCACATTTTTTATCCTATATCGCTGGAACTTTGCACACGTATACTTTAAAACAAACAGAAAAATACTGTTTATATTTGGTTACCTGAAATCCAAACCCTTTCCCACCCCCTTAATTTTTATCGATGCTCTTTATACAAAGCTGCAATGTCTATCCAAGCAGAAAAATGTTATCAACATTTGGTTTAGAAAAACCCAATTCATCTCTCCCTTTACACCCCTTAATTTTTGTCTGTGTTCATTATACATACCCACAGTTCTTATCCAATATCTATGGATCTTTACACATTTATACTTTAAAACAAACAGAAGAATGCTGCCTTCGTTTAGTTTACAAAAAAACAACCCTTTATCCCACTCAGTTTTTGAAAATGTTCTTTATACAAAGCTACAGTTTTTATCAGATTTTGGCCCAACTTTGCACCCGTATACATTAAACATAGAAAAAAACACAATCTACATTAGTTTTACAAAAACCTACCCACTCTCTCCTATCACCCTACTTAAGCATAATTTACATTTGAAACCATTCAGGTTTTTTGCAAATATCACTAAAATGGTAGGAAATCGGGAAAAGTGTTTAAAAAAAAATTAGGAATCTATTATAATGTACTAGAATGTTCTTGAATGTACTAAACTGTTCGAGATTACGTCACATTTTTCAGCTATTAAAAATAATATAAATAATTTATATGCGATATATTTAGTGTGTCACCGATTTTGACGGGACTTTCACTGGCGGCTTGCTGTTTTGGCAGCGAGAAACATAGGTTTCTTTTTATCCTCGAAATATTTAGGTTCCAAAAACATAAAAATCTTTAAAATACATTACAGTCACAAACAATATCTTGGGTACCAGCTAGTATTGAATACAAAGAGCTATACATTTTTAATAGAGCATTGGAGTGATTTCTGAAAATTGTCTAATTAAGCGTCGAAACTGGAAACCAACCCACGTACTGCCAAATGTGAAGCATAACAAGCGAAAGAAATAATCATCTTAACCGAATACTTGTAATCTTCTAGGATAGTTGTGTCTTTCCCCAACAAACTATGAGCGTAGTGACACAAGAAATAATCCTAAAAGCCAGTCTGCGTCCTCCTGCTGTATTTGTAGAGCGCGTGAAAAATGCAAGTTTTAAAAATGAGACAGTAGGAAAGCGTACTGCTATGCACTAAGGCCCAACAGATATGGTTATTAAAGAATTTGTGGTCTTATCCATTATAAGTGCCGGATCAATAATGTTTTGCACTGCAGTTTGAAGGAGAGCAAAGTCACTGAGTTGGTCTAGTGGAACGGATTTAATTTAATCAGCTTCACTCTGATGTTGCATGCTTCGTTTGCAGAGCTGTTAAGTGTAGATTAATAAATTTGGAGAGTAAAGTAAATACCTGCAAACAATTTGTAGAAAACAAGAGACAGCTAGTGTTAAATACTATATGGGCATCACATTAATGGTCATCCAGAAAGCAGTAGAATGATGTCACTTTGTTACTAATATGATAAGAGGTAATGTTGTAAGTACCAATGCGTGAACAACACCAAAAAGCTATGCCAGTACTGTTGACGTCCTTTTCTACAAGAAAACTGAGATCGGAGCAGCCTTCACTGCCTGTCGCTTTGAATTTTATTAAGGCACTATACTGCTTATTAACGATTAAACGTTTTGTTTCGAAAGTGAAGACCATTTTGCAGTCGCACTTACAATTTTTTAATTAATTATTGCGATGGATATACTGTTAAGAGTGAACCGATCTGTACATCGAAAACTCTTGAGCTGTAAAATATTCTTCAGATCTTGGCATCTTGAATATCACATATTACACTGAATTAACTGTGCGCACAAGATTTGGCACAATTCGCGAGCCAATATTCGAATATTTGAGAGCTTTATTGCAGCACTCGCTTTATTTTATTTCTTCCGAATATGGTAGTCTAAGGAAGTCTCTGCATTTCTTCCTTCTGTCTCCTTGTAAACTGTTGCCTCCATCAATAGGAAACGTGGTTGATGATTCTTCACAGTTTTAACAGCCAGCCAAGCAGAGCATGATGACGATCTACCAAACTGGACAGCAAAACTCCAAGGGATGCAGTTCATATTTCGCGTTCTGCAAAATGGCTGTCCCGACTATGGAATTTGTGAGGTTATTTCTGGCCATGTAGGATAATATTGGCATGAGTCCTACATTCCGTTTCAAAAACTGCACTGTAAGTACATAAATTGAATTACATGTTCTCATAGCTGATATGATTCGCTAATACATGGAAACAATCACTACCTACCATTTGGTTACATCATCGTTTAAGACCACAGCTTCCACAATAAAGCCTCCTTCCAAGAAAGGTATCTACAGAACTCAGGCTAAGCGGATCATGGGGATGAAGATACCCGAAAACCTTCTGAATAATTGGAATTAATCTTTGTTTCCAGTAGTGAATGGGCTGGGAATGACAATAGCTGAAAACCCCCAAAAAATAAGTAGAATCAATCTTTGTTTCCACTTTTCCTACGTGAGGTGGCCGTTTTACGTACAAAAATCAATTCCGCCATCGAGGGAAGTAATAGCTCAGCTGCCAACTTTCTTTTGTAGTTGAGTTTGGCTACCTCTTTACACTCGTTAGGACTTCTCTGATGCTAAGGCTTGTCTAGTCAAGTTTGAACGGTTACCATCACTGACACAACTGATCATTATATGCTGTAGGTCATCGCCGCACATTTCCACTAAAACGAGCCATCTGTTTGATGAACATAAAGCATCAAAAAATCTACCTGCTGGCCTGTGTAAATTTAATCATAGTACTTGATGTTGTCAGTAGCATACTGATATTGTCCGTTGCATATAACTCAGCATCGGCATTATACTTTGAGTTTAATGGCCTGCGTGCGAGCTTCCATCTTGATAAAAATCCATCCATAATTTTCCTGTGGCACGCCACGAAAGGCGTTAGTCATTAGCTATCATTGTGTAACGCTTTTATTGCTTCGGTGTTTATGTGAGGAGTTTTCAGCAACTCGATCGAAAAAGGAATGCAAGATTCCTAGTTTTGTTTTCAAAAGGTGTATGGGACCATGCAGTTGCAGAGACATAGAATGTAAAACCATGATTTGATTTTATATATTGTCTCATCTTTTTCCAGTTCTTTGTCACTGCCTACTTAATTAACGAATCTATCTTACTTGTTTATTTATTATTATTATTAATAATATATATATATATTTTTTTAGAAACGGCTTTGATGCATATTTTTTGTCAAAATACTCCGATACGTCTTCTTAACAGTGTCACTTCATGTTTTCTATTAATAATTAACAACTAACTAGGTGGGTCTAATATGAATAAAAAGAATTGCATAATGGACAGGAAGTGATTTTTTCTGACACATGTGAGATAACTATTTAGGTCTGCTGGAAGAGAAGTCAACTGAGTTTCGAGGACATGGGGATTAATGATACATTCGCAAGCCAGCAAAAACAATATGGCTGAAGTGAGGTGTACGATGCTGTGGAAGGATTTACAAAGTATCTGTTTTCACCCGTCGTATAGAGAAAAAGTATCAGGCAGGCAGCCAATCCTAATAGTGATGTGTGAAAGAAGAATCTGAGTTGGGAGAATGTCAAATGAGAAGACGTATGAGCGTGGCTTTAAATCACGCTCTCGTTTGTTGCTACCTGTTCTGGTCAAATCATCACGGGAGCTGAAGAATTCTAGAGCACGATTGGCTCCAACGATTACTCGCGGAGGCGACGATCTCAAAAGGGTGGGATTGCAGAGAAGATGAGTGAGATTGGACATATCTTGCCTATGTTGGAGTCCTGGGACTGTGATTTTCAAAGGTTCCTATCCAACTTTCACCCCTGGCACAGTTTGCTGTTTAATGTGAAGCACGTCAAAACTTTTCCATCTTTCCGATTCCACGTTAAGCTGTAGGTTCCCTATACCCGTTAGGAATATCGCGTTATGATAGTTAGCCATGACGAATAGAAAACTCTGGCAACTGACGGCCGAATAATCCTTTGGAATCTCCTGGCCAACAATCCCATTGGATGATTCGATTTGATAGATAAACAAAAACTATCTTTATTTTATATCGTTTACTTTACTGATTTGCATGTGTACAAGGTAGGCCATGCAACTCCATTAAGTATTTAGTCTAATACTACAAAGTAAAATGAAGTGGAGGTCAGACATAAGTTCGGTACAGTAGGTACATTGTTCGAATTTTGAAGCATTGTGTCGCATGCACCAAAAAGATGGGGTATAAACCTCTCATGCTTCCTCATTTGGAATACAGAATTCCTTATGGGATTCGTAATTCAAAGGATTAATTGCTATTATCAAGAATGTATAGAGGAGGCCCATTTGCTTCGTGGTTGTTTGATATAGCTCTTACAAAAGTATCACCAATTAGGGCAGAGTTTGGACTGGGATTGTCTGGCAGATTGACGCCGTAATATCCAATATAATTTATTACCAAAAATGCAAACGTGACTCATCAATTACGACTGACAAGAAATAGTTCGTGCATCAATTTATTTGTATCACGCTGACAGTAGAGGTAAAACCTTTGTGCCATTAGAGATTAAAACACGCAGAGGAGAAATTAATTTTGGTTTAAAGTACCATCTTGCAGCAATAATAGACAATGAATCGCAGAGTATTGACTTTGAGTGTCACGGCGACTTCGGCCGATGTTGACATGTGTTGTGGCCAACACCAGAGATAAGTTGAAATGAACGGATCGATGCAGGGATTTCACATTGAGTGCAGACTCAAATTCAGTGCATATTTATAACTCATAAGTTGTTTGTACCATTTTCGTAGTATATAGGATTTGTGTTAATTTTACATAATTTTTGTTTATTATAAATTTCAATACAGTATTAAGAAATAACGGTTCGTTGTAGACTCTAGATAACGAACCATCTGAATGTACAGTTAAATAAATAATATAACTCATAAGCCTCAAAGCAATAGGACCACGTAACTGGCAGAATCGGAAACAGCACATCTTCAATCCGGAAATTAAATGCCCAACTGCATGAATGAACGTCTCTACCCGCTGGACTTTTTCTTTTATAGTGATCACAACCTTCCTTTTTCAACTTTGGAACAAGGGAAGTTTTTTCCAGCCATATTTCTTCTGCGCAGACTTGTCTATTCGGCTGAGCAGAGTCCAGCTCTCGTAGAAAACCAGGTCGGCTAATGCCTATAGCGAAATCTGGGGTTTGCAACGGGTTGCGCTGGAATTTTATTTCCAGTCTCAACACTCCCACAGGCAGGTATTTCGCAGGCATAGGAGGACCTGTCAATTCCAAACAACGAAAATAAACCGGCCAATTCACACTGACCATACAGGAACATTACAACAGTGTATCATTGGAATGTCATCAGCAATCACAGTGTTTGCTCAGGCGTAACAGACTAGCGGCGAATTGACATGAAGATTCTAATCCACCATACGGCTTAGTACATCTCATAAACCAAATACTATGTTTTCTAATTAAATGTTGCCTTTAGCAGATGAAAAAAAAATATTTCTGAAAGATTTGTAACTTATGAAAAGAGCTTTTCCCGGCGATAATCCTCAATAAGAAGTTTTCTGATTAAGGCTTGCATCTGAGGAACAGGACCAAAGAGATTCAACATTCTCTTGGCAAGAGCATAAAAACATTTTATCGATTTTTTTAAAAGTATTTACCGACTTTTCTAGATTTTTGTAGTTATTATACTAATTTTTGTTTAGTATTTGATTGTTTAATAATAAAGACATTGCCTGAAATAAAAAACTCTTTGTAACGGTTTGGTAAGTCAATATAGCTAGCTGTTGATAGTTTTTCAATTTCCATAAAATAAAGGATTTTGCGACTGGCTCTTAAGAACACGTTATTTTTTACACCACCTGCGCAGTCAATTTCTATTATTAATATTTGTGTTTAAAATTATTCAACAGATTTGTTTATTCCCTGCTATTAATCCACTAATACTATTTCTAGTAAAAAAAATTGTTGATTTCTTTAATATTCTGACTTGACTGCTTAGTTGAAGGTTATTAGCTGTTCCTTGCTGGTAATGTAAATTACTTTATGTATTTTGCACTACAAAAATCCATGGCCTCTACTCGCATAATTTTTGGTTTCTCCTTGGTCGTAGTTGATATGCCGCAGTTCGATCTGGGGTTAGAATCGGTATTGCCAAAGAGATTTTGATAACCATAGCATCCACCGTGAAAGTTATTACCTGTTCCTTGCTGATACTATAAATTAATGTTGTATGTATTTTTCATTGCAAAAAAAAAAAAAAAAAAAAAAAAAAAAAAAAAAAAAAAAAAAAGCTCTATTGATAAATTTTTTTGTTTCTCCTCGGCTATAGTTAATACGCCGCGGTTCCATCTGGTGTTAAAATCGGAGAGCAAGCCTTCAAAAGTATGTACTAGATTGTAGTATTGTCACAAACTTGTAAAGACGTAAGACTACTGTCATGATATATGGAATAGTCCTCGCATTTGTAGATAAATATTTATTCGCAGTTTTTGTACCAATCCTATCTAATGTAAAGTTTCGGAGGCAGTTATAAAGTTCGTGACACATACCAATTTAAGTTTTGTGCCAAGAAACACCATCTCGTTTAAGAACAGTAGAGCTTCTCTCGGGTTCTTGTGGGACTGTAAATTCCATAGTTTAAAGATAAAATTTTATACATCTCAGTAAGAGCAACTTTTAGTCACGCCAGTAAATACATCATCAAATTACTAAAGCCTGAAGCGAAGTTGCTACTTCGATTTCCTCTCGTCCTATCGCTACAAATCTCGCCGGGAGCAAATATCATTTCACGCCATCTGCTAGAATCTCCCAACTTTTGACGTTAACCGGAGTTGGTTCCACCGGCAGAAGCTTGCTCTCTAGCACTACTTACAGGGAGCAAAATAACGCAGTACGCCTGATATTAAGCTATCATATTCCATGCAAATTCTATAGATACGGACTTTTTACAGTTTGTAAAACAATAGCTTAGAAATCAGAAGCCAACAAATTTCTATTTGAATTGATATCAAGTGAATTCGAGAAAGAAACAGGGATTTCCATCAGACTTCCAACTGTATACGCACTTAGAGCAAATGTTTTTAGTCTAAATTAGTTTTTGTAACTTGTAATGAGGCGAAGAATGGGATTATCAGAACATTCGTCTAGATTACTGTGGAAACAGCCTAAATATCAGAATGACCGGACACCGGAACCTATGTTCGGACCCAGAACTACTTTACGTACAGCGGAAATGATAAATTGCCTTATTTATCGGTGCCAATCTAGTCAACTAATTGAAAAGTGACATTTTGCAGCAAATAATAATGTTCATTCTCACAAATCGTGTAAAAGGTTGTTCTAAATGTCAAAGTGAAAATAGGCAGTTTTCAACGTTTAATGTACCGAATTTAAAGACAAATTGGTTTGTAACTAACTTATTGAATATATTTTATAGAAACTCTATCACACAACTAAAATTAACGTCCAAATGATGGTCCCCCACGAGTTTTAAGTTCAGACAGTTTAATAGAGATTTGGGGATTCTTCCTAATCTTGACTTATTTTTTGCTTCTGGCTTAATTCCTCGCTGACAGCGAGGTCTTTAGAGACTAGAATGGACTGAAGGCAGGCAACAGGAAGGAACCATCGCGGCTCTCAACTGCAGTGATTTGGGGAAGCCGTGGAAAGCATAAATCTAGATGGCCGGATGGGGATTCGAACCTGCGTCCTCCAGAAAGTGAGACCAGAGTGTTATCACCCACCCACCCCGCTCTTGACAGTGTGAACTAAAAACAGAACCTTCATAGTACTGGAAACAATAAGGGGATTGAAATCAACTGTCATATAAGTAAAACTACAGTCTACACAGGCTAATTTAGTTAGTTTGGGAAAAAAACGAACACCGTTTGATCAAAATTTATCAAATGATTGATAACTGATTTTTTATGTGTTTGGTACAATGTCATTAGTGTAGAGATCGAGTTCGGGGAATGAACCTGAAAACGTTCTCCATAACTTTTTTACAGAAACAATTCCGTCACACGCTTTGGCAGCTTTAGGAAAACTGTGAAAATTCGAAGTCTTGATAGCTGGTCTGGAGATCGAACCAACGTCCTCATTGGTTGCAGACAGTTCAGAAAACTGTAGTTACTGTTTTCTCAAAAACAGACAGGACATTATTCCATCAACTAAATAAAGAGGTAGCAATTATATTTAACACAAGTCTCAGAAGCTACCTCCTAAAAGTCTTGAGTATTTTTCAATAATGAATACTTTCAAACAGGAACCAAGTGAATAATAAGTCCGTCACAGTAGTTGGATATTTTCTGCTGAACTACTTACATTTTCATTTTCTTGGGACTTGTGTTCACTGAGAAGAAATCTGGTATTACTTCTGGAGGCGACGACAATAAAAACATATGAAGTACAGAATCAAGAAAAGCGGGACGAGCAAGAAGATGAAACGTTTGCCGCAGCTTTTCGACATCAAGCAACGTCTGTCCAATTACATTCCAAGAGGCAGGAAGTAAGGAGAGCGCACAAGACTCTGGTATACGCGTTATTACCACGACTGCCAGCGTATGCTGCAACGCACACACGACACGTCTGCATAACAAAATATCTCCTGCATTGTATGCTCTCAAAACCGGGGGACCAGGCTCTATATTATAAATGACAATAATTATTGTTATCACTTCTGTGATAAAATAAGTCACTTATTATCTCAGTAAAAAAAAAAAAAAAAATAGGCGATTTATAGGCAGCCCTGTATCGGAATGCGTTTAGATTTTTTAGTATCGTTGTAAGTAAATGAAAGGACAAACAATGTGAAAGCCACTGTAGAAATGCACTTGAAATGTTTTCTACTAAACTTCTGAGCTTAGTATATTCAAATCGAGAATGAGTGAAGCATGTTGGAATGGATTTGTAGCGAAGAAGTGCAGGGGTATTCAGATTAGAGAACATATCAAACGGGTAAATAAAAAGATGAATCACTGCAAATCGAACAGCACTCGCTGATACAGCAACTCACAGACTTATATGATGTGGACGTAGACGTATTAGAAGTACGTCACAGTGGAGACAGTGATAGTAGGAACGGAAGGAAACCGAACGTCGTGGGGGGGGGGGGGGCGGTAAAGCTTTCGAAAGGACGCGGGTTCGAATCTCCATCCGGCTATCCCGATTGGGGTTTTCAATGGTTTCCCGAAATCACTCCAGGCGATTACCGGGGTGGTTCCTTTAAAATTCCATTACCGCATTCCATCCCGTTCTTTACCCCTAGTACTTCCCACCCTTAATGACCCAGACGCCGACGAGGAGAAATGTCATAAAAAAGGAAGTGACGAAGATTTAGAGAAAAATAAGTCAATACACATATTCGCAGGAGAGGATTAGTGGAAAATCTGTGAAAGGTGCGGCGTTTGTGATGTAAAATAAAATTTCCTAAAATAAATTTTTTATAAAAGTATGTCGTTTAGTATGTAAACTGAATACCATTTTCACTGCACGTGCGAGATAAAGATAGTATTCCACTAAAACATATACGAGAAAATGGAAAAAGTCGTCTGCGGCATGAACGGAAAGAGATGATAATGATGAAAACAAGGACACTCTAAGCTTCGTGAACAAAATATCAGCAAAAAGCAGTAAAGAAAACGTGTGAACTAGTTTAGGATGAGTGTAAGAAAACTATTCCTTTTCTGCAGCATATTGGCTGTAATACCACAATTTAAGGATCAAGTACCACCCCTAAAAAATTAATCATATTTATTTATCTTTACAACGTAATGGTTGATTTCGAGCAGGTTGCAGTCTACCTCATTCTTCAGATATCCAGTTGATGTCTGAATGTAACATAATCCATTTATAGACTTATTTGAATGCATAAAAGATGTATGACGCAGTATTTCATTTTTTGGTGTGAGGTTCTTTATTGGTGCTGTGTACACAAATAACTGGATGTATAGCTCTTTACCTAGAAATTTTCCGGTAGGAAAGATTTTCTATACGTCAGCTGTTATCGGCGTTATCTATATCGCGCAATTTACAGAACTGAAGGTACAGAGGGTGTTTTCTGGAAGAATTCATCTCTGCTCCCTGCATTCGAATCCATAACGCACAAAGGGAAAAAATAAACATAGCACTTGATTCCTCGGCTCTTATGTGTCCTATCCTTGCGTACTATATTCTCTCTCTCTGTATCACTCTCTCTCTCTCTCTCTCTCTCTCTCACACACACACACACACACACACACAAACACAAAAACACACACACACACAACCAATAAGCAACAATACTGTTAAACAAATATCATTAATATGAGAGCTACCTGCTTTTAAGGTTTCGTTTATTGCCAAATCTGTACGGAAAGTTTTTTTCAAAATTGCCATTTACGCAAAAATACCGTTTTGGTACCCGATGTTCACCCATATTTTGAATAGCCTCCTTCGGACAATTTAACCTAAACAAATGTCTCGCGTTTCTGTACTTTTTACTTCGTTACTTTCAAACTTGTTCACGTTTTACCTTTGGTAAACACCCACCCTTAAATTGAGTACCTGAAACTTCATCTATTCTTAAGCCACAAAGTTTATCATTAAATATTGGTGACAGGAATTATTGCCATTTGCAGCCACAGAATTGGGTAATAGTAACTAGTGTTTAAGAGGATCCATTCCTACACATTATACTGCCTAAATATTTCTCTCAAATAACCCTGTAGACTAAACTCTCAATTAATTTGCAATTGAACAGCAGTGAAATATATAGAAAAGTACTCATTTTTTCCAGTGATACAAAAACTTTTGTTTATGATACAAAATTGAATCCACTTAAAAATATATATAAATTGCAGAAGAAATCGTTTTTAAATTACGGTTAGAGCGATACGAACAATACATAACCAGATAAACAACATTTACAACCAATTTTTACAGCGCTCGGAGGGTAAGCAGTAACTCTCTGACCTGGCATTCGGGAGGATGCAGGTTCAAATCCCCGTCCGGCTATCCAGAATTCGATTTTACATGATTTTCTGAAATCACGTGCCGGAATGGTTCCTTTTAAAGACCAAAGCCGAATTCCTTCCCGTTTTTTGACCACCATCCTCTAATTATCACGACTTCGACTGGTCGTAAGCAATTGGTTGATTTTTATTTTGTTTTGGGGCTGGTCGACGCCATTACATCCTGGAGGGCCATTCGACTGAAATTATATCAACACTCCACGTGAAATCGAAATAAATGTGGCCGGACAGAGAATCGAACACATGTCCTCCAAATGCCACGCGCAAGCGTTAACCACTCACCCAACGGGATCGGTCAGATTCGTGGTATTTAGAAGATATCAGAATTAGAGGAAAATATAAAATATCTATGGTCTTCTATTTTTACTTTTCTTCTGATAAACTGTGTTCTTAATACAATGAATTGGACCGTAATCTTCTATTTTTTCTGTACTTCTGATAAACTATCTTCTGAGTATAAAGAGCTGGATCAATCCCGTTGTGTAGAGTTACTGACAACTACAACCAACATCCATCACCTGCTCAAGCCAATAATGTACTATCATGTGAGCTGATTGCCGTGATTGTAATGTGTATTTGTGTCTTTTACATTGATACGAAATTCAAGATCATCACTTACAGAATTATGAATACAATTATTAGTAGAAAACTAAGACAATATTGCTATTATGACGTGGCTTTAAATAACATTAACTAATAGGCCAGTCATCACAACACTGTACGTAGAAACTGGTTATTCGCGAGGCGTCTTACGGCCTTTTCAAAATTTTTCAGAGACACGTAGAAAGATTGGCATTAGGAGATAGATAAGTAAACGTAATATCATTCAGTTGTGAACGGTTCAGGATTTGATGCTTGAAGGGGAAAGCCTCAAGGCTCCTCATTTGTTTGAAACGACCTCTGTGAAGATAAAACGGCAATGACCATGGTGCGGATCTAATTATCTCCATTCTAGAGTTAATGGCTTTAAAGGGAACTGCAGATCCGCTAGCACCAATCACATATTTTATTTTTTTAACTCTTAATTTTCTACTGATTAGTAATCACATGCAAGAAGACGATACCGTCAGAATGTTATTACGATAATTTACATGAATTACGTGCTGCATATCTGTGTGTTTTAAATTATTTCAAACAAAAAAACTATTATGCAGCTGTCATATCACACTGTTAAATATAATTATCTATTTTTATTGGATGTATTGATTTTTTAAGGGTCATAACTTTACACAAAATACTACTCAAGATTTTTCATCAAATGAAATATAGTATGATTTCAGAAATAAAAACTCCAACTACCAAAAAAAACATTTTTTTAAAAAATTTCTTCAACAGAAATATAAAACAATCCACATAAAACTATAAATCATATCAGTTTATAAATATGGAACCTCAAGTTAAATGCAAATATAAATGTATCTTTTCAAATAGCACATGTTTCCAGAAGATTTGCATGAGTAACAAATTGAATTTCCAAGCTAGCACCTACATATTTTTTTTAATTGTAATAAAGACAATTTATTATCTGTACCCAACAAAATCCAAGAACATAATCGATGGATTGCTTAATATAGTTACCGGTTATTGAGATTTTTCGGCGTTACACATCTTGTGACTTTCGGGGCTGATACTAAGGAGGAACCAGTTTTATTCCATAGTAGGGCCATCCTGATTTTGGTTAACCACAATTAATTGAAATAACTCCAGACGAATGCCGTGGTGATTATTTGAAATGGCCGTGCAAGATTTCCTTCCCATTCCTTGCCCACACTCGTCTAATGACCCCATTGTTAATGTGCGTAATTATAATAAATTACTGCAAGAGCAATTAACCAGCTCCCGACAACTACGAACGGATAAAATCTCTAGTCCACCTTATAAACTGAACAACAGCACAACTGTTAAGTTGAGGTACGAAATTCTTTCACATTCTTTCTTGCTGAGCACACAAACGCTGTCTTGTTAATATCCTAGCACATGAACAAAGGTGTGGTTAGGCGGAAAAATTATATTCTCGTTGAGTTTCTCAAATAAGTGCAGCCAGAAGAAGGGTGCAGAAGTTTATGGATAGACAGACTGTATTACCAAACGCCCAAGGTATTTGGCTTAACCGAGGAGCAATTTATTCAAGATTTATAGCATTATGGGTCAAACAGATGTAACTTACATTCCTTTAATAACTGACTCCTGAAATCACTTAAGACCATTTCCAGGAAGGTTCTTTAATATAAGCGACGACTACACATGCGGACCTCTAATCAATGCACAGAGCATTAAGATACTAAGTACATTCTATTCATATTTACAAATGTTAAACAGTATATCTTCTATTATGATCACGGAAAGCTTGGCAAACAATTTTGACCAGACGATTATCGAGCTTACAACGATATCAAATTGCTTTGCTCAGTCTATGGCACGGCAGCGTAGTTATTAACTTGATGGTCTTACGCCGCATCACTAGTCAGTTCAAGGACAATCTATTACATGTGATACTAGATGTGTGTTGTGTTTTTCTCTGTAGATATCTTGTACATAAAAAAAGATTAATGTTTTTTCCGGATACAACCAGAATAGATATTTACTGGAGTATGCTGCAAAGCCAGATACATTTCTTAAAAAGACAAATTCTGTAACATGGTAAAAAACGATTTTTCAACTAACCTCTATATTATTTTCAAACTCCCATATAAAAATATATTGAATGACTAAGATACGGGAATTTATAAGAATTTTCTAAGAAAGTATTTTAATTTTTAATCATTCCGAAGATTTTTTGTTTTTCTTGTTTCCATGCCGAGTTAAACTATATTTATAGCTACAACAGAGGTGATATGCGTCACAAATTAAAAATGCCACGGCAGCTATAGAATATTCGGGGTAGTAATGCAATATCATTGTACTTTTTACCGAGGGATTAATTATAATAATTTCAGTTCTAAAGACATCATTCTAGAACCGATCATGTCTGTTATTAATTTTTGTAATCAAAATACGGAAAGTATGAGCAACTAGCTCACAAATCATTTTGTATATGTCACAATTTCCCTGAATATGCCCAATACGCTTTTCGTATACAAAAGTTAAGATACATGTGATAGTAATCCCTGCTGTGGGACACAACACCAAGCGATAAACTGTAACACTTTTAAATAAGCAAGATTATTCCAAATTATGACTAGAACATCCACTAGCACTTATATGGTCAATAACGTATCTATTACGTATGGGAGCTATATTTGTCGTGAAGTCTATTCCCTCGAATTTTAAGTTGGGTATGCACTGTCGATTTTGATGAAGCAAAGTGGCAGCGATGATAATAATGCTAAGAAAATTATTTTAGCATCAGACATCAGCAATGCTATCCCACGTCATCTTTAATAAACGACTGCTCTGCTTCACGGAAACAAAAGAATCCTTTCCTCATAATTTCCTTTATCGTAAAGTCGCAACTGAGAAATAAAAATGAGCGTTTAGTCTAATGACTTATACAAAGTTAAGGATATGTGTCACAAACGACACTAAACGGATATCAGTATGCCCAAACTGTTCTCGGGCCTCCCACCGAAGGAGCGCGCTAATAAGATGAAAAAAAAAAAATGTAGCTCAGTGCAATGTAACTAGAGTGGGATCGTCAAAACGTTAAGTCATATCGGGAATTCTACCATGTTATGTTACATTAAACATTCCTCATTTTATTTCTGTGTTTGCTTCTGTTAAAATTATAATTGTCAGGCACAAATTTGCTGCTGAAAAAGTGGTAAAATACAAGCAAAGAGTAGTTTATTAGACTCTCGAAAAAAGTTTTCTAAAGAATTTCAATAAACACTTTAGCAGCTAGCCTAATTTTTCTTGATTTTTTTTTTTAAACTGCTTAACGTTTCTTAACAGTGAGGTCTTTAGAGACGGGAAAGGATGGGGGGGGGGGCAAGGAATGGGTAGGAATTCGGCCATGGCCTTGTCAAGGAAGCATCCCTGCATTTGCCTGGAGTGATTTGGGAAACCATGGAAAACCCAAATCTGGATGCCCGAACGGGGATTCGTACCGGCGTCCTCCCGAATGCAAGGCCACAACGCTAACCGTTACACCACCATGCTCGGTTTTTCTTGATTGTTATTAAAATGATGATGATATGTAGGCGGCACATCGAAAACGATTACAGATGGAAGGATAAAATATTCCGTAAATGGTGTCTCACTATAGTATTATATTTTGCAGTAAGCACGAAAGGTTTCTTAGCTTAGATTCACACCGGTGTATTAAATGGAGTAAGAATTAACTGGAATGAAAATTATCAGCCACCTCGTATAAAACAAATTATCAGTTTACTCAATTTCATTATGAGAAATAAGATGCTTAGAAATACTCATGTCCCCTCATATTATAATGGAATGAAATATATGCATTTTATTCTCTACGAAAGTACCTAACTGTAACTATAGGCAGTTACAGAACCTGTAACTAAATATAATTTCCTGTTAAACTAAACGGAATCCCAATTATATATTTGATTTATGCTATTTCTAGGTAAAATAAAGTTTTCAGATATGTTGGTAACTTTAACATCTTCAATGCTACAGGTATTTCTCTCATTAAGATTAATAGTGTTATATTTTAATCATAAGCAAGGAATGATAATATATTCATCACAAATACTTCCGCAACTTATGACTTAGATTTCTACTTTCAACACTTCAATCAATTTGTATTGAAAGAATGTAAAACTTACTAAAAATTTCAGCAGAATTTATCCTAAGAAACGATGTAAGAGTTTTAAACCCACAACTTGTTTTTGAAATGTTTTACTGACTATGAAAAGTCTAAATTTAATGCCAAATTATCTCTACAAAAAGCCCCGTGTTCCACAGTGGTGCACTCCTGTTGAGTATATTGCCGTTCTTTAATGTCAGATAGTTACAGAAGTTATTATTGCCACCAAGGTTTAACTCGCATTAGAAAATAATGCATTAAATACTGAATTAAAATATGATAATTCAGGAAAAAACTTAAAAACCATAAAAATGTAATCTTTAAATAAACCCATAAAATAATTAATAAATTACTTCGTTAAATTCATAATATTGCTAACATCTGATAATTATTATTACAGTTATTGTATCCAAAAACTGGATAAAATCTTCTGTTAATAACAACCAGCTAAGAACGAAAAATTGCTTCTGCAACTTTTCATATGTACTTTTAATTGACATACGAAGTTTTTGCAAGTTTCTCAGTTTTCATCTTCGTTATTTAATAAAAAAAAAAGTTACCATAAAAGAAACTACACCATCTCCAATAAACAAACAATTGCCACAATTTTACATCAGTAATACTCAGTAAGATGACAGCTAAATTCAAATTGTGTGTTTGGAAAAACCAATCACAGACTTTGTACGGTAACCGGCAGAAACAGCGTGAGGCGGTATCAGAAACTGTAGAAGTTTTCAAACTCAAACAAGTCAAACTGCAGTATTCCTTCAGTGTTACTGTAGAGAAAGAGAAAGAGAAGCTTTATTAAACTGGGACCTTAAGCAGCCTCCAACTCTGAAAAAAGATGAGATGAAACTTGACACAAAATGTTGATATTTCAAATTTAATTTTTGCCTTTTTGGAGCAATTAATGAAAATTCGAACTAAAATTTCAGAAAATGAGAAAATCTATTCTTTCAGATTATTAAAGTTACTAGAGTAAAAAAAAAAAAAAAAATCCTATGTTTTATCATCGTTTTAGCTATATTTTGTGCCATTATCAACAATAATACATTTCATTTGATCCTGCAGTAGCAAGGAAAATAAAGAATAAATGAAACAGTTATTTCAAATTGTTCACAGCGTTGAGTGGTCTAGAAAGTGATAATTACAGAAATGGCACACCTGCTATTGTTGAGGTGCACGAGGCTCACATATTTTTCTGAATTTTCAGATATCGCATTGGTCGTTTAAGAGGAAACAGTATAACAAAAGAACCTACACAGAGAAACTTACTATTAAACAATTTACTAACTATTGTGATATTCAGGCAATGTTTCTTTGAAATTTCTAGTGAATCCATACATTACTGCTAGAGTTATACGCAATTATGAATTGAAATTACTTCGAAACAATTGAAAAACTTTTGGAAGTACTTGAAAAATTTAGTACTATTTCTCTATTTTCTTTGTGACAAGTTGTGTGGAGAAATATAGAAAAAAAAAATGTCTGACTTTGAGTTGACGTGTATAGCGTGGTAGCCGAGCAGCAGGCGCGACGCAGGCTGTGCCGCTTGCCTGCCTGCCTACCTACCTGTCGGAGGCCGGCCCGCCAGAGCGCCGCAGACACACTGAGCACGCCGCCCCCGCCGCCTCGCGCTTCTGCTGCGGCACCGGCGCCTGCGCTCACACCAGCAGCCGCTACTGGACACTCACTCTACCATACTTAACAAACAGCCACGCTTGCTTTACACGCAGCTGCTCCACCGAGATTGTCTGCCAGCGGCACGGAGCAGCAAATTACATTCTACTTTCTTTTGAAGCATATTTTCTTCTAGAAATCGATATTGGAAAAGTTAAGGCGGTTAATATCCGGACCGTGAAGCGTCTGTACGCTGAAACCATCGTTACTTAAGAGAATACGTTCTGCAAGACTTATAAACCAAAAAATTCATGGTGTAATCTGGAATGATGCAAAGCATGATGCAATATGATTATTATGGTTGACTGGCTGCCATTACATGGGAAGAACACTACTGTGTGAGCATGTACTATAGTGTTTACTTAGCGGTATCAAACTGAAATTAGCTAACGGCTCCATATCTTCAAATTACGGTGTATACTCATGATTTCCAGGTAAGTTCCTTCAAAACGTCATTCGTTAATTTTTTATTGGAGGGAACAGTCACAGGGAAAAATCATAGATAAAGACAGCTTAGAATATCGGAAACAGATAACTGAAGATATACCTTGTGCCGAAAACTCTAAAATACGAATATTAGCTTAGAAAAAAAAATAGTTGATTGTGCAATGCATCATACCAGTCGTGATACAGATGACAAAATAAGTATATAGTTCTGTTTAACAGGATGTAACGTCCATACTAATTGCAAAAGCCCCTGAAGAAATCAAACTTCTACGTGAAAGCCAAAAGTCGCGAGCTACAGTATTAGCCCAGTCAATAAAGGTTTTGTGTCGGAACTCTTTCTGGTAAAGCTGATTTTTTCAAGGATGATAGACCTTGATGAGAGGATTATTTTCTGAAAAGTCCCCGAAAATTCCAATGGAGCTTCCCTCCCTACCCCCCTTTAAGTTTAAAAATGTAGAGTTTTACGCAATCGCATACAACTTTTTAACCAAACGTTTGTTAAGGTTATATTACTTACAGTTTTAATCCCTGATAAATATTCTACAACTTTTATAATAACATAATTTATTATAAGTGCAGCAGTTTTCCCGTAAATTAACGAAATGTTGTAAAAAAACAATATTTTTTTGCCACCTATCTACGTTTTTGCAAAACCATACTTTTATTCTTCGCCAAATGAAAAAATGCTTCCAATAAAAGTTGTAGCATATATATTCCTGAGTACATCGGTGTATAAACATATACAGTTATGTGTATTACTCTACTAGTAACATAGAAAACAGTAGCTAGGTTTTGAGCGCGAGAGCGCTCGGGAGTCGGCGGGCGTAGGCGAAAGGCGCCTTATCCTCATATGCCTATTCAATTAGTTAATACTGTAATTATAACATCTATTTTTAACACTTATACTCGTACTAGCCCATAGTGTGTCGACCTTTAATTTGTAATTTAGTAAATATTTGTGTATAATCAAAATAACATTAGAGTGATATGAGAAGTAAAATTTGTTTTTCTGATTATTACATATTTGAATTAGAGATTTTAATTTTATTCATAATTAATTATTGTACACATTTGTATGCCAGTTTTGGTTCTGGGGATTTAACCTAGCCTTGTTATATAAGGCCATTCCATTATCCACCACCTATGGACCCGCCGTGTCCCGGACTGGCTAAACCGGCAGCTGTTTTAAATTACTTGTGTTTTAAAACAGCATCACGGACCTCCCACCCACCACAGATATTATATACACCGATTTAATATTTACAAGTCATGATTATTGTAACTCATAAAACTTATTTTATGTTTAGAAGCATGTCTCTTTGATAACGGTTACATATTAGTCTGTATGAGGAAATTCATCTTCTTCTTCTGAATACAGGTGTGAATTTAGGCAAGATAAGCCACTACAGTGTTCACACATTGCAGTGCAACTCAGGTTCACTTTTCTACATCCACAGTATTGTCCGCATCCTTGTTTACAAGAACATGACACTAAGTACAGTAGTTCGTTTGGAGCAAATGGCTTCGAGGTAGGAATTGGTTTCAATGTTCTTTTGGTACCTCTCATTTCTTTCACGTTTTCAATTTTCCGACCCCAGTTTGTAGCATCAAGAGTATTAGCTAACCATTTTTGAAATTGCAAAAATACTCTCAGCAAATGTTCACGACATGCCTCAGACGTTGGAGGTAATGTTACTAGATGAAATTTTGATCTAGGGGAACTTTTCTTTGTTACTGTCAAGAACTTGTAGTAACGGGCTTCATTCAGATCTGAATATTTCTCTAACCCATAAAAACATAAAACAAATTTCTCACCAGCAATCAAAAGGTCCTCTCTTGTTGTAGAATCATCCAAAAACTTCCTCGCTGTATTCTGCATATCAGGTTTCGATCTGACCAATTCTATCGCTTTTAATTTGCCCATTACATACATGCTGGATGTGGTATCACATCCGGTCATAGCGTGACAAAACAGAAGTAACTGACGTTGATCTCCAAACTTTTCTATGAGAGTGGCGATTCTGTAGTACACTGTTAATGGAACTGCACCCCCTATCTCTTTACAGAAGTATATACAAGTACTTTCAGGAGCCAGTGCCGTAAGTAATACTATTAAGTCGGTATCGGTTCCAACGACAAATACGTTAGTCACTTCTCTGCTGTTGAATTGCTGTCATAACAATGTGCACATCAGCATCATCTTCCGCTGTAACAACTTGTAGTCCTCGTTTTCTGAATTCAGATGCCAAAGCTAGTACCAGTTTTCTCTTGTTACTAGTATTTCCTAAAAACTCCTCTTTTCCAGTAACACAAATTGTGTTTTCATCAAATACTATGTCAGGTGAAGATCTTTTGGTTGCTCTTCTGTTTTGCTCTTCATTTTTCGTTGTTGGCTCGTATGGATAACCATCAAATACTACAATTGAATTAGATCCATATTTATTTACAAAATATGTACAGTAAATATATAATTGTATGTACAGTAAGTTTCTAAGATGACGCCATAGGAACAATTTCTTGGCCACGCTACTTTGTGTAGAAGAAATCCCCCGTCCAAAACATAAGTTGCACCATTTTGGTCCGTTACGTCGATGACACCTTCTTCAAATACCTTCATCAGTGACGATTTTGTTCATTTTCGTAAGGATACATCATCAAACAAAGCAATTGGTCGAGGAGACAGTTCGAATTCCAAGTAAGTCTTCAATTTTCCGGGACTGTCGCACACACACAAAATACGGTTAAAAAGTTGTTGGGAATTCACACAAACTTCTTTTGATCGTACCAATGCTGACTTCTGCACTGCTTGAGTCTTAACCATATCCTTCCTGTGAAGTTTAATATCATGGAAGTTAGGTCCCTTCATTTTGGCTATGGCTGAGAGACCGACATCATAAGCTTCATCGCAGTTTATTGAATCATCACACACGAATCCAGATGTCAATGAAACTAATTCACCTGATAGTTTTGTAAAAGGATTGTGTGTTTGGAACCATGTTGTAAATGTTTGTAGGTCCTACAAATCTCTTTCTCGTCTAGATACGCGAAGTTCAACATGCTGCTCATTGTACTGAATTGATGTCCCAAAATAAGCTTCGACAGCATCATGAATTTTTAAGAAAAATTTTGTTCGGAGGACCCATTTCGATAGAGTGCTGTCGGTTATGCCTCGTCCATGAGTTAGGCCCCCAACGGATTTCATGGGACGCATCAAACCCTGTTCGATGCACATGTCAGTCCACGTCCCAGACCAGTATTTCCCCGTTCTTCTTACAGTGAAATGTTCTTTAAAGAGACCAAATTCTAGTGGAGATAGTTTAGAGCCAAGTTTAGTCATTTCTTGTGTATAAAGATGTGCGGATTTAGCATATGGCAGATGGCCTGCAGCGTGAAAGTATGGGAGCATTTCAATTGTAGTACTTAAATGGAGGTCGCAATTACCGGATCTTTCTGCGTAAATAAACATCATTATGAGGTCAATGCATTTAAGAAGATTTATCCAAAGCTTAGTTGTTCTGCTGAGCGTTTTCACATTATTTAAACACTCATTAAATTGATTCAATGCTGCCTTTACAGTAGGATCTTCGAGAATTTCAGCTTCATTGCGTTTATTTTCAAGGAGCTGCTTAGAAAATGCCTCAAGATTTTCCTACATTAGCAACTATCCCTGACACGTTAGATCAAACGAACGCTGTTAAATGCACAGAGTTAAGAGACAGCAGGGTAGTAGGGAATATTTAAAACAACTAAACAAGGACTTAATAACAGCAAAGAAAATGGCCAAAGATGGGTTTATGAAGAGTATTGTCAGTGCAGGGGGACCATTGACTGATGCATCTAGAAATTTCTATGGCTATATCAGGAAACTGAGGGGAAGGGAGGATGTAGAGACACTTATAGATAAGGATGGAGAAGAAGTTACTGACGATTTGAAAAAGGCAGAGATTTTAAGTAACTGGTTCAGAGAAAGCATTAGGGACAATGAATCAGAAACAGGAGGGTCTAATTCGGAGAACGAGCTTAACAACACAATTAGAAATGACGATAGTAAAAAATTTGATATCCATCCTGAGGAAATCATGAAGGAAATAAGAAAGCTGAAAAAACATAAAGGGGCTGGTGAAGATAATATTACTACAGATATCTTAAAGATAGCCGGATGTGACATTGTACCTTATCTTGAAATATTATTTAAATTGAGTCTAGACACTTGCTGCTTACCACAGGACTGGAAAAGTGCAATAGTAGTACCGGTACATAAGGGAGGGGTGAGAAATAGAGTTGAGAATTACAGGCCAATCAGTTTGACATCAGTGGTAGGTAAATTAATGGAAAGATTGATATGCAACCACATCAGAAATATATGTGAGGAACGTAATTGGTTTTCAAGCAGGCAACATGGTTTCAGGCAAGGATATTCATGCGAATCTCAGTTGGTGGGATATATGCAAGATATTTCAGATGAAATGGACAAGGGAGGCCAAATTGATAGTGTAGCACTAGATCTGTCTAAGGCGTTTGACAGAGTAAGCCATAAAATGGTAGTAAATAAGGTAAAAACCATTGGAGTGGATAAGAAAGTGATTTGCTGGGTAGAAGAATTTTTAAAAGGTAGAAAACAGAAAGTTAGGGTAGGAAATGTAGTATCAAAAGAAGTGGAAGTAAAAATGGGTGTGCCACAGGGTAGCGTATTGGGACCATTGCTATTCATTATTCTAATGAATAATTGTGTTGCCTGTTTACTATCTGAAATTAGATTGTTTGCAGATGACATAATGCTGTATAAAAGAATCAAAACGATAGAGGATTGTAAACAGTTGCAGGGTGATCTGGACAGGATATCTAATTGGGTTAGTAAACATGGAATGAAGATAAATGCAAAGAAGAGTCAGCTTATTAGATACACAAACAAAAAACAAAAGGTTAATTATGAATATAAGGTGGGGAAAGAATTGCTTGCTGAAGACTTGAAATGCAAATATCTTGGAATTACTTTTGATAACAAACTTAACTGGGCAGGACACATAGGACAGGTGGTAGGAAAAGGTTTCAGAGTTCTGCACTTGTTGGAGAGAGTTATGAGGGTATGTACGAGAGAAGTCAAGGAATTGGGTTACAAAACTTTGGTCAGACCATTGCTCGAATATGGTAGTGTAGTATGGGACCCTCATTTTACGTATCAAATACAGGAGTTGGAGAGGGTGCAAAGAAGGGCTGCTAGATTTGTTTCTGGAAATTATCGCAGAATGCAATCAGTGACGGATATGATAAAGGAGCTGGAATGGGATTCATTGCAAGACAGGAGGAGGATGAGGAGGGTCATGGGAGTGTACAGGGCATATACTGGTGATGAGGCATGGAAAGATATTGCAGTAGGTATGAAAAGTAGTGCATGGAAGGGAAAAGATGACCATGACCACAAGCTGGCACTCGATTTCAGGCACAAGGGTGTAGGAAGATTCTCTTTTTTAGGTAAGGGTGTCAGGGATTGGAATGAGTTACCAAGAGAAACGATGAATAATTTACCGAAAACTTTGAAGGAATTTAAAGAAAAAATTTGTAGAGGGCAAATGTAGGTGGGTGCAGGATTGGGGGAAGATAGCTGTGTAGGGAAATTGCCACCGGAGCCTGTGCTCCATTGCAATTAAATTAAATTAAATTAAATTATTTCTGGAAATTATAGCACCTTTATTCTTCCTCTTACACAACGGGCGCGGCCGGCTCACGCTGCCCGCCGACTCCCGGGCGCTCACGCGCTCAAAACCCAGCTACTGTTTTCTATGTTACTAGTAGAGTAATACACATAACTGTATATGTTTATACACCGATGTACTCAGGAATATATGAGCTACAACTTTCATTCGAAGCATTTTTTCATTTGGTGACGAATAAAAATATGGTTTTGCCAAAACGTAGATAGGTGGCAAAAAAATATTATTTTTTTACAACATTTCGTTAATTTACGGCAAAACTGCTGCACATATCATAAATTATGTTATTATAAAAGACGTAGAATATTTATCAGGGAATAAAACTGTAAGTAATATTACCTTAATAAACTTTTGGTTAAAAAGTTATATGCGATTGCGTAAAACTCTACATTTTAAACTTAAAGGGGGGGTAGGGGGGGAAGCTCCATTGGAATTTTCGGGGACTTTTGAAAAAATGTCTCTCTAATAGTGATCTACTACTGGGAGAAAATTCAGCTTTACCAGAGAAAGTTCCGACATTCACTGTTTTTGGCCCTTTATTGACTGGGCTATATACTCCTTGATTCCCTAAACTAAAATTGCAGATCGTGTGCTTGTCACTCGCAGTCAGCTTTTGTATCAATTCTTATATACTAATAAAACAAACACAGGTTAAACATCGAGGATTCGGCAGTGCTATTTCGCACTGCTACTTGCCATTCGGGAGGACTGGGGTCAAACCCGGTTTGGCCATCCTGTCTGAGGTTTTCCGTGGTTTTCCTCAGTCACTCTAGGCGAATGCTGGGATGGTTCCTACAAGGCCACGGCTGACCTTCCATCCCCCTCCCTCCCCGTAGTGTAGAAGCTGTAAAGGATCTCCGTGACTCTCCCGAAGGCTGGGAGGAATGAAATTGTTAAAGGTTAAACCTGTCAATTCGCTTTAAGTATCATCATAAAACAAGATTCTGCAATTTCTTCTAATCGATATGTTCAACGTTGCAAAACCTACTACTTTAAGAAATTTAATGGCGTGTGGTCGGAATAATTTTCACCAAATTTTATAGAGACTGTTGGTGAAATATGCATCCTGGGATACCATCGTATTTCAGATTGAATACAGCAGTTGAAAGCTTCTGCCAAAGACTCGTCTCGCTCTCTACCCCTGTTTCTGTTTTAAACATTAACTACTAAATGACTGGTTGGCATTATTTGGTAATCTCTAATAGGTACAACACGTAAAAACCAAAATACTACACCTTAAATAACTTTTGTTAATTACTCGGTAATTGGGAGAAGATGGAAGTTACTCTACACTGATCGGACAGAACATTGTGACTACCTACCTACTATCGATATAAATCCATCCAGGCAATAGCAGCGTCACCTAACGAGGAATGACTGTTATTCAGACACACGCACGGTGCATGTAGTATCAGTGAGCGTGCTATCCGTATTTAGACTGGGGTAGGCGCGCGATATATCTGAGTTTTAACGAGGGCAGATTGTGACGGGCCGGAGGCTCGGCACGAGCATTTCGGAAACTGTATGACTTGTCGAGTATTCGAGCAGTGCGGGGGTGAGTGTCTTCAGAAAGTGGTGAAACCACGTCTAAACGTCGGGGGTTCGGTGGCCACCGTTCATTACAGATAAAGGACGTCGTAGGCTGGGATGACTGGTAAAACAGGATAGGCGGCGTACTGTGGCGGAACTAACATCTGTCTGAACACACAGCGCATAGAACACTCCTAAAGATGGTTCACCGCAGCCAACGACCCATTCACTTGCCAATGTTCACACCACCACATCTGCAACTAGGACTAAAATGGGCACGTGGCCGTCGTCACTGGACGTTGGCGCATTGGCAGAGCGTTGCATGGTCTGATGAATCCTGATACCTTCTTCATCATGCCAATGGGAGGGTGCGAATCCAGGGGAACAGCTTATTGACACCTGTACTGAGGGACGGAGGCAATCTGGCGGCGGTTCAATTATATGCTCTGGGGAACATTCACGTGGGCATCCATGGGTTCAGTGGAGCTCGTGTAAAGCACAATGACGGCCAAAAAGTGTCGCACACTGGTTGCAGACCACGTACAGCCCTTCATAACTACCATGTTTTCCAACGGCAGTGGCATTTTTAAACAAGATAATGCGATATGACTCAAGGCCAGGAGTGTGATGGAGTGGCTCGAGGAACACGGTGGCGAGTTTAATTGATGTGCTGGCCCCCCAACTCGCCAGATTTGCACCCGATCGAACACATCTGGGATGTGATTGAACGTGGCGTCAGAGTTCAGAACCCCCCTCCCCGGAATTTACGGGAATTAGGTGACT
This sequence comes from Vandiemenella viatica, assembly GCA_031002005.1. Lineage (NCBI taxonomy): Eukaryota > Metazoa > Arthropoda > Insecta > Orthoptera > Morabidae > Vandiemenella > Vandiemenella viatica. Next base: position 166,356,404 of record JARYHS010008074.1, on the reverse strand, counting down.
TGTGTGTGCAGATGTGATACCAAACCCCCCTAGCGACCTACCAAGACCTCATTGCTTCCATGCCAAGACGCGTCGCCGTTGTCATCTGTGCCAAAGGTGGCGGACACAGCGGTTATTAGGTAAGTGATCATAATGTTACGGCTGATCAGTGTATGTCTATTTGGATTTACGCCCAATAAAAACATCTCAAAATGAGGGACGCAAAACGTTTTCAGAAAGTGACGACAAGAGCGAATAGGGGATGTACCGTTCTGTAAGTTATTTAATGACACAATCAGCTACTTTCAATAAACCTAAAATAATCCCCACAAGCTAAAGATTACTAACCACATTTAACCAACAACCACGTTGTAAGAGCTCTGTAATTGTTTTAACAAACATCGAACAACTCCAACCATCTGAGTAAAATGAATTTGCACTGTGTTAGTGGATCATGTCTCCTAACATCTACTATAAAAGTATCGATATATAAACCAGATGTTTACCACATAATTTTTTCTAGCAGATGTTTCTGAGTAAAGGGTATGTTGGGCTGTAAATGAACAGGTTACCAGATGATATGAAATGATGTAACTCTTATCACGTTAACTGCAACCTACAGCTATGAGACTCTCTGGAATATATTATGCTCATTCATATCCTTTACATCATTTTGTCAAAATTGAAGTAATAACATAAACATTTATAAAAATAGTAAAAGTACTTCGAGTATACTGGGATATCAGGTAGACCCACAAACGTAAGTTCTAAAAAACTACGAATCTTACTAATCATAATATACAGGTAATTTGACGATAATTGAATCGTTAACTTATAACGTGTTGAGTTTACAACATCTTTTCGTTTTCTACCATTGAGTACAGTTATCAGACTTACCACAAAATAGACATAGTACTTCAGTAATACGATACTGGCAACAAGTACCAGTGTCAAATATTTGCTGATCTGTAGAATAAAAAACAGAGAAAGAAGGAAATTTCATAAATTATGTTGCATTTAAATCACTAAAACCAATATAAATCAGACTTAAAACACTGAATTGGAATCTGTTCTTGTATGTTTAATTTCTTTGGTGGAAGGCAAGAAGTTTAATTATCTTGAGTTATTTTATAATAACCTAAATACGACGAGTTTTCTTTGTGAATGTAAGAGGTTTTAAGGTCCTGCATTTACAATATTAGGTGATGAGTGTGTGTAACAGAGAAGTCAGGCATCTCAATACAAAACTCAGTCGCAGGCGGAGTGTAGTGAAGTTGTATGAGATCCAGTCGAATATCAGTCACATAAGATGGATGGTGAGCGAAAGAGGGCATGTACATTTATTTCCGGAAATTAATGTAGAACATCAGTAACTGACATGACAAAGAATCACTGAACGTAGATGTGTGGTGGAATAACAACCGGGATACAAGTTCCGTCGTAATTACTAACAACCTAGATCCTTTGGAAAAGTAAATACACAGGCTAAAATCATCCTCAATCATTTCACCTTATTCCATCTCCTAATCTAAGCACGATTGCAGCATTTAAACAGTCAATTTGAAATAAAATAAATCATACATCAAGCCGAATGTTCTGTCGTATCAAAAAAAAAAAAAAAAGTTTTTCATTTTTTTTTTATGTCTGATCGTTCCTACAAAGTTAGAAACTGCTTTTCTTATCAAAAATTTACTTCTCGAGAAGTAAAACACTGAAAATTCTATGTGATTAAAAACATATTCTCGATATGGTATCCTAACAAACCTGTTCTAAGAAAATGTAACCCTAACTCAAATCTGTAGCAAATGTTCAGACAAAAGTGGCTATAAAATAGCTGATTCAGCTGAAATAAAACGTTCGTAGGATTTTTGTTTTAATAACTTTACAAAAGGTGTTCATCACAGTGACATGCTATCGCCTAGCAGAATGTCGTAACTGTTTTATGAATGATTAGATGTTGGTCGGCTGTGTATTTATCGCCGTTGAGTCCCTGGCAATATGACTGTTAATTAACATTCACACAGAGAAATGTATGGGAAACATTTATTATTAAAAGTTTTATAAAAGATCTTGCGGACAACCTTGATTATAACTTCAAAGTCTTCACCAGAGACGAAGTTAAGCACTCAGAGATAAAACGTTTAGATTACATCGAAGACTTTCATAAAAATACTTATGATGCTAAATATGGCAGAGTGATCGTGATAAACGTTAAAATGAAAAAAAAAGTCGTAGTGAGCATCAGACAGTGCAGTAAAGGCACAAAATTCCGTGAAGGTGGTTTAAAATTTGAATCAAATATTACAGAAGGAAACGGGAAAGGTGATCTCCTTGGAAAGGGTATATTATGAATGAAAAGAAGAAAGGAAGGAACTGAGGCAACACTAGGACTATTTGAATAGAATGGGGGAAAAAGTCGTAACAGAAAACTGAAAACTTATAAAATGTGCCAAGAGGATAACTGCGTTTTCAGATTGTCACGTGAAAACGAAATAGATTTAAAACAGTGTTCAGTTCGAATCAGTATATCTACCAGCCGTTCATTCAGTGCGAATATAAAAAACAGGATTTAGTCCCCAACTTGAACTTTGCTTCAAGTCACCTCTGCTTGATCCTACAGAAAATAAAACCAGAAAAAGTGAACTGTATGAGCTGGAGGTGAAAATGGGGCAGAGCCACTAAGGAGTAATCGCACTGGTGACATCCAGGAAATCGCCAGGTAAGCCCCTTCAGGGAACACCCAAAGCGGATCGGGCTGCTGAAATCTCGTAACTGAATTTTGCTAACATGAAAAGGTTCTCTCCTGTTTGAAGTAGACAACAAGCCATGATTAAAATACAACTTTCTCGGTGTTATAGTAAAAACCCGCATTTTCCTTGTAACCTTAATTTTCATTGATAGATCTACTAACGGAAAAACTCAAAATAATGGTAGGAAGACAAGATTATAAATGTGGATTTCCGTGTGGTACATACGTACTTATATTTTTTTCTCTGAAAACAGATGGTGTATTGCATTACTAGTTATACATAAAGGTTATCAGAAACTTACTTACCTAACTCTTCTACTCTATTACTACGAACATTTTATTTCGTATCTGATTCAGACCGAAATTTTTACACTACAGTAATCTGGCCTTTACGTATAGCAAAGCTTGATTTGCGTGTGTATGAAGTCCACTGTGATCGTTCATTGACAAGATTTCCCTGTTAAACTGTAACTCGAGCCGAAAAGGAACTGGCCGCCCTACCAACCACACAATCGCTTTTTTTTAGTTATGGCTTTACGCCTCGTCGACTTCAAGGTCATTAGTGACGGGATGGAACTGGGAACAAGGAACTGGAAGGAATTCGCCTATGGCCTTTTCAAGGAAGCATTCCGGCATTCGCCTAAGTAATTTGGGGAAACCATGGAAAACCCAAGTCTGGATGTCCGGACGGGGATTGGAACCACCGTCCTCCCGAATGCGAGGCCAGAACGTTATCCTTTCGGTCACAAACTCGCTTAGTGCACAGCACTACTCTCTTGAAAATCCAGTTATTCTTCGGATAGAGGATCAAGTTCATTTCAAAGCAAGTTGGCAGCAAGAGCAGAAAAATTGTATCTGTTAAGATCAGCTGTTTTTAGAAAATAATTGTAGGGAACGATGATAAGTAATTGGACAATTATGACCAAACCAAACACTAATATTTACAGTACTGGCCCAAAGCAAATTTAAATTTTATTTAACGTTGGTTAAAGCTCTGCCTTCCTTAAGAAGAAGAAGAAGAAACGAGGCAAACATAAAACATTGAAACTGAATACGTAAAACAAAATATAATAAAAGAGAAAAAGTAAATACAAAATTCAATTTGAAATTTTCATACAGAACTGGTACAATATTAAAGTTAATTTTTTAAAAAAAAATACGCTCGTGCCGTTATTAGATAGGAGCAAATTCTGCCTCTGTTGTGGCTGGTAATCCTGCTTGGTGACTGATATTTCCTGTTACTCCCACACCTCCCTCTGCCAGCCGTAGTAACCTAGGCGTCGACGTGTCGTAAAGCAATAATTAAAAAAACAGTTCATTGTAACGTATTCTGAATACTTTCAATCTCACGGAAATACCTCACCGTGGGAGCAATGCCTTGTTCCAACCAATAACCGTAAGAATTATCACCATTGCTGTCGCGTGCTGCCTTTCATCACAACTCAACACTTCATTGCTAGTAACTACGCAATTGTATCCATTTCGTTCAGTATAACTTCCTCTTCTCTACATCTCTTGCTACTGTATATAGACTGCAGACACATGACCGATCAGTGACTGTACGAGAGAAAGTGAGTTATCTTAAGCGAGAACACTTAACAGAAAGGTTCTAATACAATTTGACTATTGGTTTATGTGTCCTGATAAAATTCAGTGTAGCTGTGGTTGATTTGTGTTGGTTTAACATCTCCATAATGGTGCCACTTATGCACTCAATTCTTATTTCAGAATGCGTGGCGTTTTCGGGAACGACTGACTTCCTAAATAGTGCCTGCATAAGTTTTCGACACTATCCACTAAAGACGCGATTTCTCCGCTGTCTATGGCTCTCTTGACCCACACGATGGCGTTATCAGTTGCTATAAACTTCTTCCCAACCGGATGTCCCCCAGAAACGACCCGCGTGTAATGATAAAACTACTTCATTGTCTGTAAATACTGCTAAATGATGAGAATAACGCTGTGAGTAATAAAGCTGCAAATATCTGCGAAAAATATTATGAATTTTGTAGCAAAATGATGTGCCACTTGAGAGTTGCTGCTTTTTACAGTTTGTTTAATCAAACACTGGCACTAATAGACTAGGCCATATACTATTCTTTTTACGACTTGCAAGACGTGTCGCGTGGTATTTTAATCCTGAGAGCATTTTGTGGTAATTGAAATAATCGTCCAACTTTCAATCATTCAACTGTATTCTTGTGCGCATCTCCTACCAACCTCTTTGTTACATATTACCGGCTCTTCAGAAGCAGAAGAAGCTTCTTCTATCTCGCTCTTTTGTTGCATACCTATCTATCAACCAACTGTACGTTGATTGCCTAACATTGACTTGCCAACTGACTTATACTGCACTGTTTGACTCCTTGATCTTAATCGCACGGTTTTAAGCCTAGAATGTCTACGCCTCTGCTGGCGAATTCAATACATTTCTTGCTTCCAAGTCTTCGAAAATACTTGTGGCTCCCCGAAATTTATTCAGTTTTTTCGAGATGTCCTAAAACAAAGCGGTGGCATCACCAGCCTACGCTACCCGAATCTTTCACTCGGCCAAATAAACAAAATTCAACCAGGAAGCACTGCCTGGATACCTTGCGTGCGGACATTCAACCAGTGAATGTCTCACTAGAAGATGCACAAGATCGGCTTAAATGGAAGATGTCCAGCAAAGCAGACCTTGGAATGCATGAAAAATGCTAGAAAGTTTGTATTACTATTTTAACTACCCGAAATGAAATACTAGGCTGTGTTTGCGGCTAACAAGATAAATTTACGAATTCGCAAACGCAATTTTGCATTACACGATGTCAAGATGAAGTAGTTTTGAATTAAATATAGTGCTAACTACATTTGGGCTCCGTATAATTTACTTTGGGACTAATTCTTTAGTGCATGAAGACAGCAGAGTTATTTGTTGTTGGCTACTGATGAAGACTATTTCTCAACAGTGTGCCTATAAAACCTCCATTCGCAATAACCAAATCGTGAAGTAACTAGAGTAACTTTGATGAATCTTTCCTCCTGCCTATTCCTAGGGTGTGGATTGATATAACGATCCTTCAACAAAAGGTCGATACTTCTGGTTGCACTATAAGCAGTATGTGTTCGGTTAAATGATTAATAATAATGGGATGTTTCAGAACCTAACGCTGTAAAATCACTTCAGATTTTATGGCATCCAGTGGGATTCGTCTATTAGCTAAATATCCACAAACAAGATACTGACCCCTGACTGACGTTACAAAAGTTCGGCAAACATAACGTCTTTGATACACTATATTGTTGCAGGCGATCACGATGGCTTCAGAGGCAACATTACTTTTAATCAAATTCGGTGTTTTTCAGTTACAAATTGCTTCATCTCATAGGACCTATCACGCACGTAAACGATGGCGTGTCAACGAAATCAGCCTGTTTCAGTTTCAAGCAGGTTTACAGAAGTTCGCTGAATCTGCATGAAGCAATCGTTGAGGATTCGAACAGCACTTGTAATGTTGCAGCAACTTTTCAGTATTTCGATTTAATTTTCAGTATCGCGAAGAATATTAAGTATCTAGATTGTAACGCCAGATTTTAAATGATTTCTTTTACTGTTGGAAGTCGACTAAGTACAGTTACAATTAACATATATAGTTTCAGAATCCTTGTAAAGTCTTTCATTAATGTAGAATTTTTTAATCTGGCTTTCCGTAATTGTTAATAAGTTTAATAATTCAGCAAGACGTTGAATAGTGATAGGATTTTGTACCTATCGTGTTTCTAGAATATTCGAGAGTAAATGACATCTTGCGTGCTGCGTTTTCTAGCTAATTTTACGCAATTACGATAATAATGCATAACAACTTTGCACCAGTTACAACGTCTGGCCGAACACTTAGTAAATAAAAAACAGTATACAGAGTTTTCTCGGTTCTTATTACAACCGTATTATGCAGCTAGAACCAGTCAACCAGTGTATTTTCAAATACATATCGATTAATAACGGTTCCTCAAAAGTTTTTATTTGATTAAAGAATTTTTATGAATCTACGAAAGTATTGTCATAGTTTAAAATTTTGATATTCTTAATTATTTTCTATTTGAATATCATTGGAAATCGATTTGACTTCGTGCATAAGTAATTACTTCTGTCATTTTTATGTATCAGTCAGAGGCAAGCGATGGTTTACATCACTATACGAGATTAATAATAAGATTTAAAACGAAATTTCATAAAAAAAACAATAAAAAAAAACAACACACACACAGCAACTTTAAGGATTTTGTTCTGATTGGACAGTTGTAATTCCCTAGTGCGTATTTGTATTTAAGGCTTTTTTTGAGGGAGATATTTTGTTTAATGACTGTAATGCAACATGAATAAAGTACCAACTGTAGGAGTAATATAAGATACTATCGAAAAATACGAGTCTTGGCCATACCTGATGGTTATATACAAAGAAAAGTGAGGGAGGTTATCGATATATTCAAACAGTCAAACAACCTTAATAAAGACGGTGGTTATCATCTAACCCGAGCATGGGAATGTGGTAAACAAATAAAACATACTGTGACCAAAGACATTAAATCGTAAGCTTTACATCTCTGGGTAATCGGTGGTCGCCAGAGATTCAACAGTGCCCACGTTTTAGACACTAAAACAACTGATCGCAACGTCAGTCTCTAGAAGGCTTAGCAGGTAGCTTGCCGCCTTAAAATACCATAGGAATTAATCGAAACGTCGGGAAAAAGAGGCCTGTTTGTTAATTGATGACAATTATTTTTCGATAGTGAGATTTAATTGCTAATGGTTGTAGGTCATTTAGTTACAATCATAACGATACTAGGTTTCTAAAACATCTTAACTGGCTTCATTAGTGATTAGTAACCGTAGATCAGCTCACTTTTCACTGCCCATTTTGGAAGTTATGAAGAAGGGACTAATGCTCTTTCGAGATGGAGTATGGTGGGAATGACTTTCCACAAAGAAGCCTATATTAGCTCCCTCTGTTAGGCACTCAGACGTGACCACACCACAAACTTCGGCCAAGAACCCACGACCCGGCCGTTTATCAGCGATTATGAGGCAGTGCGGTCTGGAATTTGGACCTTGCTTTAACGATCCACGGAAACCGGGGTTCTGGAATTAGCAGCAAGAACTACCGTAGCGCAGGGTCGCACTATGTCTCCATGCTTCCCTCGAGATGATGGCACTCATAACGATCACGAAATCGAGTACATTTCGATGTAGTATGCAACCAATTACCAGTCCTCCTCACACAACTGGGACTAAGGAAGATCGGGCGACAGTACTGCTTTCTATACATGATTACACTGATCCGTCCAATTAATGCCAGATGTTAAAACTGCGGCTTGACAGGCCGCAAGGGACACATGAGTCTGCCCCGGCACCGTAGAGCTGTGAGCGTTAGCCTCGAGTTATAGGGGTCGCCGGTTCGAGTCCAGCGTAGGGCTTGGGTATTTTAAGTAAGTGTTGTATATGTTGTGTGTTTCCCGCAATGGTACCATTACAAAAATCTGAAAAGTGCCTCGCGCAATTATAGTTGCGTATTCTAGTGACCAAAACGCATATATACCATTTGGTAAATCAGATGGCAATCACTTGTAGTAAAAATCAATGGTTGACACATTTTCAGGTTGTATGTCGACGAGGCGTAAAGCACAATAAGGGAAAAGAGGATACATGAACGACGGAAATGAGTGGTTTAGCTAATAACAACCCATCACAGATGATAATGAAAATTCTCTTAAGGAACGATCTTCACAATTCTCCTTTGTACTGGTGAACTTCACACTGTCATTACGTTAAGGCCGCTTTATAAATACGAGTCCTGACAAAGTAATCAAAATATTACAGCTGTGCGATAACTGCATGTAACTCGTTATTCTCTTGTACAATAACGTCCAGGATTAAATCGTGAAAAATCTTTATTTCGTTGCAGATGTTGAAAGCGGATAATGTATATAAAATTTAATTCGAAATGGATTAAATTCTAAATATGAATAAAATGTCGTGATGCTATTGTGTCAATATCAGGGGAAGACGATTGCTCATAACTATAGCACTTAAAATAAGTTGCATCTGAATAAAATCCGGGGAGAACCATCACTTTATACAATTACCAAACAGGAAAAACAGTGGAGACGCATTCGTGAAAATGTGAGCAGGATATGCAAGCTCGTGATGTCAAAGATTATTGGTTTGCCACATTGAGGATATATCAGACTTTCCAAGAACAACAGTAGTTCATATTCCGTCAGAGTAATTCAAAGGTTTCTGCGCAATTGGAATCGAAACTTCTGACAGGATATCAAAAGACAGATAAGCTCTCAAACCAATGTAGCTTATTTTGTTAAACTATGTATGTGACCTGGGTCCATTTCCTTACACCAGAATCAAAGCAAAATATAGTAATGCACAAGCATGGCAGTTCTCTCCCTCCAAAGAAAACAATAACTGTTCCTTCCGCAAGGAAAGTAATGGGGTTTGTTTTTTATGAGATTATGTGAGTGGAATGGTTGTATATTTTCTGAAAAGGGGAGAAAAAATTGCGGGGGAATGTTATGCTAACCTTATAAAGCAAATGCTAACAGTAGCTTGAAAAAAAAAAAAAAAAGAAAAAAAAAAAAAGAGAGTTATTACAAGTAGTTAAAACATCATGATTCATCAAGATTATATTCCAATTCTCAAATCTCTGCTATCGTTGCAAGTGGTGATAGTAGTTTTCAGCTGTTACCACAAAGTATGATGTGGTCTCGTCAGCAATCTGTTACAAAATCGTCAATATTTCATTCTGACGCCCATTTCAGCTAGGAAGATGAAATCATATTAGTTGTCGTCTCATTTTTTGACAATGTTGAGACATACTTTTTTGCGGATATTGAGAAACTCGTGTGGGGATGGCGACCTTCACTTGTTAAATTATAACTTAACTTACAATTAGCGTACCGTATGGGGGAAGTCGTAGTTGCCTTAAAGGAGGATGCGACCAAACGTTCCTCAAGACGCTGAGCTCTTGGAGGTGACCTTCGTGCCAAACCAGTACTGTGGAAAGTGGCAGGTTGCTAGAATGTAGCAAGTCGTCTCGAATATTGGTTTAAAATAATATGAACGTGACATCATTAACTTGTATTTTTATTGCCGGAAATCATTGCAGAAAAATATAGAGGTACTTTGAGCGGTCTCAGAATTGGTTGGGCAATTCATAGAAATTAGCAACAAGGGCGCCTCAGCAGGAAAACCTGCAGATTTAGGCAGCAAACAATGACAGAAGTCTAACAAAAAGATATGAGCAATGTGATTGAGTCTTCCAGAGGATATAATCCTTTAATCTTATTTGTTGAACATAACCAGTCTAAGGGAATATGTAGTCTTATATTGTCACACCAGTGTATGGTTGTAGTGAATGCCAGTTCGTATGTGTTCCGTGTACTCTTTGCCTCAAGATCACTGTGACAATCGCAAATTGTATTCAAGGCGACCTTGGAAGCTTAGGGGCTAGAGTGCTAGCTCTAAGTATAGATGGTCGCAGGTTCGAATCCGGCCGAGACCATGGGTGTTTAGGTTAAGTGTTGTGTTGTGTGAGTCCTGTCTTGTCCTACAATGGAATGTTCCCAAAAAATTCGGAAAGATTCACAATATATAAAAATACATTGAGTGCTGCCTCCCCCCCCCCCCCCCCCCCCTAGGAGAAAAATTAAGTTTCCTTCAGTATGCTTCGACGAGTGAGCACTTTGGGAGAGAAAGATTGACTGGATTATGCCTGATGAGTGTGCATCGAAATTTCGTGAAAGAACACCATGAAATTTGACAAACAAAATTATTGAAATTTTTTCTGAAAATCCGAGACAGTTAATGTTTACATAAAAAACTAAATGACTTACGATCTTAATTAACTACATAGTAGGTCCTTAGATTAAGTGGTTGGAGTACTATATTAATCAATAATAAAAATAGTTTCCTCAATAGGTTTGAGTTTCATTTTGTAAGAAATCGTCATGTTTCAGTCCCCCACCCCACATCCTCGAAACAAATCAGTTGCCCCCCCCCCCCCAGTTCAAATCCTGTCCCCCTCTAGTTTTGACCCTGGATACGCCCTTGGTCTCCATCTATCTTTCCGAGAATTTTTCTTTAACCCTTACCCATCGTCTTGTCGCCTTTTTTTACACCTCTCAGGAACAAGGCAACAGTCGCTTAACGGCCTGTATCATATTAATATTCAGATACATTCTCACTGACCCCCAAATAAGAAAGCTGTAGGCGATTTTCATTATGTTTCGAACGAGTATATCTTCTTTCTGTGGAAGACTATGTTCTATTTTGTCACTGCTGTCATCACTGAAGCTGTGACGAAGATATAGTCCTAAGTCAATATCGTTGTACAACCAGCCTGCTTCGTTGCGAATTTTTCCTAATTTGAGGGTTTTGTTATCTATCTCTTAGTCACGAGTCAAATTATTCAATACAATGCAGGTTTAAAAGATCTGTATTGATTAAGTTTTGTGTTTGCTCCACTGTATAAAGATTTTGTGCGAAAGATATTAAGTACAATAATCTTGTTATAAACACAGCAGCAAACAGCGAACAACGTCACCCACCGAAGATGTGGGATTCAACCACTCGGAGCCTTGTTAGCGAACTGCAAAATACACGTAAGAGGTAGTCAAATATTCTGTAATTTCTGCATAGAGGTACTCCACATTCGTCGGCGCATAATTAGCCGCACACCTGGGAATAATTCGCACGGTTAAAACCGTTCAACCGGAGAAATTAATTGTACAAATGTGATTTACAATCAAACACGTAAATGCGTTAAATACTATCGGATTAAATAATATTTTCGTAGGGAAGCGATGACATTTGGCAGAGATATAATCAGTTGAGGTCATGTAATTAATGATTTGTAGTACTTCGCAGAGCTGAAGTTAGTTTATGGCTTACGCATAAACTCAGTAATCAACTTTATACAGAATTGTATTTTTGAAAAAATTAAATAGACAAAAACGTATTTTAGAGATATTTTATTTACTTCTAGATTTCGTGTTTCTATTATATTCACTCCTTCATTTATTCAACTTAATAATTAATAGGGCGTTTACTTATCCCAGTATTAGACGCTTTTACTGCCAGTGTTTGCTACACAGTTAGGCAGAATCTCCACGCCTCTTTCAGTTTCCTATCACGGCACAATTTGAAACAATTTGTTTATATGCGACAGCAAATCCACTGAAGTAAAGCGTTGGAGTTAGCGTCAAGCGTTTAATCCCTAAATGTTCTTTTACATGTGCAGAACTTTAGATGTCGACTGATCATACAAGCATAACCTGATATTATTTTGCAGGACAATATAAATTTGTTAGTAAGTATAAATATTCGAGAAGTCTTTTTTGCCATCTGCTGCCTGTTTTAACAATAGCATCAAAATATTTCCTCGTCAACGACGAGTTAACGCAATTTTTTAATGATGAAATATTCTTATCTGGTAACATTACAGCGTATTTATGACCTTGCCCATTTAATTTGTATCTTTATTTTCACTGTAGGCTTTAACTGAAGAGACCATTAAAATGCACTTAAATTTAAAATGACTTTCCTAATAATCCTTGTATTTCCATACAAAAAACATAATAAATACTTGCGAGAGGGCCAACAGCAATGATCTAACGTAATTTCACCGACGCGACGCCCAGGATTACTGCCTCTCGTATTAACAGTAATTCTTTGTAAATTGATCGGGTTCAGTATTTTCTTGTCAAATGCGCTAATCTGTCGTATGTTTGTAGACGTCTACCTGGAGGTGTAAACTTTCACTCCTTAGTGTACCTGTTATTGCTATTTGCATCCTCTGTTTTCTCATGTACCGACTCCAGAAATAAATGTTCGATTACCGAGATGCTGAACTTTTTCGAGTACCATAGCAATCTTCTGCCATTACTTAAAACGTGGAAGCTGCAGACGGGGGAAAAAGCTATGTAGTTTTCTAGATTTTAATTTTTTAATCCCTTGCAGTATTTCCACAGAAATTCAATTTTTAGTGTACAAGGGCATTAATTTCATGTTATCAACGAAATTAGTTACAGACTATAATCAGAGAGCCTTCTTCCTACTAGTAGGGACATAATCCTGTAATATTATAACACAATCGTACAGCTTTCTTCAACAATGTTGTTTTTATAACTAACAACGGAAAATTTTGTTCTAACATAAGGAATTTATTGCATCCTAGTAGGGACATAATCCTGTAATATTATAACACAATCGTACAGCTCTCTTCAACAATGTTGTTTTTATAACTAACAATGAAAAATTTTGTTCTAACATAAGGAATTTATTGCATGAAATTGTAAGATGAAAGAATTTTCACAGAATGGTTTTTTTAAAAAAAATAGAGTTTATCCTCAACTGGAAAGTTGATTGGATCCTCAAAAATAAGTAAATTTCATAAGGAAGACGTCCCAGTCCTTTTCTACGACACCTAAGTTTAAATTGTAACTCGACAAATATAAAGAGGAGAAAAGAAGATTCTTAGAGGTTGAGGGCCCTGTAGACTCTAAACTACAGTCGTATGGCTTAGCTCTAAACTACCAGATCTGTCATACAGATATCGAGAAACACCGAATGAAACATACGTACATATCGTCTACACTGCCTTTACAGGTAATGTATTTGTACGAAAAAAACATGGAGCATGGACCAAAATTTAGTCATTTTCATATCATAATGAACTGAATTGTCCTGATATCATAGGTATATACATAAAATCAAATCACTTTGATCAAAGCCATTCAAAAATTTACTGAAGTTTATATATATATATATATTTATATATATATAAATAGACGTGTGTTTTCCTATATTTCACCACTACATAGCACGGATCAATGGTCTTTGCGTGTGGAAGTAGCATAGAGTTTTCTGTCGTGGCCGAATGTCGATAGCTGTGTGGATGTGGTAGGTATGATGGTTAAAAATGGTCGATGCAGGGCATTTTCGTATTTCGACGAAAGACATGTGTCTCAGTATATGTCACTCTGCTGCCACAACTACATACCATAGACCATTGTTGTTTGTGTTTGGTAGTGGTATCGTGTCTCCTATCGTGTACTATGGTGGTTAGATGTCGGTAGCTATGGGAGTATGTGAGATATGGTGGTTGTAAGTGGTCGACCTGCGGCACTTTCATATCTCTACCAAAAACGTATGTGTCATGGTGTATCACTTATCAGCCAAAACTATCTAGCGCAGATCAGTAGTGTTTGTGTGTGGTCGTAGCACAGAGTCACCCGTCGATCACAACGTTGGCCGAATATCGGTAACTGTGTTAGTGCGGGAGATATGCTGGTTAAAATTGGTCGATCAAGGATATTTTCGTATTTCGACCAAAGACATGTGTCTCCTTATATGTCACTCTGCTGCCACGACTACATAGCATAGACCAGGGGTCCCCAAACTTTTTATCACGTCGACCCCCTCACAGAACATTTGTCTTCTCATCGACCCCCAGATTTAACGTTTAATAAAAACCAGTGCTGGATCTGAGGGTGAGGGGGGGGGGGGGATGTACACCGGGGTGCCAACTTGAAGGGGGCGGCAAAATCATGTTTGAAGGGCGGCGATTTAAATTCCAGAAACCTCTTTTTAGCTCTACTAGTACCCTGGGCGCCTGGCGGCGGCACTTGGGATCAGACGACAAAAATGGGAGCTGCCAATAATATTGCAAGGGACGGCATTCCTACAGTTTTTGCCCCGGCTCGAAAAATTCCTGGATCCGCCACTCATGAAAATTTTAAATCATTTTTAGCATTTCTGATGCTAAGCAATAAGGATACTTGCATAACAACCCAAAGAAAGTATTTATAGTTCCCACACCTTAAAAAATCCATCCAACAACACTAACAGAAAAAGGAGATATTTTACACTGCTATTATAATCGTAAAAAAAAAAATAACAAAATTATACGTAGATAAATGGAAACTAGCCTATAGCCGTAAGCGTCATAAAATGTAAAACAAAATAATCATTGAAAATGTAAATAAATTATATTCGATGAAAAAACATTTGCCATTTTACGACTACTATTGAATATATTAAAAATATGTTAACATACATTTTTATTAAAGTAGCTGATATTAGTGAGATGGATGGGTCTGACGGGCAGCAGCAAGATTACTGAAGTTCGGTTGAAAATTGGTAAGTTTTAGTCGCAAATTACTATAGTTTTCCAAGTTCAGTCTTGTTTCTCTGTTTTGTTAAAATAGCGTTCGCATTGCTCAAGCGAGCTTCAACCATGTATGAAGTTGGGAATGCAAGTAAGAAAGGTTCGGCTTCTTCTCTGAACTTGGGGTATTTTGTAGCAATATTGTTATTGCTCCAAAATTCGCTGAGGTTTTTATTTTTAAACAACACTTTAGCTTCCAGATCTACTCATATTTCAATCAGTTCATCTTCTAAGCCAGGTTCATTACCTTCATTATCAATTTTAACATCAAATGGAGAAGCAAACTATTCAGGAACATGCATGTTCTCCAAGTCTTCGAAAAGTGTTTCGAAGTCTTCTCTTAATTTATCGAGATGTTTGTTTAATATATATCTCCAAATCACGGGCGGGTATCTCTTCATTTTCTTTTAGTAGTTGAAAGTTTGAAAAATACTTAAAATCTTTACGTACCAGTGAAGATTTTAACAGGTCCATTTTTAGTTGAAAGGCCATTATAATTGTTCGAGCTTGAACAATTGTAACATTTTTTCCTTGCAAACGCTTCTGTATTTCGAATAAAGATCTGCCAAATAGAACAGATGGTTCTTGCACTTTTTTAACTCGTCACATAGTAATGGATCCACATTCTTAAGAAACTCTGCAGATGAGTCGTACAAGTCAACAAGCCTCTGCAAACCATCATCTCTTGACAACCACCTTACCTCAGTTTGCAAAAGTAATTGGTTGAAAGGTTCATCATTTTTTTTTTCACATAACTTCGGAAACAGTCGGAAATTGAGAGGACGAGCTTTAATTTTATTAATTGTCCTAATGCACACTTTTAGAGTATCATGCAGCTCGCCACTCAATTTTTTGGCTACAAGATGCTGCCTGTGTAGTACACAGTGAACGGTACGTAGATTAGGAACCTTTTCCTTCAGAAAGACGAAAAATCGTCTATAACGGCCTACCATAGCAGGTGCACCGTCATTAGCTACTGCAGTAATATTCCGGAAAGGAATGTTGTGCTTGTTCAAATAATCTTGCAAACATAAAAAAAATTGTCTCACCTTTTGAATCAGTTTGAAGATATTTAGCGAACAGAAATTCATCAACAGTCTCATTCAGAAATGGACTATGGAACCTGACATAAGCCATGAGAAGATTTGAACTTCCGAAAGTTGATTCGTCAAGTTGAATAGCAAACTTACAATGCTGGAGCTCAGAGGTCAAAGATCTTTCCACATCATCGGCCATTTCCTCTATATGTCGCTGCACAGTATTTGCACTCTATGGTATGCACTTTAAAATAGTTGAGAGTCTTTCTTCGTAGCATTTTCAATAACATCTTTTATAGCTGGTACTATAATCTCTTCACCAATAGTGTACAGTTTGCCTTTCTTTGCTATGTTAAGAGAGATGCTGTAGGATGTCCGCAGTCCTCCTTCACTATCAGCGCTAGCAGATGACTTCAAATATGTACTTAAATTTGACCGATCTCTCATTTTCTCTTTTAGTATTTTGAAATACTCAAAATCTTTGTTTTTGTTATCAGAATGGATCCTTTCCAAGTGGTCTTTCATTTTCGCCGGCTTCATAGCATCATTGCTGAATGTTTTTTTCACATAACAAGCACAAAGGAATAGTTTGATTAGCAGAAGATGGCACAAAACCATATTTCAAATACTCGTGTGAATATTGTCTGCATTTCTTCTTAGCACTGGTAGACGACATTGTAGGTATTAAACTCAGATTTATAATATGAACAACACGATACGATCGCTGCACCATAAAACAGTGGCAGTAAGAGACGCAACTTATTCCCGCACGAGCTTTAAAGAACTGCCTGTTCTTTCTCAGAGTGCGTTGTTGCTACTTTTTGCTAACAATATATATCTAGATTTGGAAGGAATAATAATTACATCTAAAAGTAACCTATTCAATGGAATTAGATAGGAAAATATAAAAAAGAAGTATCTATATTTAATGATTTTCGGTATATTACGATATTTTCTATGTAAAGGACAAAATCTACATTTAGATATACAATACATAGAGTGGAAACCATACTAGAGTTTAACAGTGCAATTTGTGTATAATGAACCAGCAGCGTTCACTCCCCCTCCCCTTCTCTGTGCCTTTACGTCTCGTCGACAGCGTGGTCATTAGAGGGCGGGATGGAACTGCGGACAAGGAACTGGAAGGAATTCGGCCATGGCTTTTTGGATGAAGCATCTCGGCATTAGCCTTGAGTGATTTGGGTAAACCATGGAAAACTCAAAACCGGATGCCCGGACGGGGATTCAAACAGCGTCATCCCGAACATAAAATGCTTAAATACCCGAAGTAAATAAAAAATAAAGTTTTAATACTTGTTGAGTTCATAAAGTTGCTTAGCTAAAATAAAATAATTGTGATGTTGAACTTCTTTCTTATCCCAAAGACGGACCTTAGAAGAGACACAATTCGTAAATTGGTCTACATTCGTTTCTCACAGGAATAACCACTAGCAATGCCAGTGAAGAGTAAAGCGGCGAAATCAAACAGTATGTTTTCGCCTTAACACATACCAAAAGCGACGCAGGCTTCGGTAATACTCAAATTATAACGGGGGTAGTCAGTTATTTTGGATTTTTGTTGGAATATTCGCATTTTTTCCCTAGACTATTTAACTGATCCTCTTTATTATCAATCGACCCCCTTTCGACCCCCGAGTATTAATCGACCCCCGGAGAACTCTTATCGACCCCCAGGGGTCGATACCGACCACTTTGGGGACCCCTGGCATAGACCATTGGTGTTTGTGTGTTGTAGTGGTATCGTGTCTCCTATCGTGTACTATGGTGGTTAGATGTCGGTAGCTATTGGGGTATGGGAGATATGGTGGTTGAAAGTGGTCGACCTGCGGCACTTTCATATTTCTACCAAACACGTACTGATGGTGTATCACTTTTCATCCAAAACTATCTAGCGCCGATCATTGATATT
Organism: Vandiemenella viatica; assembly: GCA_031002005.1. Taxonomy (NCBI): domain Eukaryota; kingdom Metazoa; phylum Arthropoda; class Insecta; order Orthoptera; family Morabidae; genus Vandiemenella; species Vandiemenella viatica. Next base: position 166,338,491 of record JARYHS010008074.1, on the reverse strand, counting down.
TGTGTGTGGTAATAGCACAGAGTCACCCGTCGACCGTAACGTTGGCCAAATATCGGTAACTGTGAGAGCATGGGGAGATATGGTGGTTAAAATTGGTCGATCAAGGATATTTTCGTATTTCGACCAATGACATGTGTGTCAGTATATTTTACTTTGCTGCCTGAACTACATAGCGCAGATGACTGGCGTTTGTGTGTGATAATAGCATCGAGTCACCCATCGTGCACTATAGTGGTTAGATGTCAGTAGCTGTCAATCAAAATTCTTTACAAACATGAACGAAGTCGTGAGCCCTAGCTAGTTTAAATATAAAGAGTGGTGACCTTTTTGATCTCGTACATTTCTTCCACCTAACTGACATTATACCTCGCACTTACAGTAGAAGCCATCCTAGCTGTACTGATGAAGGGTGTTCAGAAACATAATGTAGATTCCAGTAACTTAATTTACACTACAATCCTCTGGAATAAAAGTCACACTGCGATTAATGATCAGAGGCGGAACAATGAGTCTCTGTAGCGCCTCAATCAATAACGCTGGAGTGTGCATTACGTCTTCGTGTTAACGAAACACTGGATTCTTGCACAGTTCGAAAGAATATGCTTTGCCAATGTGATAAAAAAAAATTCTTACTGAAAAAGTAAAATACAGGTAAGTAACTATAAGATTTGTACATATATAAAGACATTTGGGTTTTTCTGCTGCGTCAGGAATTAATAACTATTCCATAAAATGACAGCTGGAAAACATGTAAAATCTTACAATAGGAATATGTGTCGTATAGTTGTCAACTAAATTCAATATATCATTGTTTTTCACAACTTCGGTTAGGCAAAAAACAAAAAATAACCAACCCTCAGTAAGATTCACAAAAAATAACTGCTAAATATGATTCATTAAAATTGGAGCATTGTTTCCGAGTAATAGTGTCTGTAAATACGTTACTCAAAGATGCGAGCGTAATCTTTCTTCTTTCTGTCTTATGTTTAGCAGTTACCCAAAAAAAATCAGATAAAGATTATACATTTCGTCAGAGTTACTGTGAGAAATGTAATAAGACTATGATGTAAATGTTTAAATTAAAGTATTCACAACATCATAATCTTCCTGGCCGTTCGTATTCCATATTTGAAATTCTTTTGCTTATCACACTCACCGTCAAATCCTCAGGAATTTATATAACGGAAATAAACAAGAAACAGAAACAAAGGCTCGTCGGAGATACTACAATTGAAGCCTAAAAACAAAAATGTTCAGAATTAGCTTGTTCTTCTGCAATCTATAGTCAATGAAGAGTAGGCCTATAGTAATTCAGCAGTAATTCTACAGCTTTGAAAATATTGAGCATGTAAGAATAAATAAATTCCTGTTTTGTATTACATTGTGATAGATTCGTCATGATTCTTACTCACTTGAAAAAAAAAACATGGATATCTGTATAAAAAATATCAAACAGAAACTAGAGAGTTTATTACTTAGGCAGCTGGGATTGTATCTTACGTTCTCTAGTTTTATAATGTAAAAAATAAGCTCCAGATTTAATGTAATTTTTGATCAGGTTTATCTCATATGGTGACCAGCTCCAACTCATTGTCATACGCATCATGATGTAACTGCTAGTAATTTTATAGCAACCCTGGTAGATCGGTACCTCTTTCTTTATCACTAAAACATTTTCAATTTTTTAAGCTCTTCAAAGATTTTTTTTAATGGTACGTACGTTCTACATCTACACATCTACATCTACATATATACTCTGCAATTCACAAAATTGCGGGTGGCAGAGGGTGCTCAGCACCAAAGCTAATCTCTTTGCTGTGCATTCCAATCCCTAATGGTACGAGGGAAAAAAGAATTCATATAAGAATCAGTCCGGCACCTTATTTCTCTAATTTTATCCTTCCTGTCCTTCCGACTCAAATAGGTTGGTGGAAGAAGTATTTCACTACACTCAAAAGTGAAAGTTGGAGTACGCATGTTTTCCAATAAGTTTAAACGAAACGTGTGTCGTCTATCTACCAGAGACTCCCAACCTAATCTACTAATCAGTTCTGTGACGCTTTCATAAGGACTGTAGCAAGCAGTCACGAATCGAGCGGCTCTTCTCTGTACTTTCTCTATACTTTCGATCAATCCCTTACGAAACGGGTCCCAAATGGCACAACAATAATCCAAATGTGGACGCACAAGAGATTTGTACGCTATCTCCTTTGTTTGTTCATTACAATTTTTCAAGATTCTACCTATGAATCGCAGCCTAGAATTTGCTCTACCTACTAAAGAATTAATGTGTATGTCCCATTTCATGTTCCTTTGTACTGTTACTCCCAAATATTTAATAGAATCGACCATATCAATAACTGTATTGTTTAACTCGTATTTCTGAACAATCGGATTCTTTTTGTTAGTTATGTTCAAAGTAGAAATGACACTATTAAAAAGTAAGATCGCGGTCAGATAAGAAGCAACACGCGATGGGATCGATGGCGATATAGATCCGTATTTCCAATCTTGACTTGCGACAATAATGGAGAATGTGATGTGGTCAGCGCTTTTTCCTCCCCGAGAGTACTGTACAATGTACTGCAGCCTGAGTTGGACATCCTTGGCTTCATCGGGACATAGGCCTCAGTCAGACGCTCTATCGCCAGAATAATTCTGTACATCGGTAAACATGAACCGAGCCCTGTGAAGTTACTTCAGCAGGAAACTGTAAACTCCGACCCACTGCTAGCCAGTCCAGTGCCCGCTCTACCCCAAGGCAGTGCTCTTGCATTTCAGTTCTCACTGACCGTCCTGGCTAGTGGGCATTTCCTCAGCGCCTTGGCAGTAGCAAACGGGTTGTCGGCAGATATCTCTTTTCAAGCCTCTATCGCAAGAAGTACTAGAGAAAGTAAAAAATGTTTTGCTTTCAAAACGAATCAATGATTCAACTACCTACTTCTAAATTAATAACTGCAGTTTAGCCGGCGCTGGCAGTGTAGGGGCTAGCGCGCTGACATAGCATTGTAAGGGCCGCCCGTTCGAGTTGGCTTCATTAATAATTCTGTTCGTCTTCTGTTGTCCTAGAATAGTGCCCCACAATTACGTGAGCAATGTCTCAAACAATAGAATAATATAAAAAACTAGTGTAAGCCCATGAGTTGTTTTTTGCGTATCGTTACGGGTCTAGAATAGTTCCAGTTTTTAAGATCAGAGATTATGATGTGATCTGTCTAATAACGAACATGACCTGTAATTCCCCTTTATGTGAGTAAAATCTCTTCAGCTTCAATAACGCGAAAGCATGAATAGACCTATAAAAGGCGGACATAGACTATCGCGCTATGGTATAATTGGTTCAAAGTTCGTGGTTGGTAGACTCGTACTTGCTGAAATACGAACTTGTATTTGCCCCCAAAATTTCAAGAACTTCTATTTAAAGGGGTGCGTAATTAAGTCGAAAGTATCACGTTGTTTTTTTTATTAAGGCTGGCCAAAATTCATAATGTAATCTTTGGTCATAGTGTCTGTAACGGCCAGAGAACTTAATACAAATTCCAGATTATTAAATAGTTGAGCAATTCCGAAGAAAGGCGAAAATGACTAACGAAAGTGGTTAGCAAAATACGTAAAAAGCAAATAAACCGTAATGTATAAAATTTGGTCATGCAACAACATAAGCGAAAGTTTTAATTGGACTGAAATTTAGCCTAGGTCGGAATGAATGGCAATTGGCATTCGTGATTACAGCAGAGACCATGAGTAGCTGAAGTTTTTTAAATCTTTAAAAAAATTTTATGGTGCTTTCATTAGCGACTTGTTACTGAAAAGCAGTTTCACGTTTTTTTAGCATTAAAGTTTATAGATTTTTTTAACTATAAAATAATACGAAAAGCAAACTTAATGAATTTATTGTGGCAATTAATTTTGTAGCAGTTGCTTAGTTATGGACATATCCTGGAATTTCTTCTATGATATCTCTGGTCGCTGTTAATTTGCGAACGACGGCTGGCGCACGACGTCCCCAGCCAATAGCTATCGAGGTGAGTGAGCGAGCTTAGGAAATTATACAGCAGTTTGGAGCTGTCTATATGGTCGCTGTGATAAAAGGACACATTAGTAAACAAAAAATCGAAATAGCCAGAGATTTCCACGAATTGTGATACTAAACCTTTCAGGACACATATTTAACGAGAAAAACATGTGATTTAGCTGTAGTCTTGAGATCTTATAATGTCGCACTGTGGTGGTCTTTCTTTCTTGTTTCAATTTATGTGCAAATTTTGTAGTGTTTGATGAAAATGAGGAATACAGCAACAGAACACATCCACTCTTCAGAACAGGGCTGTTGGGGTTACTTTCCGTTTTATGCCAGGCTGACAGTGGATGGAAGCAGTGGTGTGTGTGGGTTTGTCTGCTATTTCAAAGAACAGGAGGTGCTTGAACTTTTGCCAGCACTTTCCCCTGCATTAAAGACGAGAAAGAGGGTCGAAAATGAGAAAACATGACCGAGAACTGTGGGAGGTGTGCGAACCGCTGGAAAAACTTTAGTGCCAAGGAATATTTTTTTGCTTCTGGGCTTACGCCTCGTATACGTCGAGGTAATTAGAGGCGGTGCGGCAAGTGACTAAAGACAACTGGAAGGATTTAAGCCATGGCCTTCTGAATGAACCATCCCGTCATTTACCTGCACTGAATTGAGGAAGTATGCAAATCTTAAATCTGGATACCCGGACGGGGATTCGAACCCACGTCCTCCCGAATACGATTTCAGAGCGTTACCGCTGATCTACCGCGCTCGGTAGACCAGAGATGCTCCGGTGTTCGCCTAGCATGGTGCCAACTGGGCATCTGTCTGCCAAGGTGATATAACGTATGTCTCCCACCACGGGCGACAGCAGAGCATCCTCAGCAGCAATGCGGAACGCAGTCGCCAACAGCAACACTTCAGCAGAATGAAATCGCTAAGTGACTTCAGTGTAGAAAGCAACGCGGTTCCGACCTTGAGAGATCATGCATAGTGATTTCGAACAAACTTTCAAGTATTCATTCATTATGAGAGGCGATGTTCGTAATTTTAGTTTAGCAGTTAAGATTTTTGAACAATTTTTTCAACATTTTAGCGGAAAATTCAAGTATAACAACTATACTTGTTAGTTTGTGTAAATGTGTTTTTACACTTAAGTACCAGACTCTTTTGTGATTCAAATATATAATCATAATTTAATCATTGGTTGATCAAGTTAATTAATAATTAATATATTTCTCACTCAAACTGAGAAACGTTCACCTGAATGGTTATGTATAGTTGCTAGTAAAATGGCTTTCCCAACTTGGAGTTGAAATATGTACGGAATATTGTAGACAGTACAAAGGCTTGCCCATAAAAATATGAGAAATTTTTTCCTACCCATTTGTTAAAAAAAGCAACTGATGAAGACCTTTGTACTCCTTCATCTCAATTACAACGTTGTTCAGCATACTTTAAGTTCGGCACACATAAGCAAACTTGAACTCGTCATGAACTCATGTATAAGGTTCGTCTGCGCCCTGCGACTGTACGACCATGTCTCCCCCTCATATGGTTGCTTACAGTGGTTGCACGCCTCATACATCTGAAAACACCCACCTACTTGTATTCCAACAATGCATACTTTGGATATTAACACAAGGTCTCTGAACTCAATTATACTAACCATCTCTTCCCACAGCTCGGAAACTCTTGCAAATTTCTTCCCCACTTCAGCGTTTAGATTGTGGAATAATATTCCAATGAAAATCGGAACTGCCAAAAAAATCGGTCCATTTAAATGTACTTTGAGAATGCATTATCTGCCCCAGCGCTAGGTGAACACGTATAACTTATTATTAGAATTCAGTTGTATTAATTTATACTGTTTTCAGATTTTTATTCTGCCTTCACATGTATTATTTTAAGGCTTTTTCGCTTGTTTCTCCAGCCTTTATTAGTATTTAGTTTGTATTATTTGTTTCTTCAGCCTTCACTAGTATTAGTTTATACCACTTTCTTTCTTATTTACAAGTTAAACATCAATATTATTAAGGTTTAACCAGTTTATTAGTTATTAGCTTAATTTAAGTAAATAAACATATGTCATAAAAGTCACTCGTTACAATCGCGCCACCCAGATATATCAACCCGGTGCTGATTCTCCAGTGCAAAAATTTTTTCAGTCAGCCTAACCCCAATCACCAGACCATCCACTACGCAGTTCCATCATCTCCCCGAGAGCAGGCGAGGAAAAATTACCCTCCATTGCATTGGGGGCGCTCTCTTCAGAAAGAAGTGCTTTCACTCCCCATAAAGGCACCCGCTTCGATGGTGGTGAAGGCGGGAACTGTGGTCAAAATTACGTTATGTTTACTAATTTTAGAACTGGATTAAAATATATGGGTACAAAGAAGGGACAGAAAGATGCCATCCTGAGAACAAGCTGTGTTTAAGTAGATGACCCCAATCAATCACCCCTTCAGTTCGGATTTTTTTATTTTTGTTCAACTCCAGTCTTCCTGGCTAACATGTTATCGAAAAGCAATAAAGAAAAACGGAAATGGACGAAAAAGCTATACAATATTGTTTTTATTGCAAGTACTGACATAGTAAACCGCTTTATTTTATCTCTCTGGTATGGTGCTAAACATTATGGTGTAAAGGGCGGGCAAAGATTTGGATCCCAAAAATTAACTTTGAAAATACTATCAGTGTTATACGCCATTTTAATTAACGTGATTGCAAGGCCTAAAACAAGCAGTAATCGAAAACACGAAAAAATGTTAGTAAAATTGTGTGTTTTTAACTCAATAAATTTAATTGTAATGTAGTAGTTTCAGTGTGGAAACATCGCTTCATTAATTTACTGCGAAGAAGTTTGATAAAAACGGGAAATTACTGTAGAAAATTAATAATCCGTGAATATATAAATCTGTACCGAGCTCTGTCTGGGGACGTGTTTGGAATGGCATCGTATAATAGAACAGATTTTGTCGTAGTTTAACTGTTTCGAAGCTTATGATCTAGCCCAGAATCTGCGGTGTGTCTTATAACATTACCTAACCGGCGCCGAACTATGAAGTGATAATCTGTTCTTAACGTTGAAAGATATCAGTAAAAGATATTTGATATAATCTTAGGAATAGGTTGCAACCAAAAGCTAAAATAATTCGTAACAACTTTATCTAAGTGGTTTTTTGTGCAAATATGTATTTCTCTCAAGAATCAGTACTAAAAGATGGTCCACGTTAGTTCACTTTCTTATTATCCGCAACTTCATCCACATCTCTTTATTAATGTCACAGACGATATGCAGACCTTATACCTTCATTTTATTATCCATCTCCATATTAGTTTACGGAATATGCACTTTTATCTGAGTAACTTTGTTACATATTATTACTCCAAATTCTTTATTTTACTGTTGATTTTGACAAAACAGATTTATTCATAACATTAATCGCGTTAAATATTATTACATTAAAGATAATAATTAAAAGCGTCTGAAATTATTTACATACTTCTTTGATAACTCTCCTTAATTATCCACATCGTTCACAAGCTACATAGTTAACACAAAATGTCAATAACTTAAAATTTCGACGAAAAATCATTTGATTTGGATTTTTGTCATAAAGAATTTTATATTTTATCCTTTGGATTCTGTTAAGATTGATGTTGACGCTTCTGCATTTCGTATTGGTTTGTGTAAATTTCACTTAGTCGTAAAAAAACTTTTACTATTAATTTCTCTAATATTCTGAACTATAGTAATTTAAAATATGCGGAATACATAAAAAAAACTTTTAGAGAGCTGCAGGCACCTCCGAAATAAGAAAGTAACTAGGAACAGAGGAAACTACTTAGTTGTTTTTTCTACTCTGTGTTCAATATGCGGGTAACGCCGAGGGTAAAAGATAGTGATTAATAAATTAATAACCACCAGATATCATTATTTCGACCTGCGTGGATAGAGTATTTCAATTTAAACGAGCTTGAAATATAATTTGGTGACCGTTTTCATGGCTTAATGGTGATTTTCAACCAAGGACCATTCAACCCATGTCGTTTTTTCCGTTCACAAAACAAGATTACTCATATATAGATAGCGCCCGAAGTAGAGACCTCTGTACCCACAATCGAGTACCTTGTCATTGATGTTAGGCCTCTTCTTTCTATAAGTTGCCATTTGTCCCAGATATGCACTTAGTTGGGGAACATTGATGTAGATGTGAATATTAAAAAGATGGTTACTTGGTTACATTAATTAATGGTTAAATGAAATAAACAGGTAACGAAACAAACACGTGCACCAATAATTACAAGACTTTAAAGCAAATTATTCAGATGTTTCTGAAAATACTTCTATCAAGTAAAAATGTTTTATATTTCTATTGAGTTTTGTCAGTGGAAAGCATGTACTAAAATGGAAGTGTTCAGACAACGGCAAAACTATGTTCTGATTATGTTTTATAACACATAAATATGTAAAATTGTAAGTTATGAGAGGAAGTCTGAAGTCTGATGCGTTGTATATTACATTTACCTAATAACAGTTGGTATTTTCGAGCAAGAACGTTCAAATTTCAATTCGTCCATCCAGATTTGTTTGCCACACATTTCCGTACCCGGCTGAAGGCGCGTACACACTTGATAATCACAGCCGACGGGTGGCGACCAACCGCACAGGAGACAAATTGGAGCCAACAATGCGGTAGCCCTGTTTGAGGTTCGGACTACTGGCGATAAAATCAAGGAATTGGCATTGGGTTGGCATTGGAACCCTCTCCTGATGTAGACGCCTAATAACGTTGGATCATTATTTTGTTATTTGCTTTGTCGAACGGGTGTGTGTTTACTAATTTCTTATTATTGTGTTGTAAAACAATGGTTTGTGGAGTGGAATAATGAGACTGCATTAAAACTGGTCGACTTTTATGTAGAAGTTTCAGAACGGAAATTTTTTATCGGAATTCCGGGATGGTTGCTTCAAAAGGCCATGGCGCAATTCCTTTCCATTCCTTATTCCCAGCCTCTTCCCATCTCTAATGCCCTCAACATCTACAAGGTGTAAAGTCGTAAGCAAAAGAAAAATCTTTGTCCCAGCCATTGTGTTTCTTTCTCCCTCTATTTTCACCCAACTGACATTCCTCTGGTCTAATTCAATCAATCTCATTTTTTCTTAAGGAATTGCTCTATTTTCCTTGATCTCTTGTACCTTTCTTCTATGTATACAATTACATGCTTTCTCAATATTCATCATCAGCTGAACCTCTCGGTACTTATAGTATTTTTTCTGAAGCTGTCTTATAGCCACCTGTAAGCAGGTAAATATCGCCCTTCACTAATTACAGCCCTTCTACAAATGACGTTTTATTTCTGGAAGACAGGAACCGCAAGTAAGCTGATGGTTTGATGATCACTTTTTTTTTTTTTTTTTTAACTGCATATGTCTGCTTCAGGCAGTAGTCACTAGTCTCCAGTTATCGTATGTAGCTAATGAACAGCATCTGAGTGTCCAATCAATTTCTTACCTTACGATAGTTCTGTGCCTTACGACTTATAGCTTATGGTCTATCGCTATTTGAACGCTCACACTCGACTAACGAATCAAAGCTGTGAACAACCAAGGTTCAAGAATATTAACACGCTGAAATACGGCAAACGTTCCCTTTTCAGCGTTACTCTGTTTTCACACTGAAAGATTTTTGTCGAAGAATAAAAGTCGTACGACAATTTATCGTAGCCACTCTCGAGCTGATTTCACGCGCAAGATTTTTGTCGTTGTTGAAGCTCAGATTTTACCTCGTGTTCACCTCATTCACAGCGTCTTTCCGTGACTAATGATAAAGTTATTGCTGTATGGTTAATTCCTTATCGTAGGAAAAGGAATAAACGTAATCGAAGACTTTGGATACATCCGTTTAATTAGAGAAGAGACGAAGTTGTCATGTGCTATACGCTTTTTGAAGACCCCAGGAATAATGCAAATAAATTTTTGAATTACATTTTAATGTAAGTTGCTTTCTTTGTTTCACATAAGGGGCTCGAGGACATTCTTCAACGGTAAAATACTAAAAGTGAGACATTTCATTCAACCAGTTGAAATATTGGTTGCTTTATGCCGCAACATTTGTCTAGCTACGATAAAGATATCAGAATTCCAGCATTAATATTTTCAGCCAAATTAATCCTAAGGAAGATGACACACAACTAACAGTCGTTTGGAGTGAAAGCACGCATTTATTCACGTAGGCCACTCCAAATGACTTGACGTCTTCTCATATAGTGCCAAAGTAAGATTACTGAACGACGTCATGTCGCTGATGTTCTATGAAAAGTTCCATAACTTCATTGATGGAATGTGGTCGTACGATTTTCTATAGTTCGACCTAAATCGTTGTGTGTGAAAAGGGCCATGCGGGATTTCTTTCTTACGTTATTTGTGTGTGTGTATGTAATGCATTTAGATATTTAAAGAAGATAATCTATGACTAAATCCACCAATAATCTTTATTCGTCCACATTAACTCAGCTATTTGCCATTAAGCTAAATGTTTCTATCACTGGGTTTCTTTATTTCCGTCTTGCTAAAATTAAATTCTGAAAAGAAAAAGATGAGTCTAAGCACTCCACACTTTAATTCCTTTCACCATAGTAAAGAAGTTTGCTTTTTTCGGCGACGAAGATACTCACCCGCGTACCATGTCAAGGAACAATTGAACATGTTCTTCCTAAAAAATAACAACAGAAGTGTACACACATGTCAACAGAACTCACTCATGCTTTAAGATACGTCAAAAAAACCGTAATTATTCAAATATATATATATAGAATCAATTGTTGCACCGTTAATAATCGATAACGGAGTCAGACGATGTAAATGGATGATTCGGTATAATAATAGCCAACCAGTTGCTTAAAATTTTAATTTATTGATCTTGAGTGCAGTCTCGACAAGCATAAGCTTGTCTTCTTCAGAAATACATTTATGGGTTCATAGAGGGATGCAATATAAAACTTCTGTCATTTTAGTGCGAAGCTGCATCATGTTAACAATTTCAAACAGGGTTACTACTGGCGTCATTACATCCGCTCTCTGCATAGGGCGGGAGATTTTGTAACACCCTTCTCGGCGTGCCGACCGATAGTTTTTTTTAATGCCTAATTTGCATCATGGGAGGTCAGCCCCATTTTGTATATAATTAAGGCCCTCTCTTCCAAATTTCTTTAAAATAAAATAACAGCACTTTATTATTATTAAATGTCTTCGTTTTATTTCTTTAAAATTAATTTACAAAGCCAACTTCACAGCTAATCTCTTAACTCTAACACACACAGAGAGATTCCATATTCTTGTTGAATACAACGATATTATTATATATTTACTACCTTATTATAAACACTACTGTCTGTGGAAGGCAGTTTAGAATTTAACATTTACACCTCTTTTTTTTTCTTTTCCTTGCAGATTATTTATAATTAATACACACACAAAAAAATAATCAATTAAGAATCATAATCAACAACGGTATTTGCACCGATTACAACAGATATGTTATAATTGCCCCCACATCGAGGCACAACTAAATGATGGCACACATTTATTTTTCAAATCACTGTCTATATCAGTCCACTTACTTCTTCCACTCAAAACTTACTTCTCGATGTCATTGAATCAGTGTCTCATATCAACACAATGAAATTAACATATTTACAAACAAATACACCAATCCAGCATACTGTCTTTATCAGTCCTTCCTTGTTTATAATAACAACTATTTCTCACACAACTCAATTGACAATCACTATTTGCAATTACTACCTGTCACAATCTTTTGATCTTCCCTTTAGGCGAGACTTATACAATTTCAAATCTACAACGTTTCTCAATCCTAATCTTTTATTTGACCTAGGATATGCCAGTTCATATGCGCTAATATTCGGTTTAGAAATGAACCTAAAAGGTCCGTGATATATTTTTTAAAAATTCCTTTATTTCGATATTTATTTCTCTGTTTTTTTTTTTTTTTTTCATTCTCATCAGAACTAAATCTCCTATCTCAAACTCGGTCGGTTTTACCCATTTGTCATACCTCCTTTTCCTATCTTAAGCTTTCTTGATCATTATAATTTCATCACATTTTATCAGATCAGTGTTATGCCCCCATAACGTTCTGTTTTTTTCCTTTTCTTCCAGTCTTTTAGTCCTTCCTCATATACTCCATGAATCTTACTTATCCTATACATGTCTAATTCCATCCAAATTTGAGGTTTTAGTCTCTTACTTAGTTTCCCGGTTGCCCCCATGATCTGAATGTGGTTTACCGGCATTTCCGTCACCTTATATCTTGCTACAATATTTTCATACAACGTGTGTGATATCGCCGTCTGGTCGCTTCCGGAGTCTACTAGCGCTCGGCATTCTATTCCAAGTATCTTCACATCAACTAATGGCTGCCTTATTTTATCCTCTAAAACGTCATGCATTTCTTCACTTAACAAATCTTTCACAATTTCTTCATGCGACCATTTATCTCTTTGCAACTCTGGCAAAAAATCCCTCTTTAAATTGTTTACATTATATCGCGGTTGGCCGTCTTCTGTTGTATCCTGTACCAACAATTTCTAGCATCTTTCCCCATGGCTGAAATCAGAACAAGTTTCGACTTCGTTATTTTGCTGCGCTGACGCGTTCGTACTGTTTGGACTACCTTTTGTTGCATTTTCAGGCGCTCTTCTCTGAGACACACCTGGATTTACTTCTTCGTCGACACTCTTTACAAAAAATATTCTCACTTTATTTCCTTCATTTTCATTGCATTCACTACTGAACCTATTTTCTTCAATTATATCTTCGCCCTCTTCATTGTCGCTACTCCACGTACCATCACTGCCAATGCTTAGAGGTAGTTCATTGCTTTCGCTGCACAAATTTCCATCTACGAACGCATCTTCTTCCAACTTATGTAACTCCGTCGCTCTCCTTACTCCATGTTCTGCACCACCATCTTTGCCATTATAATCATGTACACTGATTCTGACCAACTCCGATATATACTCATTTTCCCACTTGCTATCGCTGTCCACTGACATGGACCCACATTTGTTGTTATTCATCCTATGCAAACATTCCCACCACTTTAGATATTCTTCTTTGCTAGATTGCTTTGTCCGGTAGTCATTGTAATCGTTTACTGCTTTTTATCACACATATTGGATGGTCCTGCAACCACTGTATCCGCCACTGATAGGACCTTTACAGTTGCGGACTTAAGTTTTCCGATCCTTTTCCTCGTTAGGTTGCCTGTTACCTTTCATTCTCATGTACATAGTTTGTATTGCGGTCGCTGATTTCCCCGTCCGTTCGATACATAACCACGCTCATAGCGATTGTTAGCGTTGCCTTCAAACTGTCGCATGTCGCTTCTGTCTTGCCGATTCACCTGTCCTTCTCCTCTTCCATAAACATTATCTCCTCTGTATGGCCAATTATTTGATTTACCATCAAGATGTCTGTCCCCGTACTTTTTATTCTCGTAGCCGTTTTCTCGGTGACCTTCCACATTGTATTCGTACATTTCGTTACACCGATCTACCCGCTCAAGTGCGTCTAAGAAATCATGAATCCTATCCCACTGGTTAACAACTAGTTTATCTTGCACTTGTCTCGGGAGTTTCTACAGTAATATTTCGATCTGCTAAACCTCTCCTAATGGTTGATCCAAATAACGCAATTCCTTTCGCATTGCGTTGCAAAAATCTCGCATCTTCCCGTCGCGTCTGCCTAAAACGACGACAATTGTAAAAATCACTTTTCTCTGCATTCGTGCAGACCAAAACTTTTCGCGAAATCTTCTCAAGAATTCTTTGTAATCATTGCACTCTTCAGCCGCTTCACAGCTCCAGGAAAAAGCTTCGTCCTTCATTTTACCTCTGACATAGCGAATCTTCTCTATATCCGACCATTCTAATGGTAAGTCTTTATCATAGATCTTTACAAAATCTGCAGGGTGAATATTTCCGTTCGGTTTAAACGCTGCATCAGGTAACATCGGCGGATTATACGTATTCACCGTTCCGGTAACAACCGCGCTAGGTCGGCGTTCTACCTTTTCCAATCTTTCTTCTACCAGATTGAATCTAGAACCAATCTGTTCACTTTCAATTTCAACTTCATCAATCTGTTTTTTCAATTGAACGATATTGCCTGCAGTTTGTTGCTTCACCAAAATTATTTCTTCCCTACATTCTTTTTGACTTTCAAACATGACTTCTCTGATGTTTCCTATAATGGCGTTTTGTCTTTCATTATTATCTGCTATACGTTGATCCATTTGCCCGGCTACTTCTTGTCTAACCTCTTCTTGGAAATGTTCTAATTCAGTCCGCACCTCTTGCTTCCAATTTTATTGAATTCTCTTCATCTCATCCCTCATAACCTGGAAACTTTCTTCATTCTTCTTTTGATTTGCCATAATTTCTATTTTCAATTCCTGAATTGCTCTTTCCTGAGTTAACATAAGTTCTGCTTTCAATTCTTGGTTGGCTTTTTTTTTTTTATTTAATATAATTTTTTCTTGATTTGACACAAGTTCTGATTTCATTTCTTGCATTTCGATTTTTCTTTCTATGGCTTGATTTAATATCATTTCTTCGAGTTGCTTGAAACATGACATGAACTGTTGGGGATCTACACTCCTTTCTCGAGCATCAGATATTCGACTTAATTCTGGTGAGACTGCGTCATTTACATCATTATCTCGCCCATCGCCGCTGTCCCTATCATTTAGCCCATTATAACCATCATTACTATTAATATTACTGCTTTCAAAATACTCTGCAACCCCTTTACCTCAGCATTAATATTTGGACTGCTAGCCAATTCCGCTTGAACAGAATTACTATTACCACTTCGGACTCTTAATGCATCTTTATTATCAAAACTAACAATTCCAGAACTACTCGTCCTCCATTCTGACGTATTACTTTGGTCCTCACCCAAATCAATTTGCGCATCCTCTCTAACCAATTTAATGCAACCGTTTTCCATCTTTGCAACAAATTAAAATAATTTAGAAACAATAATAAATTTTATTTACGCGAAAAAAAAGAAAAAAACCAATAGTATTCTACAATAACTGCTCTCAAGTTTATACAGCACAACACCAATAGTACAACTATGTATTTCAACGCAGATAATACTATGCATAGACTGGACCACAAAACTCAAAATTTCGTAGTACCTATAATGTATACAGAAATGCACGACAGAAATATCAAAAGTCCACTTGGTATAGCACTGCAAATAAGCAACCATGTACATGCAAACACAAAAAAAAAAAAAAAAAAAAAAAAAAAAAAAAAAAAAAATCAGTTCTTTAAAGTTACGATATTTTTCGAAAAATAAATTTCCCCCTTATTATTTTGTTTTAAAAACTTGTATTATTCTTTTGTCTTAGCTCTAGTCTTTCACAGACGCCTATAACCTATTTTAAACATGCTACTGCAATTTTACAATCTTTTAGATTTTTTGACGTTCGTTAATTTAATTACTTTCTGACAATCTGTCTTTACTTAATTCGTTGCAAAATAATAGTTCTTACATCACCGTTACAATTTAATTATAAATTCTGATTGTAAAGTCTTTACTTTTCGGAAGTTAGTTTCTAACAATTGAACTTTATTTTCTTGCTGACTCAGTTCTTGCCTCAATTACAAATTGCTTTAATTGAAACATTAATATTAAATGATACTTCTTCTTTTTGTTGAATATGAGACCGCAAGTCCAAAGAGAACTGGAATCTGTACTTGCCAATCTGCGCCGATCTGCTCCACTTCGTCCTCAGAAAAATCCTTGATGAACCGATCCTAGCAGTAGTCTCCAAATGTAACACCCTTCTCGGCGTGCCGACCGATAGTTTTTTTTTAATGCCTAATTTGCATCATGGGAGGTCAGCCCCATTTTGTATATAATTAAGGCCCTCTCTTCCAAATTTCTTTAAAATAAAATAACAGCACTTTATTATTATTATTAAATGCCTTCCTTTAATTTCTTTAAGATTAATTTACAAAGCCAACTTCACAGCTAATCTCTTAACTCTAACACACACAGAGAGATTCCATATTCTCGTTGAATACAACAATATTATTATATATTTACTACCTTATTATAAACACTACTGTCTGTGCAAGGCAGTTTAGAATTTAACATTTACATCACTTTTTTTTTCTTACAGATTATTTATAATTAAAATAATCAATTAAGAATCATAATCAACAACGGTATTTGCACCGATTACAACAGATATGTTATAATTTCCGCCGACTAATGACGCAAGTAGTAACCATGTTTGAAATTGTTGACGTAGTGCAGGTTCGCACTAAAATGACAGAAGTTTTATATTTCATCCCTCTATGAACCCATAAATGTACTTCTGAAGAAGACAAGCTGTCGAAACTGCAGTCAAGATCTATAAATTAAAATTTTAAGCAACTAGTTGGCTATTATTATACCGAATACGAGTTTTACCGTTGCTATAACGCAGCTATGTTCAAGATTCGTAGATGGATGAGCCTATTTTCTGTGTACTTTTAAATGAACCGCACGTAACGTGGGCCGTAAGTAACAATACTTCCTTTCGAATGTCTGGATGGTTTAAAACAGCTTTTAGTTCCTTACAATGACGACGTTAGCTCTTCAAATTGGAGACTCAGAAATTCCTCAGCTGCGGAGTAGGCCGTGTGTGCTCAGTGATGACGTCATGTGCGCTTCAGGCATCGCTTTCGATAAGGTAGTCGAAGGTCTGTTCTAGCAGCGATAACGGAGGCACTGCTTGCTCATATCTGGCGGATGCCGTTCCCAAACCTGTATAAAAAAATATCTAACAGTGGTATGAAGCTAAAATAATTACGTAGTTCCTTGAGTTCAATAGTTTCCAGTTGGATAAGTATTAAAGCATGGAATTGGATTCTGCCATACTAATTATCTCACAAAGACTAGCTCGAAATGTAGAAATTATTGTGGAAATGTGCTATCACCATAGTCTTGCGTTTATTCTACTCTCTACCTTAAGTAACATTCATCGGATATGGGAGGATAATAATGGAAGTCGAGAGTTACTAGCAACCGTTATGCAGGCAAGAGAAGATTTCAGTGTCAAGAACGTCTATAAATCCCAGCACTTTCCGACAGACAAAAACGGAAATTTTCTTTTCCATTAAGGGATCTAAGAAATTTACAGAATATCTAGCATTAAATCATTCAAAATTCATAGTTGCATTTCGTCAAGAATGTATAGTATCAGTCAATAAAGCATTTTTCAGATAGTCGTAACATTTTAAGTATCGAACTGTGTTCTCAATAAAATACATCTTTTAAAATACGATCTGCCGATATAAAGTACACCTTTAGCTACTTCAGGACTCATTGGACAAGTAAAGCATAATTACAGTGAAAAGAAAGCTGTTTACAAAAATTAATTATTTACAGTGATTCGGCCAATTTTTGTCACTCACGGAAACTACGGGAAACTTCGCCTTTCGTCTTCATGGCTGTAGAACGTAACAAGTAAACCCTGAAGTAGAGTAACAAGCATGTTATAATGTCCTGCGGTTAGACAGTTTGATTGTTTACCTTCTCAACTTTCGATAACTTCAGCATTACTATGGAAAATTGTCTTTGTTCTTTGGAAGAAGTAACGTGCAAAAGAACTAACTCAGTCCATTCACATTTACAGAGTAGTACAAGCACAGTTATGTGGCTAAACGCTCTGTGGTAACAGAACATTTTTGTGCAAAAAACATTTCTAATATAGTTCTTTGACCCGAATAATGATCCGGGATTCGATAGGTCTGACGTCCAGGAGCCCTTCACAGAGATGACATTTCAATCACGCCTTCTATGAGTTGGTGGATTGAGTAGCTTGGTACTTGTTGCCGGTCGCAAGCCCGGATCAAACATGAGGATTGGCCGGATAGACTAATACCCTGCCCGCTGCACTAAACATGAATTTTTCATAGGTGCTGTACATACTAGCTTCTTAAACTGGACATGGAAAAATAAAACGAATCTAAGGCAGAGAAACTTATTGAGAACTAGTTGCTCCCCCGATTTATTCCGAATGGAATTTTAGATTTGTGCTCTCAGAGAAATGTTGGCAGGGCAGTAAAAAGTAGAGGAGCAGAGCTGAATTTTTTCTTTTTTTTTTTTATCTCCTCGTTTCCCCCCAAATTTAGGTTGCGCGTAAATTTTAAATGTGTTAGAGGTCATCTGTTGTTTGTACCATATCTGCCACTAATTTGGAAGATTTTACGGTTGACCTATACCCAACATTAGTATTGTTCAACAAGCTTCCTTGGGCAATAATTCAGCTCGTGCAGGAGGTAATATTTTTATTTGTATGCATATAAACTTTAACATAAAATGCCTAAATTAATTGCAATCTCTTATACATCGCTTAAAAAAATATATCCCTCTACTGCCAAATACTTAAGGGAGAGAGTTTTCTATGCGTATCTATACAAATGCTACTGCGTTTTTCTTCGCTAGATAGATTTTATGATGATTACTATGGGAACTTCTTGCACTACATTTAATTGTCTTTACTGTCGCCCACTTTTAAAAATGCGCAGCTCTCGCTCCCTTTGAGAAATTTGAGTTACTCTGATCAGTCCAGTTAGAATAATAAAGAATCTCCTATACCCTTTTCCTTAAGAAATGTGGTAAGTAAATTATTAGTACGAGGATAGTTATTATTGGCCTGGGGACCCCGGAGTGTAGATTGCCTGCTGAGAAACAGAGCTTTTAGTGGCAACGAAGTCCGCCTTTGTCATGGACATGGCTTGATGTAACTTAGTAATCCTAGGGAAATAAAAGTACCGCTAAGGTACTCAGCGGTCTACCGTATGTATTTCCCACCCCCAAAACGAAGCTTACCAGAGGTAAAGAAAAGGGTAAAGAAGCTATCATAATCCAAGTTAAGATCATGGATGTGATGACTGTAATACCAAAGCGCAATTAATATAACCTAAATTTTAGACGGAAAGAATTCAATATCCTCACTCTCAGAAATCGAAAATAATAACAGTATGGTTAAAGATAAAGAAAGAGGGAGCTCTATTTCTGATGCTGTGCTGTATGTTCGACTGACACAGGCCTCCAGCATTTAAACGGAATAGGTTAGAGCAGTGGTGGCCAACTCAAATGATCTTGCAGACTGCATATAAAATTATTTATCCCCATATTAGATTTAGACTCACTACAGACTTTTTTGGAGTGAAAAATTGAAATATAATGAGTTATTATTATTGAATTTACTATTATTCTTACATGTAAACATATATAATATCATAATAATGATACTAAACGCACATTGTAAAGAAATATATAACTCTAAAATGGAATACAAAAAATATTTTGTAAAATTGTGATGAATCTCGCGGGCCGGAAAAATGTTGAAGGCGCGGGAGACTTGGAGACTTTAGATTGTGCCCCCAGGAACCTATTGAAATATCTTTGGTACGAACCTTACCGTTCGAATCAAGTCCGCAACGCATAGAATGACTCCAGCCCCTGGCAGTCTCAAATCAGCGGAAGATAGTTTCCTGAGCATAGATTTAACTCTTTAAAACATTCAGTTAATCTGGCAGGCATTAAGCAGATGACAATAAAATATGGACGGAGATACACCCCCCCCCCCCCCATGCAAGAACTTGCCCACGCCCTAGAAACAAAGCATTCTAGGTGAATATATCTGCTGAGGCGAGTTAGTCATTCCTTGTCAGGAAGTTGAAACAAATAGAGATGGCACGAGCGAGGCAGTAAAACGAGCTGAAAAAAGTTGATAGAGCGGTCGGTCGCCTTTACGCGGCTATAATACGTACGTATATGATGTTAAGGAGAACTATTTAAAATGCGCGACTGACAAGTTATTACAGAAACCACGTACCTACTGTGAAAGACAGAGAAAGAACAATACTGAATTCTTGAAGTTTCATTTCGTTACACCAATGGACAGTGAATTAACGTAACGCGAAACCCAAGCCCATTTTCAACTACAAAAGACGTTCAGACAAAGTTTACTTTCTGTTGTTAAGTTAAGGATTAAATTTTTATGTTTCTACGAGGGTTGAATGATAAATAATTCCTTCCAGGTCATAACTCGGGACTGACTGGGAATATTTTAATAAATCAAACACAGAAATAATTAATTTAATTAACAATATTCACTTTACCACATAATCACCAGACAATTGGATACATTTCTGCCAACGATGATCCAGTTTTCTGAAGCAGTCACGGAAGAAGTCGACACTCTGTTTCCGCAACCACAGTCTCACAGTTCTCTCAACGTCTTAATCAGAAGCATAATGATGTCCCCGCAGATCTTCTTTCAATATCGGGAACAGACGGAAGTCAGACGGTGCCAAATCTGGACTGTATTGAGGATGCCGTATGGTGGTGAGATTCAGTCTCTGAAGTTCTGCTGTGGTGGTACGTGAAGTGTGTGGTCTGGCATTGTCATGCTACAGGAAAACATTTCACTTTTCCTTTCGGACCCTTGTTAGCCGTCGTTTCTAAGTTCGCATCTTTGTGATGTAACACTCTGAATTTATTGTCCCACGTTCATGGACATTAACATGGATAACACCATCTGCGTCCCAGAACACTGTTGCCATGATTTTTCTGGGGCGAGTCTTTGTGTCGATATTCTATAGACTGGCGTTTCGTCTCCGGGTCGTAATGGTGTACCCATGTTTCGTCTCCTGTCACAATTAAATGGAGAAAGGCATCACCTTCATTCTCTTAACGCGAGAGGAGTTCCTTTTTGCTTGTGAAACTCGGTGGTTGCTGTCTCAGGACGTACAACTCTTTGTTTGTCACACAAGTCAGATTTTACCACCTCAACATCTTTAAACTTACTCGCCCATCGACGCACAGTACTCACATCGACACATCACCATAAACAGCTTGCATTCTTTGATGAATCTCCTTTGGGGTGACACCTTCTGCTGCCAAGAATTCAGTGACTGCACGTTGCTTAAATCGCAATGACCGACCGTCTGCGCAGGGTTCCATACTTTACACTGTAACACTACAATCGTTCAATGCTGAAGCTTCCCGCCAACTGGAGTTGTAGAGGAGAGTATTCAGAACAAGCCAGTACCTGCCGCATACCAGTGCAGCTATCTGTTGAGGAGTTATGAAGGTGGAGGCAATATTTATCATTCAACCCACATATTTGCAGTTAATGAGTAAATATCCTTAAATTAATATTTCTTGAAAGTTGAGTTAATTACGCCAAAATAGATAATTAAGAGTCCTGTCACGAAAGCCATTAAGCGTATCTGTTGGAATTTAGCAATTACGGGGATGGATGAAGCATTGTAGCAGCATCATGAATTACGAACTAGATAACTTTGCACCAGAAATGGAAGTCTACGGATTTCAGATGAAATTTATTCACTCGTAAACGGCCGCCAAAATGAATTATCACAGAGCAATTAGCTTGCATACTAGTTTGCTACTACGAAATGAAGTTTACAACTATTGGCGTGTAGTACAGAAACAAGTGCAAGTGAACTAGTGGCTCAACTTCCTAAGCTGTTTGCTGGTCTCCTAGTGGCGGTCTCCACGGCGGGATCAGATGCACTTGCTCGCCAGTGCCCCGGGCTATCTACAAAGACCAGGATTACAGCAGACGTTCTGTAAACTCAGCGACCACTTACATTAGCACTAACAGCTTCTTCCGCCCTCCGGTATCATCAGCTTGGTGTTCTGGCAGAAGAGGTTAAATAACTTAATCATTATCTCACATACACCAACAGGCTATTAGTCTTTATTTCAAGAGTAATAAAACTAATGGTTAACTTAGAAACCTTTTAAACATATATATTCATAAATCTTGATTTCGTAGCAACATAATAAGAAACGACTGAATATGACACATGGAGCAACCGTTTCATTAATTTCCAGAAATAATAATAAAAAAAGAAATAGAAACTAGCCTCAATATTTTGTCGTTCATACAGCTCTGCAATTCCGGCATGTTGTTACATACCATTGATTTAGAGCAGCCAAACATTTCAGTCACAATAGCATGTTAGCTTTAGAGCTAAAAGTATATATATATATATATATAGATGAAGGACTTACAATTTATTACTGCCCCACCATGCCTGATTAGAAATAATTAATTCCTTCAAAAGTCGTCACTACTTTCTCCAGCGTTATAATTTCTTCGGCTCTGTTTTATGTTCATAACATCATTTGAAAGAACGAACTCGGTGTCTCAAGCGAAGCTGATCATGGAATGAGTATCTCCTGAACAACAACTTCCTGGGATACCTTCAACAATGTGACTAACGATGTTATGCGTATGTGACGCTAATGGTGTGTATATCAATGTATGGGTTTTTTTTTTTCCTGTGGCGCTTGACGTTGAAGATATATGAAAGAAGGGGAAGGGTTGATCCTGGTAGCACCGAGAGTGGTGGTGTAACGGTTAGCGTTCTGGCCTCGCACTGGGGAGGACGGCGGTTTGAATCCCCGTCCGGCCATCCAGATTTGGGTTTATCATGGTTTCCCAAATCACTCCAGGCATGTGCCGGGATGCTTCCTTTAAAAGGCCATTGCCGTATTCCTTCCCATTCTTTGCCCTCCATCCTTTCCCTTCTCTAAAGATCTCGTTGTTAAGAGACGTTAAGCAGTTTAAAAAAATAAAAGAAAATTGAGACCAGACGTGCAACGAATAAATAGTGTATTCGACCATGCGCCAAATACCGAATATTCTGGAGGCTTCCTGGCCGAAGAGCCAAATTTTTGGCAAAAGTATTCAGCCAGCTTGGCGTCAAAATCTGTGTTGCTGTTCTTGTCTTTTTCCCACCTGTTCAATTATCGTAACCATCAACCACTATGTGCCTGTTTCAGCATGCTTCAAATATAGTCTCAAATATCGACGTTGAGTTATACGTGACTGATTCCTTTTTTTCTTTAAGTATATAGTATTTCAGCGCTAAATAATTATTTCCATGAGGTGTGAAAATGGAAAACTTTTCTTCCGATAGTTCATTTGAGGAACTGATTAAAATCTCAAGTTCTAGATGTGCATGCTTATCTGATTTTTTCCGTATGGTGTTACTCTAATGCAATATTGCGATAAAACTAGCACATCAGAGCTGACACCCAAGTGAGACTTGTAATGCAACATGGATTGAACGAACGATTCGAAGACATTACCACAAGTAAAAATTAATTCAGCTTGGTCTTTTCTTCTTTCTTTAGCATGAGCATCCAATTCTTGGGTTCTAATGACTTTAGCTGCTCGTGCTCTGTTAGAGCTACACTTTAGGCTAGGTTTACACCCGCAAGGCATGTCAAAAAAGAAGACAAAATAAACTGGTGCTGTTACTTTCGGCAAATGGTTGTCACTGTATTTGTAGGTGCTCGTAATTCGAAAAGGGGTGTATTTCGAGTACGGATGATCATTTTCACAAACCTTATTAGAGCTAACTCTATTGAACAAGTGTTCTTCACTTCCTCAGAACCACTGGTAAATACTCGAAACGTTTGTCAGATCGGTTACTTCCTTCTTGCGTCTGAACTGTAATTTCCTTGAACCCGCACGAAGAATTTCTTCTTACCTAATGGCCACGCATAGTGTTAAAGATATTAAATCCTTTTTGAAGCAGCTGGAGAGATTTGCTGAAACCATGGAATACTGAAATTGGATGCCCGACGGGATTTGAATTCGCATCCTCCCGAATGCCAAGCTACAGTTTTACCTATAACCCATCGGACTTGGAAGGCAGAAACTAATGCTTGACAGAAAATTTTATAGAAGTATCAGTGTTAGTTAGAAACAAAGAGAGATATGAAAGTTTTCCTGCATCTATCTTCCAGATTTAAAATGTGGAATCGCTAATTCACAATGCAGACGTATTTGTATACTTATTTACTGTTATTAATTATTATTATTACTAATAAAACTATTGCTAATGCGATAAAGTTAAGCTTACCTTCTAAATATGTTATTGTGAAAACAAAATTAAGGTGTTAATATTCCGAACCATTTATTTTTCTAGAAATAGTTTGCTTGTATTTCGTGACTTATTTTACCATTAGAGTTCTTTCGTAAATGATCTTACCTTCAACCTTTGCGTGTATTTGTCACACACAGTTCTATAGCGCTGCAGCGCTAGAAAGTGCAATTAATTCCATTAAAGCTCTCTTATTGGTTTTACGAGCGATTCTTTTCGGTATTCTTCATATAACTGCGTTTGCAAGCGAATTGTCAATTGTTTATTCGAGGGAAAATAATACACAATGGTTATCAAAATTACGAAAAAAGTTTTATCATTCCTCTATAATCAATCTATTTGGTTATTTCAATAATTATTATTACTAAAATGGTGATATTCATGGTTATTTTAACTGTAGAACTCCGAACTTTACCTCTAAGCGTCTGCGAGTTTCTTGCTGCGTGGGCTCATTTTTTTAGTCTTGGGTAAAGTGCTGGGTATGAGAGGTCTATTTTGTCATGAATTTAGTGTACCACCTACCAGTTATGCTGTCCCATGCGGTATTCTTGTCTAGAACGAAGCATAATCGAAAGGCGAGGGGTCTCACGAATTGTGTCCACGACTGTACATACACTTGACGGCAAGTAAGAAGAGATAAATTTCCTTGTTTGACAAAGCTTACAGCAAAATACTTGTCTGCGCCAATAAGCAGTGTTTATTTGGGACGGCTTTCCTCTTAAGCTCTGTGTAGCTACGAGAAGAAAAGAAGTAAACTACTGCCTGACAATGCAGAAAAATTAGTATTATCTTCCACTCCTAAATTTTAATTATGATGATTCAAGTTAATAGATATTTGATATTTTTGTTACTTTTGCTTTGACATTTTGGAAGTTGATTATGGTCGATTATTTTATAATTGTATTTATCATATAATTAATCAAAGGTTTTATTTCATGTAATTATCCAACTACAAAGACATTCCGAACAGGTTAAAAGTGGCCGAATAAGTCGAATATCGAATATTTTCCGAATTCGCCGAGTGGTGTTTAGCGGTGTTTGACAATGGAAGCGGTGCAAGCTTCCGAAACGTCGCCAGGCGAATCAACTTTGACGCGGCTTGAAACCCGAGAAGTTTTTCTACAGTTGCCGAATATTTGTTGCAAGCTTAATTGAGACCCGTAGTTTAGAAGATAGTCATGTAATTGCTAATCCACTGGAGGTAGTTTGTTGTGATCATCCTGTAACAGACCTGTAGTCGTAGGTTCATAGATGAGTATAGTTTTGTTACTTGTGTACATTCTGGTAGCAGCATTAGTTATATTATATGGTAACCTCGGAACATAGGTGGCGGAGGAAAAGAGCTTCCAATCAGCTTTTTGTTGTTGTTGTGGACACACTGCCTGCGTGAGTGAGATCACTCACGATGTCAGATACGCGTCACTCCTGATAAGAACGGTGGAGTGCGTTAGGAAGTGATAACAGGTGGTACGCGTCGTTCCTTCATCAAACGAACACAGATTTCAACTACAGTCGGGGTTAACCTCGATTTGTCAAAGGTGTGTTCCGTACTCGTGACTGCTTGATGGCTGCATGCTATCATGACGATGTACTTTGTAGGTATAGAATCTCAGTGTTATATTGCAGGATGTCGAGCAACCACTGTAATCAATGTAAGTTTCAGTAAGCCCGTACTGGCTAGTCTATTTAGGTTCTTAGGCAGTTTTCCAGTCATCTAACGATTGTTGATTTGGAACTCACTTTATGTCCCAAAATCCACCCTATCAGAAGACATATCAGCTCAACACTTTATATGATCCCCAGAAAGTTGCAACATTTACTATCCTTCTTTTGATTATATTATTCATAGTAAACTCAATGAATCCTACTACGTGTATGGCTGTGGATGTTATATATGGGAGAGTGGGGCATAGTGGCCATTGTGGTCAAAGTGGCCATGGCGGTTTTTGGGGCCAACGGATGGTGACATCACAAGAGAAAATTAATAAATAATGCAACTTAATGAGTTCAGTTGCCTTGAGAAGCCCGATTCGGTTAGCATTTCATCTCTCGCAGTTATTAGAATTTTTGTGGTGTTTGATGAGCCTGATGTTTGGCAAGTGGTCAATTTATGAATTTATTACTAAGAAACCAGATCACTTACCGCTTCTGAACAAAATTCTTTGAGAAAGTGATTTTTTGCTGTAGATTTCTGACTTGATCGTGATTGCTTCTTCGTAAAGATAGAATGACGTTTCTGTAACGGCGCCAAACCGGGCAAAGTATCCCCCTGCAGTGCACGGATTCTGGTTGTTCTTGCAGATTATTAACTTTATACAATGCTTTGAAAGAATGCTTTATTATCATGTGAAGCTAAATTGAGTATATTAATAATAATCAGAAAACAAAATTAATTAAATTATTTCTATTTTGTGTCGATATTTCAACGACCGGAAACTTCTTTTTCTATAAGTCCAAAGGATATTGTCGAGCAACAATAGCAGGATAAAGCAAATGCAAAGGCGGAAACAAAGGTTCCTTGCAGATGTTCACAAGTTCATATAAAAATGTACTTGTAGCTGCAAAAGCAAAGAAAAAGATTAAAACAAAAAAGAAGGAAACCAATGCTAGACAGAAAATCACCAACCGCAGGAAATCCAACCCAAAAAGGTGTTATTTAATGAAGGCAATTATCAAGAATACACACAGTGCCTGTACTGCAACGAAAGCATTTCAGCTCAAGGTCACAAGAACGATGGATCGAGTGCCAAATGTGTTACTTTTGGGCTCACGAACTCTGTGATGGAGTTGAACGAAACAGTTATTCCTTTGTCTGCGAAAATTGGAATTAAAGTGCCTTACAGGTTATATGACTTTTTTCTAAATACAGTACACTGTTTTGCAAATTTAGATTGTTTTTAATCAATCATTTCTGATTTTGAAGCTAATTTGCCACTTTGCCCGACTTGGGTAATTTTTTAAAAATTCGTTATTTTAGGCACTAAACTTAATACAAAGGTAACTAAAAAAATTCTGGTAGGTACTAGGATAGTTGAACGTCGTAACTCCTGATTTTGATGCATTTAGGTGTATTGTAAACTACCTTTAATGATCGTCAAACCTTAGCCTGGGCACTTTGTCTGGGCACTTTGTCTGGGCTTCCTCTAGGTTTGTTCGTTTGGGCCAACTAGGACTACTTTAATCCTTTGTTTGGCTTGAATTTGCTGTGGATGTGTACACATCAGCGTTAAAAATAGGGTCGTTAGCCCTAGAGGGAACCTACAGTTTAACGAGGAATCCGAACCACAGAAGCGTTCTGGCGTAATTCACATTACACAGTAAGTTGTGCCAGAGGTGAAGGTCGGGTTAAGGGCTTATAAAAATCCCCGCCGAGACAGGGATTCGAACCGGGAGTCTCAGCCACCTACGGGCTGCGATTGTTCACGTTATTTTCTTGTTTCTTTACGTTTTTTTGTTTTATGGTAGGCTTACGTTCAACTTAGTTGTCCGCGTGCGTTTTTCATAAGAGTACGCCTCAACAGTACGGATCCTGGAATCGCCCTATACTTCTTTCACACAGCCACAGACAAATACACTACATTTAACATCGCCACACTCAACGCATATATCTTAACACTCATTTACAGGCCAGATTACACTTTCATAGACAAGTGGTGACACTTAAGTTCCGCTATCCCGCTAACACAGGCTCTGCGACAAGTCGGTTGGTAAATACAGATGTCGCATCTGAATAGTAAAAGCGAAACCTGCAGCACGTCGGGAAAACGCTGGGAAGATGATGGTGATCCATGTTGAAAACAGAGAAACAAACCCTAATATAGCATATCGTTTTAGACGTGACTGTTGTGATACTCAAATATAATTTTCACATCAAAAAAGTTTTTCGCCACTGTGAACCAAACACCACCGTTAAACTCAGAAAAGTGATGACGATTTGTGCCGCGTTAAGCAATAGTAATTATCGAATCTTTCTTAAGCAATTCGCCTGAAATTTAAATGCACGAAATATTATTTGTTTGCAGTTTTCTGAACGCCGTGACGCTCCAAATTTGGTCTAAAGAAATTTATGTATCTTGTGTTTCCATAGAGTTTCCAAGCAGTAAGTAAATTTATTTCATTTCAGTGAATGATAAATATTACAACCTGAATGGTATCGCTTTCCTGATACATTAATATCAATTAATCATTAATGCGCTATATATATAGTGTTATAAAGACAGTTATCAAATGGTAAAGAAACAATATTCAGTGCAAAAAGTAAAATGGTTTCTCCCATTTCTGCAAGCGATTTTTTTGACATATTAAATGACAGATTTCATTCAACAGTGTAACATAAATTCGTAATGAAAGTAGGAACTCAAATGAACAAAGACGTCCGTGAGTTATTTCTAGTTCATCTGATCACAGTGCTATCGATGTGCACATTCTGTTTACATTCTCGATCTAAAGAATTGATGGCAGTATCATGTATTACTGTCGAAGCACGAATCGTTAAATTCATTGAGAAATCGCAATCGTGGATTACCAGGTGAAATCTCATTTAAGTTTTGTTTTAAGAATATGAAAAACGGAAACAAAATGTTTACTGAAAAAGAATGTCTTACCTTGCCCTACTCCTCTAATACTTTCTAACATTTACAACAGTGTAAACAGGTTTTTCTCTGTCATGTACTCTAAAGCACACGTTCTTTGTCTTTCTATCGTTTTTATGAATGTGATACGGTTTCTTCACAATTATTCTGAAATTATGCGGTCAACTTCAAACACAAAGATTCCACATAATCCGTTAGCATAAGACAACAGTAATATTGGACTATTATCATGTGAGGGAATATTGCCCTCACTGAAACGGAAAAAAACTGTTTTGTATTAAATTAATAGTTGGTAAATATCTGCCAACGCCATCAATTTTTAATAATTTAGTTTCGTACGTATTTCGCCTCTCTTTGAGATATCAACAGCAACTAATCTTATTTACATTGGTTCTAATAGTTATTTCATAGTAGAGCTGGTACCATTTTGACAGATGGTTTTCTGAGAAAAAGAGATATGTGCAGTTAAAGAACTCTCTACCAATACTGTGAATAACATTCGTCGCTGATGACGCTGTGAAGAAAAGTCAAACGCTTATCGAAAAAAATTATCTTAAAAATAGTTGAATAGACGGTTATTTACTTAATTAAACAGTTGCGGGAAAATAGCATGCAAGTTTTTTGTATTCTTTACTGTATTTTTCGAAGCGAGGCAGAAGGAAAGGGATGCAAGTAATATCCAGGCCGATGCGCTGCCAATAAGAAGTTCTTGGGTGCCGCCTCCTTATGGGTTACCCACGACTTGTCTGTCCCCGGGTCATGTCAAGATTGCGTTCGGAGCAAGTTCTGACTGGAGGATAAGATATAAACGAGGCCGCATGCTGCGTCGTCTCAAAAGTTCGTAATGCACCAAGAATGGAGCGTTCTAGTGGTTGTCACAACTTGTTGCTCTTGTTACTCTTTTGTCAAGTTACTGGGTGCATCCTCAGCAATGACATGAACGATCACTTTCTTTAATTAACTTTTATGTCACTCAGTTTTGGAAACGAACCATTATTATCCTCTGAAACAGTATAAATGTAAGCAATCCATTTCTTAAAAGTGCTGTATTGGTGTAGATGCATGGACTATTTCTACGTTTAGTTTTATCATGCTTTACGATCAAATGAAAGTAATTTTTAATGAGAGATAATTAAAATTTATACCAATCTAGCAATCAATATGCACTGCAAACTGAACTGTTTCAATTATAATTAGAATCCTAGTGCCAATAGCTTAGGAAATGGCCCGTAATGCTTTGCTTACAAAGATCTGAATTCCGGTTTCCTGATTGCAGAAATTTATCGGAATATTTAGTTACATCATTTGTTTAATTCCCAGCTAAAATTGTAAATACAATGAGAAATACCAAAGATTAATTGTAAAACAACAGACACAAAGGATACAAACATAAGTGAGAATCAATAAATGAGAATATTTGTTTTATGTCATTCTAAAATAAATCACTTGCCAATTATCCTTCACGCAACATGTATACGAGTAGTTCATTGCTATTTTCTGTTTACTTCTTTCACTCTAAACAATATCGCAAAAAATTACTTTATTTTATTTATCTCAATAAACTCTTCAACTAATTGTAATATGGAATAAAGAAATGACAAGTTTCTAAAGATTTTTTCCTAAATTTTCACCGATTTAATTATTTTACTTCAGCTAGTCATAATACGGATGTTATTAATTTTAACAATATGGAGTTACCGTCTGAGAGTGGTTTCCTGTAGCAATACCATGCTGTGTAGCTTTGAACGTGAAATACAACTACCAGACAGGTATACTTTTCCGCCATATTCTTCCCGCTATAATACGATACGATTCATACTGGTAGATACAGTTCTAGAGAAATAACTGGGGCATAATGATTCAGCTACCATGGTGACATGAAGAACGCCAGATGGCCTGGACTTTCCACAAACTAAACTCGACCATTACAATGGGTTCTAAGTTCCTCACGTTTCAGCTGTGCGTTTAGAATGAAATAGAACAGAACTATACCAGAAAATACATTTCTAACGTAAATTGCTTACTGATTTTAACAATATAACTAAAAAAACATCATTCAAGGAACAGTAAGAAAATATGAATTGTAACTTGTTTCTTTTACCTGGAAGAAGTTACAGTATAACCAAAGAAGCAAATAAATTTTTGCAGACGTGTTTCTGGACTCGGCAGCTTTCGGGAGGGGGGCTGGGACAAAATTAAATGTATATAATTTAAGGCTTTTCGACGAAATTAAAATTGTTACTTTCAGCGATAATTTATTTCCTGGCTTGGCAGCTTACACCTGTTATTTATTTATGTTCCCAACAGCGAGGAACTCATTGAATCTGTATACAGTATTTTTCTGTCTCTACATTTCCTAACAGTAAGTGTTATTTCGTTATATTGTGTCAGAAAATTTCCCTTTCATGTTCGATTTTTTTTCGAAATATCAGCAAAGAATCGAGTATTTAAAGGAATTTTATGAAGAGAAGACGTGTAGAAGACAAAGGTCAGCGTATGCGAGGTAGATGAATTATATAGTCCCAGATGCATTACACTGTTGTTGAAGAAATTTGCAATCTATAATATAAAAATGAATCGCAAAATGTGTTGGTAAGCGCATAACTCAACAACGCCTGGACCAATTCGGCTAATTCTTTTTTTTATATTTTCGTTAAGGCACAAGAAAGGTTCTTATGGAGAGAAAAAACGCAAAAACTGGAAGGAAAATAGTAAAAACAACACTTTTCTTTTCCCTCAATCAAAACAAAACAAAGGCGCGTTAGGATTATCTTTGGTATGACTTCAAGTTGATTAGGCTCTATGGATATTAATCTATGCCTGCGTGTGATCAGCGAAAATAATATCACTGACGTACGTGTTATCATTATTTCCTCCGTGCGTGGCATTTTCTTGGTTGCTTTTAAATTTTCGTTCTCTCGAAAACCATTTGTGTGTTTATTTGTTCAGTGTGTTTACATTTATACCCATGCCGCCTACCACGAAAGTTTCGACTATGAAAATAGAATGCATCAGTTTAGAAGGATGCAATATTAAGAATACCTAAAAAGCAAAATCGATTACTGGTATTTCAGTTGAGAAGCGATATGCATTATCGTCTGACGATCGAGCCACACTTATCCTATTATTTTAAGAATGCAATGTTCTGGTAAGCCTTGTGGTGATGGGTTCCATTCGTTTTAAACTATGTTCGGGTAGAATTCATGGTGATTGAATTGGTTGCGACTAATAATACTTTCTAACTTTTAAAATCTTCTATATAAATAAAAATGAATCGCCAAATGTGTTGCTAAGTGCAAAACTCGAGAACGGCTCGACCAATCCGGCAAATTATTTTTTCCTTCATATTTTCGTTAATCCACAAGGAAGGTTCTTATGGAGAGAAAAAACGTAAAAATTGCGAGGAAAATAGAAAAATCAACACCTTTCTTTTCCCATACAAACCAGCCAATCAAAATAAAACAAAACAAAGGCGTGTTAGGATTAGCTCTGGTATGCCTTCAAGTTGATTAGACTGTATGGATATTAATCTATGCCTGCCCAAAATAAAGTTCGAAGGAAAAAAAAGGTTTGCGTGTCATCAACGAAAATAATATTACAGCCAGTCAATCAAAACAAAACAAAGGCGCTTTATGATTATCTTTGGAATTGCAAAATGATTGATCGGAAGAAATGGTTTCAAAACAACTCATTGGCATTGGTAATGACAAAATCCCTGTAAACGTTTTGAGTGGCTGCATTACGTTTCCTGTCAATTTTTTGGTTGAACGACCGAACTATATTACAGAGACAAAAACACGGACGTTAATTAAATAAATTTCGAAATTCAAAATGAAATTTCCGGTGAATTAAGGATATACAAATCAGTTGATTGCGCAACTAACCAAGATGATGTAGTCAACTATCAACCAGAATTTTTTAACTCACTGGATTTGCCAGGATTGCTGCTTCATAATCTTATATATATATATATATAAAAATAGACGTGTGTTTTCATATATTTCACTTTTCAACCACCACTAGGCCTACCAAACACAGATCACCGGTCTTTGTGTGTGGAAGTAACATGGAGTTTCCTGTCGTGCACAACGTTGGCCGAATGACGATAGCTGTGGGAGATATGATGATTAAAGTTGGCCAATGCATGGCGTTTTCATATTTCGATCAAAAATTTGTGTCTTCTTATACTTCTCTTTCCTGCCACAACTACATAGCATAGACCATTGGTGTTTGTGTGTGGTAGTAGAATCGTGTCTCCTGTCATGCACTATGGTTGTTAGATGTCGGTAGCTATGGGGGTGTGGGAGATATGGGGGTTGAAAGTGGTCGACCTGCGGCAATTTCATATTTCTGCCAAAGACGCATGTGTCATGGTGTATCACTTTTCAGATAAAACTATCTATCGCAGATCACTGGCGTTTGTGTGTGGTAGTAACACAGAGTCACCTTTCGATCACAACATCGGCCGAATTTCAGTAACTGTGGTAGTGTGGGAGATATGGTGGTTGAAAGTGGCCGGTCAAGGATATTTTCGTATTTCGACGAAAGACATGTGCCTCCGCAAATGTCACTTTTCTGCCAAAACTACATAACATAGAGCATTGGTGTTTGTGTATGGTAGTAGAATCGTATCTCCTGTCGTGCACTATGGTTGTTAGATGTCGGTAGCTGTCAATATAAATTCTTTACAAACACGAACGAAGTCGTGGGTACCAGCTAGTATTTTTATAAACTAACTAACAGTTATTAGCTACCGCTGCCAGAATCTTACTGGAATCTTCTGATGTGATGATGCAATTAGTTATCGTTGAGAAAAATCTATGAATCAGTATGCAGTACTGCATATGTCAACTACTGGAATAACGGAAAACGGAGGTAAACGCAACTTCTGATACGACAACTCGGGTACGTAGCAAAGAAGCGACTACGGAACAGAGCTACGCAGTAGGCAAGTACTAATTTGTTCCTTGTTTTGGTCCGGTTGTCAACGTGCAACTACTAGAAGGATTGGCAGTTAAAGTGGACAGTTGATTGATAATTAGGTTTGCTATACTGAAATTAAAAAAAAAACAGAATCTGAACGTATATTTAAATTGTTGAGTTCAATTTTGTGGATTCAAACTGAATTAAAGTCAAATGGTAATGGAAGTATAGTTTAAAAAAAAATAGAATTATTGTAAAAGAGTTACAGTAAAATGTCTAATGTAAAATTAGGCGTCTGTGGAAAACTCGTAATTTGAAAGACGTAAAAGAAAGACATTAAACAAAAAGGGGGAACATTTATTTTACAAGTAATTATATGAAATTTATGATTTGTTGTATATGTATGTGCATGTCTGATTTAATTTCAGCGCTGTTTCCGAGTGGGTTTGTTCTGTTGTGCAATTTTGGTATGCAATACAGAATTCTCAAAGAGTTTAGTAAATGAATTTGGTGTTCTTGGTCTCTCTTGTTGAATTAAGTGGAAATATTAACGGCGTTGCAAACAGATTTTAACCACTGCTGTCTATGGTGCATTTTGATAGAGCAGTCATTGTAGTGTGTTAGCGGACTGATTAATTCCCCATTATAATTTTCTTTTTTTTTTGGTGCGGGTTACGTTAAAAAAAATTAGATATGTCAAACAATTGCACCACTTTAGTTAGAATGAATATTCAAAGTGATTTGGAAGATCCGAGTAATATGTCGGGTTGCCAAACGGACAGTACGGGTGTTATTACTTTTAATATTGGGGATGCGAACAATGGTAGGCATGTTCAGATTGAGAATACTAGCAGTCCCAATGTTAATGTCGATCAAAAGAGGGTTGATGAATATTTTGAAAATAGCAGTATCAATAATGACCAGAATAGCGGGTTAAGTAACGAAAGTAGTATTAATGTGGGGAGAGAAAATTATGAAAGTAGAACGATCTCACCAGAATTATGTCAAACATCAAACACTCGAGAAGGAGTGGTGATACCCAAATAATAATGTCCCTTTTAATGCAAATGAAAACAGAAATTATGTCAAATCATGAAAAAACCATTCAAAGATCGCTTTGAGTCAAAAGAAGACAGAAGAAGGATTGCAAGTTATGAGGGATGAACTAAGTAAAATTCGGGAGGATTGGAAGCAAGAAGTGGAAGTTAAATTAAACAACTGGAAAGACGAATTATCAGAGTTGGCTAAAATCGATCTATGTGAGGATAGTTCTAGAAAGGAGGAAGTTGAGTTTAAAAAAAATCAAGCGGTGGAGAAAAACAGAATAGCAGGAGATATGTTCACAGAGGAAAAATTAGATAGGGGTAGTACAGAGTTACCGTTAGATGTTTACGTAAGTGAAGGAGATATGTCACGCAGCGATAGTGCAGAATATGAAGAGGAAAATGAAGAAAATGACGGAGATGAAATGAGAATATTTTATATAAGATGTTTCGAAGAATAAATGAATAATGCAAGTGTATCTCAAAGAAGAATACTTGATGATATAATAAATGATAGCCATAGTAAAATGAACGTATCTGCAAAGCAAGATAATATCAACTTCGCGATGTATCTTGAATGCAACAAAGTAGGAGAGGGCACGGAATTTTTGGTCCAAGGCACAAAGCCGAATAGCCAGCATCGATTTGAAATGAAATTTTTAAAGGATGGGAGAGAACAATTAATTAACTTGTGTCTTTTCAGGGTAATGGTAGGATTTGTTTATAAGCTTCTAACCATATTTAGTGTTGGCAAAGACGTTTTATTTCCAAAAAGACAGTTGTTTTTGAGTATGAGTTTGCAAGGGTAGATTGCAAACGCAGAAAGAAGCATTTTCATTTACTTTGAGGGGTGAATGAACTCGCTACCTCGTACTACGTACAAATTTATTTTAGGTAAGGGGTCTAAATGCATAATCCACCTGTATTGCAAATATTTTAAATTTCATTTCAGTTGTGTTTTCCTTGATGTTAATGTTCATACTTGACAGTAACAAGATTCTTTGTATCTTCGTTAGGGAAAATAAATGAATGAATGAGTGCTGAAAAAATTAAACTAGTCTATAGAAGCTTGAGAGTTATAAAAATGTATCTCATAAAATTTGGGGAAATGCAAATTTTAGAAACAATTTTGAGTGGAGGGATATATCAGGTAACAACGTTATATGACTATTTTTTTTAAGGAATGTAATGGACCTAAAATTGTCTAAATTTAAATGAGAATGAACAGTGTGATATTGGTACATCTCGGCAAATAAATGCTGTGCTGTAGTATAGAAAAGTAGTTGACAGCATTAATTATGCCTCGATGTGGGGACATATGGTTATTTTATGATGCACCATTTTTTTATACATTAAGGAATTATTATTTTTTATACATGGATTAATTATGGTAAAGAAATAATTAATGATTTTTGTATATTTTTCGTAAAATTTATAGTAATGAGTATTTTCCACAGACGGTATATATAAATTGTATGTCGTTAGAATAATATAAATGTCTTAGTTTTTTTATTAATATTAGTATCTTTGATTGTTTGGTTGTTAAAAAAAAAAAAAGCAGGAGAAAAAAAGGTTGTTAACTAAAAACTTAATGTGTGAATTTGTAATAATTATTATTGAATTGAACTTTATATATGATTAAAAAGAATTGCTACAAGGTATATTCACCTGTTGTATTAATTTAAAAGTAACAAGGAGGTTACAACCTGTTATTTATTTATGTCTCCAACAGCGAGGAACTCACTGAATCTGTATACAGTATTTTTATTTCTCTACATTTCATTACAGTAAGTGTTATTTCGTTATATTGTGCCGAAAATTTCCCTTTCATGTTCGATTTTTTTTTCTCGAAATATCAGCAAAGAATCGAGTATTTAAAGGAATTTTATGAAGAGAAGACGTGTAGAAGACAAAGGTCAGCATATGCGAGGTAGATGAATTATATAGTCCCAGATGCTTACACTGTTGTTGAAGAATTTGCAATATTTTTATAAACTAACTGACAGTTATTATTTAAATACACTCTACTTATGAAGTTGGTAGTGTCCCTTACGTGTCGCTCCGGAACAGCCCAATAACTTCCCCGGACTCGAATTTTGTGCGTCGTTCAATATTACCCTCATTTCATTTTAGCGAACTTCGCTGTTGCATTGGATTTATTTGAATTCGCCGTTAAGCATTTTTCTTATTTTATTGCACATAGCTAGTTTCAAAATTCTCTGTGTAGTTCAATTGCCTATACAGTTGCGCCAACTTAGATTCGTTCCTTGTTATTACGTCTCTGTTTGTATGTGTTAAAATATTTTCGTCGATGTGATTGTAAAAATTACTGTGATTTACTGGTGTGAATGAATCATCTTCGTGTGTCATGTCTGATCTTTAATTTTATGAAAAGCATTTCCTTTGTTATATTTGTCTAATAACCATTGTTTTTTAAACTCATTTTACTCTTTTTTTTAAATTTCTAGTTCTGTAAGTAGGTGTTTTGTAGTAGTTTATTTTTAGTATTTTCACGTCTCTCACCACTGTGGTGGGTTGATGGTTTAGATAAAATAAATTCGGGCAAACCAAGGTCGATTCCCAGTCCGGCAACGTAGATTACCGTTTGTCATGTCTTCCACAAATCACGCCTTGGGAATGACGGTTGAAACCTAACTGGGCCGACAACCAGAAAAGCATACAAAGATATTTACCCAACTCCAGCAACATCTAAAATTGCTGTCAAAGGAGCCAAAGTTGCATCTACGAGATTAACACATGTTGTAACATTGTGTAGACTACAAATACCTTAATCCTTAAGATTCATATATAAAAATGATTGGAGAAATCAATTGTGCTACCACAAGCTGCAAAAAAAGTGGCAAATATTATCGATCAACCTTAAAG
This sequence comes from Vandiemenella viatica, assembly GCA_031002005.1. NCBI lineage: Eukaryota > Metazoa > Arthropoda > Insecta > Orthoptera > Morabidae > Vandiemenella > Vandiemenella viatica. The sequence continues at coordinate 166,301,013 of JARYHS010008074.1, read as the reverse complement.
TATTTTAAAAACTTGACTAAAAGTTTCGAACGGAAAATACGATAAACATTACGATAAACATTAACGCAAGTACTGTACATTGCTCTAAACAAAAACATAAAATCCTATCCATAATTTTTTACCGATTAGTTGAAAAAAATCGCAATAAATATCATGGGTTTTATCGTGCTTTCATTAAAGACAGTAAACCCCATAATCTAAAATCATCCATAGAAGTTCATTACATTAAGTAAATGCAACAGACATTAAGTACGGTTTGTCTACTACTGGTGAAAACGTAGTTAGCCCTACTAAAATTCTGAAGTCGCATGTTCGTTGCGATCATTCTAAAGATCTGGAAAAATAAACATGTTTTCCTTCTTAGTCTGCAAGGAGATTATTTCTCGGTAAACCAGGACGTACGGCAGCTCAGATGGTACTCTTTGTTGAAGCCGCCAGACTCTCGCAATGGCAAAGCACCACCACATAGGCTCTGTGACGTCACACGGATGCTTCAGAAACAACAATCACCCACCATCACCTTTTGCAATACCGCAACCCAAGCGAGAAACGTCTCGACACACATTTCAAACTTAACTTTTCTACGAAATGGCTGGGATTTAAGTCTTAGCTTGGATCCTTCCAGTGTAGAGAAGATTATATACTTGCATTCCGAGCTGGGGGAAGGACCATATCATCTTTCGAACGGGGGCTTTAAATATGATTACGAATTCCAAGTGTGATTTGCGAGTGGGGTAACAATTGGTATTTAACTTTCCGAGTGGTAGAAAGCCATATCTCGTAAGTAAACAATAGATTAATAGACTACGTTCTTTGAACTGGAGAGACCGATATGTTTAAGCCTCTGAAGTTTTCATAAGAAGCAGTATTGCATGAAATTAAGCTATAAATAATTACAATAACTGTCAAATATTCACTTGTTTTTGGCAGTTCCATTTGATCATAGCTGTATAAAATGGAACAATTTTCTTCCCCTTACATGCTAGAAAGTCTTAGATGGTCCAATGAAACAGTTTACTTGTCCAGTTTGTCTCGCGGAGAGAAGATCTAACATGTGTAAAAAATAAATCCTCGTACTTTCCAAACACTTCCCACAATTAGCGTCCCACCAAACAATGGCTCTAGAAAAGTGTCGTCCCAATAAGCATGTTTATCGTACCACCTTCATCGCAAAGAGATCCAACTTAACGCGACACAGACTTTAAAGTAATTATTACTGCAAAAAAACTAGAAATCAAGAAAGTTAGTATAACAATAAAATATTATGAATAACTCATTAAAAACACCTGCGACCAAACTAAAAAGATCGGGTCTTTCGTTTTTTTTTTTAGTTTCTGTGTGTTCCTTCAATTACAGGAATTTATTGGGAGTCAGAAACTACATTTATACAAGTTTCTTGATAACTAAAATATAATGACACTGTAACACGTTTGTAACAGGCACTGTACAGATCGGGCAAACAAAACCACCAGACGTAGGGATAAGAGACTGTGTAGAGTCGTGCTGCACGTGACCAAATTAATTTACTCTCCTTCCAACGGACAGAAGCCAATACTGCTGAGGTAGCCCCACCTCAGGCGACAGCTGTTGGTTGTAACTTCAAAGCAAAGTCGCTAACAAGACATATTGAAATTTATCACAAGAAATCCTCAATTGAATGTTGTACCGTTTAACGAATGCACGCACTTTCACAATTGTCAGTAGGTAAAAACAGCATGTCTTCCATGTCATACTCTTAGTGAGCTGTATATTTTTTACTATGAATACATGGGTCATTTTCTCAGACCATTACTGGAAACTATAATCAGAATCACCAATGATAATAAGAAATTATCTGGTGATTGTCTGCCCCTCCACCCTGCATCAAGTATGGAGGTATCATGATGCGATCATTAAATAATTATCGTCTGCACGGGAAACTTATATCCAGTACAATTGCGATGAAATAAATATTTCTATGTGTTATTACTTAAGGAAATGGATTATAGCTTCTTGGTTTTATGTTTTCATGGTATGAACTTGGTGTCTTATTTAAGAGAAGTTATTGATGCTTACTTAAAACACTCAATATAGGACAAAACAAGATAAATGTAATAAATATGCTGAAACGTTTGTAGTGATCATTGAAGATACTCAAACATTGTCCAGGTTCATACCATTACAAATGGAACTCAGATTTCCAAAAAATCTCAAATGATTTATTTTGTTAGATATCCCACTGTGGTGATATTGTGAAGTCGTTTGCTGCTTCTCGTGAGGTATTCGAAGCCACCGATATAAGCTATAATTATAATAGAGAAAATCGGAAAAGATATCGCCTACGTCACAATCCTGGTCAAAATTGTTCCTCACCAACACTTGGCCAAACAGCTGGGTTTGTTTTGTATCGAAATTTAGTCGGAGCCTGATGAAGGAATATCGACCATCTCGCTGTCGCCGTGGCTTCCTGTGCACCCCACAGGGCAATTAATCATCGAGGCTTAGCGTGACGAGACTGCATTAGCTCTCGGGTGGCCTTCATTTTCACTGCCCACAGACTTATCTTCTCTGGCGCGGCTATGTGTGACTCCACGGCCCTAATGCTTCTGGCTAACGAACCATTCTAGTTTCTCAAAACCTTAGTTGTTTTGTCTCAATATGTATTTATTTATTATCCTACAAACAGAGTACGCTGTGTTGCTCGGGAATGTATATGAAAGTTCTGATGTTTTATCCCGTTTGACCGGACTGTCGTAAAGATTCTCCATTTCCGACTACCGTTTTCGAGATACATGCAAAACACATAAAAGCTGCACGTGCAAATTTATATTAAGAGGGATGAAGGGGGAAAGCGGGTGAGCCAAATGTAGTTATTATTCTTCCACTTATTTTAGAGTATACGTGCGTCAAGTTCTTTCGAGATTGGATAAAAACTGTAGATTTGTGGGTTGCCACACTAACTTTAAAACAATTTTTAAAGTTCGAATTTCTCGGTGACCAAATTTCCAACCTGTACACCAATAAACAGGAACTTTTATCACCTTTCAGAATATCAGATATTTAAAAAAAAAAAAAAAAAAAACTGATTCGTTGCAAGTGTAATTTTTTTAACGGAGGTAATGAGAAGAGGGGAGGGGGTTTTGTAAACCAAATGTAGACAGCATTTTTCCACTTGTTTCAAACTACAGGGCCTACATGTGCAAAGTTTTATCGATATCGGAAAAAAACTGTGGATTTGTATAATCAACATGCAAATATACATACACCAATTTTTAAATAATACATGTTAGTCCAGCAAACAGAATCTATTCTGGGCGCATATTTCTATTTATTTTAAATGTATATGTTCCTTCTATGTAGTTAATGTAAAAAACCTATTTCCATAACTGTACAGAAATCTCCCTAGTGAGATATGTACAGTAGTTATAGCGTCCGTAGTTTATATGCCTCTAAGCTGCTTGTCTTCAGAAACCATAATCAGAAAATTTTAGTCATAAAGAAAAAAAATGTCGTTAATAGCAGTAAGTATTATTAAATGTTTAAACTGAAGAAGAAAGAAAGGAATAACAGATTGTATAAAAGCAAAATTTTTCTTTCATCAATTAATACGAAGATTATGAATAAATTAGAAACTAATACGAATGTTGAAACAAATGATGATAAGCATTGTTTTCTTCAAGAAATAAAATTAAAAGAAAAAAAATACTCGTGAATTACTTCATTTCGCAATACCTGCTAGCATGAGCATAGGAATGATATCTGTTCAAAAATTATCAGACCTGCATTTTTCTCCTGGAAACAAATGAGCCAAGGAATCTGTCCGGTGGTAGGAAAGGTTAAAAGCCCTTTCATTTTCGCGCGCGGGAAATATTTACGCCTGCAAATGACGTCGGTCGTTAATAGTCCGTCTGTAACCGAGGCAGTGTTCTCAAGTCCCGATATATTTTTATTTTCTGTGAAATGACTAAACGACTTGAGCAGAGATATAGCATCAAATTTTGACAAAGTTGTTCAAAAGATTCAGCAGATATTCGGCGACTATTTCATGGGTGTCACAGAAGATACAGGGTAGTAAAATCGATTCAAAGATGACCAAACATCAATGAAGAGTGACTGCTATTCTGGACAGCTCTCGGCAAGTGTGTACTTGGGTCGTGCTGGACGATCGTGACGTCGTTCGAGAACTTTCGAGTGATGTGGGCTCAGGCACTGGTTCGCCACATTCCTTTTTTGTAAGAATTTGGACTAACAGAGAATGTCGGTGAAATGTAGGGGAAATGTTAATTACAAAACGAAATTAACTGGTACTGGAAGTCTCGCTAGACATACTGGACTACGCAAACTATGACCTCGACTTCTTAGAAATTGTGTTTGGTGGTGATGAATCGTGGGTTTGCAGTATGACACAGAAAATAAGGCATAATCATGACGGTAGAGTCATTCAACATTGCCTGGATCAAAAACGCACAACTAGTGCGCAACTAAGTCAAAGTGATATTAGCGATTTTCTTCGACTCCCGTCGGTGGTGCATCGTTACTAAGCAACAGAGGGCCAAAAATTTACGTAAGAGCACTAACTAGTGGTCCTCTGTCGCCTTCGTGATGTTCTGCCTACCCGAGAAAGCGGACATGCGAGCAGCGCGAATTTGGCAGTAGTACAACAACCACGCACCGTTCAATTGATTCGAACTTTTTGGGCACATTCAGTACTCCACGCTTCATGAAGCTCGCTATATATCAGACATTGCTCCCTCGCATTATTTTAGATATTCTCGTAGCTGAAAATTCAGATGGAGGGAGCCCTATTTGAATCACGAGAAAATATTATGTGGAACTCTCAGCTGCGGCATTCTAAAAAATGTTTACTACAATGGAGAGATCGTTATGATAATTGCGTGTTGTCAAAAGGACATAATTTTGAATAAGATTAAGTTTTTAAGATTCAACAAGATTAAAAAGTCGAATAGCTACATAACAGTCATCAGTGGTGGGGCCCAGGGGCGGGGGGCTAGGGGACTCAACCCCCCCCCTCCCAAAAGTATTTAAGATCCACCCCCGACATCGGATTTTTTTAGATTTGGAGGTTTTTTTTTTAACCCTTACCCGACTCCCAAAATCCGCTCAAGCCCCCCCGCCCCAAACGAAATTCGCTCAAGCCAACCCTCCCCCCCTCCCTCCTCCCCCAAACCAAAATCCTGGATCTGCCACTGACAGTCATCGTATCTTTATCTGTGTGAAGCGTCAGGAAAGTCTGGATGATTGGCCAGTTAATACCATGGCTAAGAACGGAGCTTCCTCAGTCTGGACAGCAACAAACGTTAAAATCACACAGAATACAGCAAAGAGAAAGATTCTTTATCCAGACCGATCCTGAATGGTCAAATGATACAAATGAAGACGAGCGATCTGGTAACTCAGTAGTAAAGCTTCTGCTGACTCACCTAGAATTATGTAAAATCCTTTTATAACTGTCATCTCTGAAACAAAACTTGTTTCGTGGGTATGAAGTAATCTATTAAGCATCGTGTTTCAGGTTCCAGCTACGACAAAGGCGGAATGAGGTGTAACCTTCTTCTGTTCTTAACGCATAACTAACTTACTTTACCGTAACACGCCGAATGAGAGACTGAATGTGTAAAATCCTGCAATTGCTAAGGGCTCTTTTAATGACCAGTCATTTAATGGTTTCTTTGTGTAAAATACATCTTCAGTGCTATTGTTCAAATCCCGCATAAATCTGTAGCGATTACCGGAAGTATTAAGTCACTAGAGGGGAGGAACGCGAGAGAATCTGAAACTGTGTCGACATTTCCTTAGGTTAACTCTATATTAACATTAGCATTGTTGTTACTCTAACAAGCAATAAAGAGTCGATAAACAACCAAAGACACAAAACAACATTTGTAAATCCATCTAAAACATAGTCTAGTGAATTTGCTTATGTTGTTTGGGAATAACTGGTAACCAAACTGTCAAAAGTGTGTTTGGTTATTAAATTCTTCAGTGAAACACATTTAAAAGTTTCCTTACCAGAAATACTTATAAACTTGACGATTCTGATCCAGCAAGCAATATGAGAAGATTCTCAAACAAACATCTGCAAGCAATATATAACCCATCGCTAAAAATATAGGAAGAGGTAACAGGATAGTAAAAGATTTGAGACAGCATTCAAATTGCATATAATGTAACAAAAATGCTGAACTACACTGAAATTAAACGTTGCTGATCCCAGTACAAAATCTGAAGTTGTTATTAGTAAAGACTGATTCTCGTTTCCCCTTACAGTTAACAAGAATTTTAAATACAGTTAAGCCAGTTAAGCTAGTTGGGAAATGACAGTTTGATAATCAACATTTCTGAAAAGTATGCAGGAAAAAATTATGTTTGCATCTCCCATAAAATTAAAAACCCCATTTAAAGCAGAAATGAGCTTGTCTGCTCATATCGACTTTGGCTGCCTCATTGAATCTGCAGATCAGCATTGCCGCTGCTTGTGAATCCTGGCTTCGTTTGAAACTGCGTAATGGAAGAGCGGAAACGATTCCACGCAACATTACTTTTGCACCAAAGTAACAATTTTCATTTAAAGAATCAGATGTTATTGCAACAAATAAAACAAACAGGAAAAAACTTAGAATGTCTGAAACTATTTTAGCTATTTGTGACTTCTTATTCCGTCTGTAGCTACGGTTCGGCGCCTTAATGTATATGACGCTTAGAGGGAGAAATGTAATGAGAGTAGGCATCCGATAGTTGTCGCTCGCAGACATCATTCATCTTTTTTTGTTTTTCGTGATTTCCGTCTTGATGAGTTATTTGGAGATGGGAGATGTTGGCGTCAAGTAACAGGAAACAATAATAATGCCGTGACCTTATCATCGTGTTGGGTATCGTAACCTGGATAGCAGGATTAAGATTTCTCAATTTTAACATTATATAAACCGGGCTGTGTTTATTCCAGTTGAGACTATATATATTGCTAGCTATTACCAGTAACTTCGTTGATTATTGTGTAGTCAGGTCTGCTAAGTTGCCATCCAAGCAGGAGACTGCTCTTCATGAAATACTGTAGACCGTCTTTAAGTTATTCAACTCTCCTGTTTCTTTTCTTTTTTTAATGATCTAAAAATGCATCAAGCAAATATCCTTAATAGTGATGAATGACAATAAGTTTTGTGATGTTAAAATACATTAGGTTACCACTTCTTAACTTCTGGTAATCCCAGATTGCATTCATTTTTTCTCAAATCACTCACAACTGTTATTTAACCATTTTTTCCGCTTTGTCATTGTATGCATGCTCAGCTCACAATATACAGTTCTTGGAGAAAACAAAAAGAATCGAGTGATAGATCAAGAAATTTGATAAGTAAATTAATGTTATTAAATTAATCCAAATTTGTGTTTTCCATGGTTTCCCCGAATCATTACAGGTGAATGGTTCCTTCAAAAGGCCATGCCAGAATTCCTTCCCATTTCTTGTCCACAATCCATTCCCGCCTCTAATAACCTCGACGTCGATAAGGCGTTAAGATAGAAGCAAAAACAAAAAATGATTTATCAGCCATGTCATATCAACTTATTCAGATAACTTCGTATTATTTCCGCAAGCTGTAATACACTGCAATCACTGAATTTTTCATGTATTTGTATTTATTCTAAACTACTGAATTTCCATATAATACATTAAATGTTTGATATTCTAGTACTTGCTCAAAATTAATATATTATTTGCATAATTCCTTTATAGACTGAGGTGACAAAAGTCATGGGATAGCAATATGCAAATATATAAATTGTATAAATGGTCAGTGCCTGGGCAGGACTTTCATTTGTGGTCAAATGCTTCGTGTGAGAAGGTTGATTATGTGATTATGGCCACACGACGAGAATTAACGTATTTCGAACGCGGTTTGCCAGTTGGAGCTAGACGAATAGGACATTCCATTTCGGAAATCGTTACGGATTCGACATTCCGAGCCTCACAGTGTCAAGAGTGTGCCGAGAATACCTAAATTCAGGCATAACCTCCCATCATGGACAACGCAATGGTCTACCGCGGGCACTTTATGAGCGCGACCAGCGACGTCTGCGTAGACTGGTCAGTGTGAACATACAAGCAACACTGCGTGAACTAACCGCAGTAATGAATGTGGGACGTCCGATGTGCGTGTCTGTTAGGACAGTCAGACAAAATTAGGCTTTAATGAGCTATGGCAGCAGAAGACCGACTCGGGTGCCATTACTAACAGCAAGACATCGCCAACAGCGGCGCTCCTGGGCTCGTGACCATATCAGTTGTACCGTAGACGACTGGAAAAAAAGTGGCTTGGTCAGATGAGTCACGATTTAAATTGGTAAGAGCTGATGGAAGGGTACGAGTGTGGCGCAGACCCCATGAAGCCATGAACCCAAGTTGTCAACAAGGCACTGTGCAAGCTGGTGGTGGCTCCATAATCGTATCGGCTGTGTTTCCATGGAGTTCAGCTACTGCGAGAGCACATGCAACCATTCATGGACTTCATGTACCCAAACAACGATGGAATTTTCCAGGATGACAATGCGCGAAGCCACCGGGCCATAACTGTTCGCGATTGGTTTGAAGAACATTCGGGACAACTCCAGCGGATGATGTAGCACCGTGATCGACCGACATGAATCCCATCGAACATTTATAGGACATAATCGAGAGATCAGTTTGTGCAAAAATACTCCACCGGGAACACTTTCGGAATTATGGACGTCTATAGAGGCTGCATGGCTCAATATTTCTCCAGAGGCCTTCCAACGAATCGTAGAGTCCATGTCACGTCGTGTTGCTGCACTTCGCCGAGCAAACGGAGGACCGACACGCTATTAGCAGGGTATCCCATGACTTTTGTCACCTCAGTGTATTGTGTATGAACATTCTCATATGTTTTCCAAGTGTAAGAAGATGTGATTTCGTTATTTTATTACCGAAATATAACCACTATTTTAGTTTATAAAACTAATCACCAGAAAAAAAAATAGTTTCTTGAGATATATCAGTGTCAATTTTGGTTAGTCGCCCTATTATACCACCTACAGCGTGCAGTACTGCGTATAATTGATTGAATGAGTTACATGAGGAACTGTACTAGTTTGTGATTCAGATCGTTTGGATACATATGAGCATAGTAGTACGTACCCCGGCAAACATGTTGACTGCGACAAATAAGTTATCTCTAAGTGGATGCTAATTTTTTTAGACTTTCTTCTTAATTTTTCAGCTTTTCGACGTAAATAAAATTGAAACATACCCTATTTTACTCTTCGGTACATGGGATATACAGTGCTAGAAATCCAATCAAAACCCGACCACGAATTATTACGAGAACCGCATTAAACGAATCGGATAGACAAACGAACAGACATTTTTACCTTATCATTTCTCTGCTTCCCTGTGCCACATTATTGTAACATTTAGTCCTGTGACCCTGGGATCCACGATAATTTAAATGCTATGAAATTATGTCCCATTGAATGAATGGAAGCTTTCCCGGCGTGTCAACTATTTTAATGTTCTCGGGCTTCACGCCGGGAGAGCTCGATAATTTGATGCGTCGTTTCAAAGTCTCTCTCGGCCTTCATCTTCCTGCGAGATGAAGTCGGAGAACAACTTCGAAACAAGGCATCAACTTTAGCTCTCCTCTGATGCGCAGAGAAAATAATTTGCTGTCAACGCCGAAGACTAATGTGTGAATATCGTTAGTTGGGAATCTATATGGCTCGTGTAGGGCTCGTTTGAGTACCCTGTTTTGTAGTCTTTACAGTTTCTTCACGTGAAGTCTTCAGCCGCGTACTTCCATAAGAGGCAAGCGTGTTTCATTGATGTACATACGGCGTGATATTAATGAGGAATTTTCATTTAAGGTAGGATACAGTGCGCCCACCTTTAACTTGATGTCATCCACTTGATTTTCCAAAGTGAATCTTTGGTCTAGAATGATGCTGAGGTAGCGGACGACGGTCTGCTGACGGATGCTGATACCGAACCTCTTCTGTGGAGTATTTTTGCCTGGGACTTTTCGGCGTTTATCCTCAAGTGTCATTTCGTGGCCCATTCGTCAAGTTGTTCCAGTGTGGACTGAAGTCATCTTGCTAACAGCAGCGGGTTCCATGACAACGTAAAGCACACTGTGTCGTCAGCGTAAAGCGCCTAGGAGACGAAGTTTGGCGCGAGAATCTCTGAGGTGAAAATGGTGCACAGCACTGGATCCAGGATAAAACTTTGAGGCTCCTCAGCGTGGACTCGTCTTCTTGTGCACGACTTCCCCACTGCCTGATTCACTATTGGAGGCCAGAGAACACTTCATATACCCGTACGGTTGTTATTATGTAAATCACGCTCAGCGAGAGAGAAAGCAGTCGAAATGGTAACATCTATAAATATAAATAAATATGACACTATTAGTTATTATTGGTAAGAAAAATAGTATCATCAACCCTTTCAATTGCATATGGACATAGTTGATATCAGTATATGAGTGATGAATCTTTGTGATTATTACCTGACATGTGCGCATTTTGACTGAATGTTTATCGGCTACACATCAGTACGTGACCAGAGGAGTCGCACGGATGGGTGACTAGAAAAGACAGCCCCGCATTTCCGCGCCAGGTGCGTCGAGCGCCTCAATGCCGGCGGACGTTGTGACAAGTGAGACGACGGAAATGGATGAAGACGCTACACCAACCGCTGTGCTTAGTATTCACTCCCAGGAGGTCTGGGCGTATTCGCGATGCGTCCGGATACGGGATTGGCGCTCCCGGGGCTCCGAGCTAGGGAGAGCGCGTGGAGCAGTCGTTTGAAGTGTCGAAGTGCACGTTACTCTAGTATCCGAGACTAGCTCCCGGCGGACCACTCGGCGAACTCCCGTAAAGTAGTCAGTCGACTACCCAATCCTTGGGATCCCAGAGGGGACCTGGGCAAAGGGCGTTGGCCTACTGCACTGAAATGAGCGGTAGGAGCATCACGAGAGTGACCCCGGCGGCGACCCTTCAAACGCTGCAAGGGGAGCCTTGCTAACAAGAGGACACGAGGCTTTCGGGCCAACTGGGATGGATACGGGCTTGCAACCCAATGTCCACGGACAGGGTACTCCGCAGGAGGCAGTCGCTTCAGGTGTCGGGACTTGGTCGTGCCCGAGTCTTAGTATCCGAGACTAGCCCCGGCTGACCACGCGGCGGATACCCGTAAAGCAGTTAGTCGACTATCCGATCCTTGGGATCCAAGTGGGGATCTGGGTAAAGGGCGTAGTCACTCTGCAATAAAATGAGCGGTAGGGGTATTTCCCCGAACGGCGACTCTTCAAACGTTGTGAGGTTAGCCTCGCTATCAAGAGTACCAGTGGTGACTGCCCAAGTAATTAGGGAGGAAGGTCCGCAAGTCCACGTTGAAGGCACCTGCAGTGTGGAGGATTGAGAATCCGCGGCGCTGCCACGCCAAGAAAATTGCACCAAGTAATTGGTGAGAAGTTCCCTACCAGTCACGCTGTATGGGTCTGGCGGATGGTACCGGAGGTCCTCCCCGGGTAAACCGGGCTGGACACCCAGGGATGCGGTGCACCCTGCCGCCGGGAATGCACACTGTGCCGATGCCTCGGTTATATCCGACTATATGCCGGACGGGGTGTCAGGGAGATGAGTGTGTGCCCTGCAAAACGGTTTCACTCAAACGGTACCGATAGCCGGTTACTGCCGTTAGAAGATGGGCTCGTTTCCCGGTTCTCGGGAGCGGCTCATGCTGAGGTAAGCGCCGGTGTTCAGGTGAAGTGGTTCCCCCTGGTGCCGGTATGGACCAAACAAACGGACCGGTGATCCTGGTCTCCGGAAGACTGGGTTCATTGTAAGTGACGTGGTGCAGCCCTCCCGCCGGTAGCACTCATTGCCAATACCCGGGCAGTAAGACCGAAGGATCATGGCAGTAGGACCTGTGGTGCAGGAAGGTGACGCGACCCTGATGGAAGGCAACGGACGGTACCGGTAAGCTGGCGTGATCTGGCAACGGCCGGGGTCATCTTCAAATTGCATAGAATGGCCCTCGCTGGGACCGGTGATCAAGGAACTTGTGCTCCCCTTGCCACCGATACGAGTCATTTGCTGACAAAGTAGGTCCTCTTATATGTGTGAACCAGTAGTGTATGGTCTTTGACCCGGGTGGGGCAGCGACATCCGTACACCAAGGCTCCGGCTGAGGTGTGATGTGCACTACGATGGTGCTCTGCGAGCTTTGTCAGAGGCATCCATACCGGAGTGCCGGTCGGGTGCGGTATAACGTCTCACTTTGGAGCATGCCCTATAGCGTGTGAACCTGATGCGTGTCACTGGCGCTCGCGCTGGCGGCGGGTGCGGCGGAACGCCCGAAAGGGGTAGGTACGCGTCGCGCTCGGTCCGCTACGGCTTCAGTCTCGATCCCTGCGGGGACAGGTGGGGCCGGGCGCTCGCTGGACTCGTGGAGATGGCTGTAGCTATACGGTTAGGTTTCCTCTTCGGCCTGGTCCGTGGCAGGCGCCGCGTCCCCGTTCGCTCCCCGCGGGCACCCACTCTGGTGGCGAAGTGTGCCTAGCCTCACCATACCCGCTGTAATGGCGGGTAGTTCTGAAGAGTCATGTGTCCTGCGGTGGTGGTGGAAGCGGGTGATGGGTGGTTTGGGGGGTTCCGTGAGGAGGTCTAAGCGTACCGCAATTACCTCCGGTGACCGGTCCCGCATACCCCGGTGCTTGTGTGTGCTTACCATTCAGCGTATACATGGTGACGTGTACTCGGTAAGTAAAGATTTAACAGCGAGAAAGCGTCCCCCTACTCCACCAGAGAGGACATATAATAAACAGCCACGTGCCGTCAACTTCTGAAATAATTAGGTGCGCAAATCTACTGGAGTCAGTCTAGCAGTGACGAAACTAGGTATAGTCAAGAAACCAAAGAAAACTAAGGCACAAAATAAAAAGACCATGGAAGCCTCTGACAATCCTGTAGCCTCGGTCTCTGGGCGGAATGGAGTAAGTGGGCGTCGTTCATACCACCCCAAGAGCAATGAGGATAATCACACTTACCAGAAAAGTGTGCAACCAAACGATGAGGGCTCTGTCTACCCTCGCCGTACAGTGAAGCCACCACCAACGCTCGACCCGGAAAGGATGGAGATAACCAATCCCTTTCAGGTAAAACATGACAACTCACCAGAGATTACGAGAAATGCTCATATTCCACCAATTGTTGTGCAGTTCGAAGAGAATTATAAAACTTTGCACGACAAAGTGGGTGACGTCGTAAAGAACCCTTTCTCAGCCAAGTCAGCTTGGGGAGACAAATAAAGTTTACATTCACAACCATTGAATACATTAACCACGGAGATGTTGCAAGGTAGCAACATTCCTTACTATACCTACCCGATTGGAGCATTGCCACTTTTGAAGGTTATACTCCGTGGGATTCCCCGGACTATGGCCACTGACGACATCAAGATGGAATTGAAAGATATGGGCCTCAATGTCCAGACAGTGGTTCCGCTGCGCCGCCCAGGAATCAAAGAGGTCATGCCTCTCTTCCTTGTCGTTCTTCCTGACATCCCTGAGAATAGGCCCATCTTTAGGGTGGAGAGCATCTTCCACCTCAAGATTCAAACGGAAAAACTGATAGAGCTACAGTTGGACCCCCTCAGTGTTTTAATTGTCAACATTTTGGTCATGTGACCAAGCACTGTAAACTGTCTCCCACTTGCATAAAGGGTGCCGGCTCACATGATTCAAAACAGTGCACGTCGAGAAAAGGACAAGAGGCAGCTAAGTGCTTGAACTGTGGGGGCGGCCATGTTGCGTCCTACAGAGGCTGTCCTGTGTACAAGTAGGCACGAGGTCGCTAGAGAGGCCTCCTAGTCAATAGTGACACCGTCAAACAATAGCGCCGGATGGATCATCAGCCACCGGCAGAGAATATGCAGAGCGTCTTAGCTGACCAGCATCAACATACAAATACCTCCTCTTCACCGGCTCGCAAAGAACAGACAAAGCCCACTAGGATGACTAGGAAGCATCCAAAGTTCCAGAAGCACAGAAAATCCAGTGAGTCTGACGGCCGCCTGTTCCCGGAAGTCGTGGGTTCACAGTCGGCTACTGCTGCAACTTCTGACTCCAATTTGGTTGACTAACAAGAACATCAAAACTCGCAGAGCTCCTGCACTGAGGATCTATTAAACAACCAACCACGACATTGGCAACCCTCAGCAACTCCATTTCCGGGGGAATCTGAAGAACTGAGCAAAATATTGGAGACTGTCCTAAATATGCTGGTCAGTCTAACCAAGCATCTAGACCAGATGACCACGGACATCTGCGCTGCAGTGAATACACCCAAATGCAGTTATAATCTTCATTATGGATAGACGACTCCAATTCATTAGCCTCTCTTTCTGCGTATGGAATGCCAATCGCATTCATGGTCAGACCGTGTAATTCCGGCAGTTCATTAGTGAACAAGACGTACTTGTCACCGAAACCCACCTAAAACTGGGGCTGAAAGCCTCAGTGGCCAACTACTGCTGTTATAGATATGATCGTCCAACTGCAAAAGGTGGAGTGGCTATCTATGTAAAGAGAAGCATTCCACATCACGAGATCTACATTCCGCCCCTGTCGGCATTGAGGTGGCCACGACCAGAATACCACTGAGCGTAGTTTCTACCTTTTGACATTCTAGAAAGGAAACGGCAGAGACTGATTTTAATACCTTGGCCAACATCAGAGGCAAGCTGTTCACCGGAGGCGATATCAACGCGAAACACACTGATTGGAACAGCCGAGTTACAAACCCTGCAGGCAACATACTACAGAGAGTTTCCAACAGACACAATATGTGTGTGTGGAGACTAGAAGAACCCACTTACTACCCAGCTCACCGCGGATATCCGGATGTTATCGACGTGGCAGTCACTAATGGAATCACCGGATTCGTCACGGCACCCACGCTTAGCAGGCTGTCCTCTGACCATTGCTCAGTTATCGTGGAGCTAGAGTCCGACCTAATCCGAAATTCACAACAAAAGCCGGACTTCAGAAAGACCGACTGGAGTAGATACCGTCAGCTAGTCTCAGCAGAACTACCGGACCGCCCGGCAGAGAACTATGCTCTGTCCTTCTTAGAGCACACTGTCAAGGAGGCATCAGCTGTGACGACTCCGAAGAGACTACTCACCAAGAACAATTCACGCAAGCTCCCACCTCAACTCCTAGCAGCTATTCGCCAAAAAAACCGAATAGCTAAGGAGTGGAAGCTAACGGGGAACACCGACACTCGAAGACTGCTAAACCGAGTCCAAAGAGAATTGAAGATGTCGCTGGCGGAGAATCGGAGCAGAGAATGGGAAGCTCGTGTTTCGATGCTGACCCAGGGGATAGGACGCTGTGGGCAGAGACCAAGAAATTCACTAGGCAGCGATCTCGACTCCCACCCCTACACGGCGAACGAGGCCTAGTCTATCGTCCGGCCGATAAGGCAAACGCCCTAGCAGATTCCTTCGAGAAGAACTTTCGGCCATCAGAAGTGGAAGACCAATTGCAAGTAGAAGTACATCGCTGCCTAAACACCTATCTGCGGGCTGAGGAAGGGTACGACGAGGAATAAATTGACACCATCACTCCAGAAGAGGTTGCGAGCTGCCTAGCCACACTTCACCCAGATAAAGCAACTGGTCATGATCGAGTCTTTAATAGCTGTTTCAGGACTCTACCACCGGCAGCGTCAACCTACTTGTCGGCAATCTTTAAAAACATTCTTCTCACTCAGCATTTCCCCCCATCCTGGAAACATGCTGAAGTTGTGGCAGTACACCTTCCTAAAAGCTACCGGCTAAAAAGTCTCCTGCCGTCTATAAGCAAAGTCTTTGAGAGGTTATTGCTCAAGAGGCTGAATCATTACACCGAATGCAACGAGATTATCCCTCATCACCAGCTCGGCTTTCGCCGCAATCACTCCACCACGCAACAGGTAATGAGGGTGGTTGAAGCAGCGACAAGGGCATTCAACGAGAAACAATACTGCTGCCTGGTGCTTCTGGATATCGCCAGAGAGTTCGATTCTGTGTGGCATACAGGTCTAGTACTCAGACTATACGAACAAGGCTTCCCAGGCAGACCAGTAAAGCTCCTTATGTCATACCTCACTGGGCGCACCTTTTGCGTTCGTGTCGGCGAGGTGTCTTCAACTGTGAGGTGAATCCTTGCTAGGTTACCGCAGGGCTCTGTACTGGGACCAGTGCTCTACGCGCTCTTCACCGCTGAGGCGCCTACCACTCCTAGAGTTCTTACTACCATCTACGTCGATGACACGGTATACTACACGGTAAGCAGTAGCTGTGCCATAGCAACTAGGCGTCTGCAAGAAGTCCTTCGATCAACTGAGGACTGGGCAAAACCATCAATACCACAAAAGCACAAGCCATAATATTCAGTAAGAGGCGCACCCAAAACCTTCCTCACCTTCAACTTCACAACGAGACGAACCTGTGGAAAAACGAAGTCAAGTACCTCGGAGTCACTCTTGACCGGCGACTGACTTGGCGAGCCCATATTCAAGACATCAGGAAGAGGGCAAGTACTAGATTGCATGCATGGCCTTTTGAAGCCCGCCACAGGAGTAAACATCTATATCTCCCTGGTAAGACCAATTAAGGAATACGCTTGTCCCGTATGGGGCTATGAGCTCCTTCACACCTGTGTCGCCTTCAGGTGATACGGAACAGGACACTAAAACGGGCCCTCCACTTACCGAGCAGATTCCTTACTGCAGTTCTGCACGAGACTACTAACATCCCACTGCTGACGGAACGCTTCAGACAGTTGTCTGCAACATTCTAGGAACGCGTCCAGAAGACCAGGAACCCGGAAGCCAACTCGCACGGGTAGTACGTTACAGGTATTGACCGTCATAAAAGACCACTCGCAATTTTAAACTAAGAACGCCAACGATAAGTCATAACGAAAGCAAAATGTTACTCCTCCCAGATTATGTTGAAGTAAATGTCGAAAGACAACACACTTGAAAATACTCTGCCTGTGATTAACTGGCAGTAAATGGCGTGGCTGCTACTTGTTACTGAGTTACATGAAGTAACATTTTTTTACATGTTGCGTAAAGCACGTATACCAATTTGTGAATTAATTCAGTGTTCCAAGAGCAGTGCATAATTATAATTTTCTGGTATAAATTATGCAAAGCTTCAGTATGATTAAGTCTATTAACATAGTCACATTCTGGTGGTTGATAATTATATTAAAAGCACCTAAACAGAGCCTCTAAGGTCAATGGTTAACTTTCGGACGTGGCATTCGGAAGCAGTTGAGTTTGAATCCGGTCTGGACATCCAGAGTTCGATTTTGCATTGTTGTCTAGGCGAACAACTGAATGGGTGCTTCAAAATGCCATGGCCGCATTTCTTCAGTTTCCTTGCCTCCAATCCTCACCCATTTCTAATCACCCCAATGCCCATGATCCAAAGCAATAAGCCAAAAAAATAAAATAAAACATTTTTAATGCAAAACAGAACATGGCAGTAACAACAACAAAACAAATATATATCAGAAAGACGTGGTTTGTACAAATTCCGGTGTAATTGCTGTTGAAGCAAACATCGTCAAGAGTTCCAAAATCCTTTTTTGCTTGTTTTTCATAGCGACATCTACAGCATGAATGGCAACCTTTCACCAAATACATGTATATACTTATTTCTTTGGGTTTTACCCCTCGTAGACGGCCAGGTCATTAGAGGCAGGAGAGGATGGAGAGCAAGCAACAAGTAGGAATTCGGCCAAGGTCTTTTGTAGTAAACATCCCGACATTTTCCTGGGATTATTTAGGAAAATAAAGGAAAACCGAAATCTGATTGGCCGGATGTGCTCGGTACCAAGTATATAGTTCGTTACGTATCTAATAACTGAGTCTGCCAGACTGAATGCATCGAAATTTTTTTAGTGAAAATGGGATTTTAAATCACAGTGTTTTCATTGCTTTCTCATTTTTAGGAAGTGTTCGACTGACATTCCAGCTACAAAAGAACATTTCAACTCAGCTTATGGCAGTTTTAAACGAGGAAATATTAAAGATACCAACGCCAAAATTTGAAATAATTTTTTAGGGCATACCGAAATGTTTACATCAAATGATTAGTTGCAATTATAAATTTTGCTATTAATATTTAGTAATATTTAGCATTGAGCTGCCTGGGATGCACCGTTTGATTTACTTTCAAAAGTTTACTTCTCCGCTCCCTTCTTCAAATCACGGTAGGCTCAGGAATTTTAAAGAGTTGCGTTTGATCACATGATCTACGACGGGTCCTTGCGTGGTGCAGATTCCACGTTAAAGTATAGGTCCTAGAGGAAAAGAACTGGCCGTCCTTTCACTGACACAATAGCTTAGTATGCCTCTTTCGGGAGGATCCAACCAATCTTAGTTTCTTTTCTGACTGAAACAAATGATACGTTAATATTAAATAAATTAATCTCTCTCAGGGCTCTGTTCACCTACGTATATCTCATCAAAGGAAATTATTTATTCGATCACTGAATCAAAGGTATGAATTATATAATTGAAAAAAATTGAAAACCTGTTAATTTAAACATGAGACTTACTTTCGACGTTAGCCGAAGGGTGTTTTCGGGTTTGCACTGTATTCACTGTGGACCCGAACATTCGGCGTGTTACCAATACCAAGTCTTGAGATCGAGCAACGTGTGGTCTCGTTGCTGGTGAGTGTTCGCAGCTCGCAGTTACGGCTCAAGACTGACTGAGCGGCAGCTATTAGTGTTGACAGCTAGGACGAGAGGTGACGTCACATCCGGGTGGAGGTAGCTGGCGGGATGGCTCTTTCAGCTGATGATCTGCACCTTGATGGGAGGTCATCTCCTCTCTTGCTGGCAGTCGGGCACCGAATGGCCCACACGCGTCTTGATAACACAAAAATGCCCTCGGCTTATATTCCTTGCTAGTACTGTGGCTATCATTGACCAATTGCAAATTTTCGCGGTTTACTTGTCCTTGAACATTGGACACATGCATAACAAAAAAAAAAAAAATCAATTGGTAGTCATAGGGGACTGCCAACAGGAGTGAAAACTTAAAACTACGAACATCATACTGGCAACACGTCAACTTATAGCTACAGATATACTAAATAACAATAATTCCATGTGCTCGCATTGAGTTGATGACAAGGTTTCTATTGGCTGCGCATTACGCCCCTGTTTTAGCCGCCTTAACTTAACCCTTAAAGAGGTAAAGAGGACCTAGGTGGAATCCGAACCACGCAAGCGTTATGGCGTACTTCACATTACACAGCAGGTCGTGCCAGAGGGGAACCTCGTGTTAAGGATCTATGAAAATCCTTGCCGAGACAAGGATTCGAACCAGTGACCTTTCGTTCTCCAGTCAGATACCTTAACCACTGAGCCACCACACCGCTAAAGGTGTGCTGTTAACATTAGCATATCCAGGAGACAAACTCACAAGATTTTATCCATCCAAAAATCGCCCAGCGCACCTAAAGACGTTTTCACATCAAAAACTACAAATGTAACTTAGTCCACAACCCGAAGGTTGGTCGAACCTTCCCGAAGGAGATGTACTAAGTTAATTTGTCAGAGGCAGGAATGCCAATTCCTTTCCTCAGGGGCCTACAGTTTAACGTGGAATCAGAACTACGAGGCATATCGGCGTACGGCGTAGTTCATATAATCAAATAGAACTCCTAAAAATTCCTGCTCACCGCGCGATTTGACCCCGTAACAGAAATTTTCGATACTAAAGCCTTAACAGCTGAGCTACTAGACCGCCTTGATTTGAAGTATTCGTGTGATAAGTAGGCCTACTATCAAAACAGGGTAAAAGCTGTGCGTTTGTATTAACAACGTTGGCAGAAATTAAGGTGAGTGAGGAAAGGGTTTAGATTTTTGTAAATAAAACGAAAACAGTGTTTTTCTATTTGTTTTAATGCAGACGTATGTCAAGTTCCATCAAGATCGGATAAAAACGGTGTGTTTGTGTGAAGAATATTGGCAAAAAAAAATAAATCATTTTTATATATTAGATACTAGTATAATCTATAATTTTACTGCTGTCCAAGTGCAACATGTCGTACTTTCAGCTACAGATGTTAACGTTGGTATTTTGGTGACACGAACTAGCACACCTTTACCATCGAGCGTGGTGGGTGAGCGGTTAACGCTCTGGCCTTGCATTTCCCGCCCGGGCATCCAGAGTTTGGTTTTCCATGGTTTCCCCAATTCACTCCAGGCGAATGCCGGGATTCTTCCTTCAATAAGCCCATGGCCGAATTCCTTCCCGTCCCTTGTCCCCAGTCTTTTCCCGTCTGTAATGACGCCGACGAGGCATAAAGCCATAAGCAAGAAAAAATAATAGGATTTTACCCATCCAAAAAGCGTCCAACGTGCATATCTTACGCGCAACACGTCATAGCATGTCGGTGACGGGAAGTCGCGAACTCATAGATTTATCCCCAGACAAAATACGCGTATGTTAGTTTCACGGAGATAGAGCCTGGTGACTGGCAGACAGTAATGCATAATGGAGCTGGCGCGTGTTTCACAGGCCGTAGTTCTTTTATGCAGAAACGCGTCTCTCAGCCACATTTTACACTTATAGCTGTGGCCAAATGTATTGGCAGGTCTGTGTAAATGCACTGTTGCCGCACTTGGGAACAATCTCGCGATGCGCTCTCTTTCTATCACGAGAAAATTGTAACGCTGAGTGGCCATTGTTGCCTAGAACGAGTGGCAACGGCTCGTTACCCGACCCCAAACCCTCCTACCTGCCTTTCAATACACACAAAATGTGTGAACCTGTGAATGGGAATTAGAAAGTGCGTCAGAGTGAGGGTGAGCGTGCTATAGAGAGGATATTTGGATTTTTAGTGATGTGCGATTTTTACGAAAAAAAGTGCAGTAATTTATAATTGGGGTAATTTAGCACGAGAATCGTGATACTAATAATGGATACTCGGGAAGAGACTCATTCTCCTACTCCAGTCCTTTCGGGATAACGACTCCAATAAGACGCACGTCATCGACAGCAGAACCACCGCGGCTGAAGAAGACAACAGAGTTTCGCCGGCAGAATAAATCTATCATTCACAATGTGTATAAATATTTTAACGTCTTGTGTACAATGATGGTAAAATTTGTCATCTACATGTACACTGGTGAGAAAAGACTTCAAAAATATGGACGTAGTTGATAATGATGAAATCAAAAACTGTAGTGATTTGTTACCGCAAAAAACAGCCGTTTTGCGAAAAAATTTATGGAATATACAGTCTATTTGCACCGCAGCTTGTGGTATCGCCTTGAGAACTGTCCAACGCGTGTGTTGCCAGGGAAAATCAGCTACGTTTGTTTCTCCAAAGAAAAATATGAATTTTGCTTGAAAAATTTTGTTTTCTACTAATATTCATGATTACGACACAGCATTTTTGTTTACTTATATAATGGTTGATTTTTATAAACTGAAAATTATAGTGGCCATGCTTTTTTCTACATATAAATTTTTGGTATACGACAATTTTAAATCTATAGTCAAAATATATATAAAAATAATATTGTCGTTAATTATGCAAGTTTTTCAGTGCAGATGATAACAAAATAAAATTTTGATTTTAGTTATAAATATACAAAGTGAAAATGAAATTCAACACGTGCTTGTGGATTTTTAGCCACAAATAAAAGAAGAAGAATATTTCAATAAGATTCCTTAGTCTATCGAGAATTTTTTTTTTTCTGCGCAGGTAATAGAATAATAAATAACAGGTCTTTTGAAACTCCTAATTATATTAAATGTATCTACACTAACATAACTTTCTTAACGAAATGACTTGCATCAATATTTTATCCCAAAATAGTGATTATAAATTATTTAAAACACAATACAAACTGTTACTACAAGTAAAGAGGGGAATACAACTGTTACGCGCATGGCTTGGTAACGGCGCATTTGAGGCCACCCGCCAATAGATTTGGCAGCAGCTATAGCATTCTTTCATCAAAATGTTTTCCGTCCTCTAGGATTTTATCTCAACTGTCATTATGTTAAACACGTAACGTCCTGCAATAGCTCTCATGGCCATTTCCATTTTAGAGTTTTATGGCACACACATCACTTCTTTCGCTAAAAGCTGTTTTGTTGTCCAAACGGGCCAGTCATTTTCTGGAATACCTGGAATCGGCTAGCTATTGCAGATGCAGACCAATACCTGCTCGTCTCGACATGTAGCGTTCATGTCGATATACGCTGTTCAAAAAGTCAGGACCAGTCCACGAATATTTTGCGCTGTATTGCATATCGTCTACTTCTCATTGTGGTGTATTGATACATTACAATACATACAATGAAATGTACTGGGTTTTTCCGTCTCTTTTAATATGACTCATTTTAAAAGGTCTCCATAGTCATAAGCTAAATACTGTTTCTTTCTCGAAAATGCTTTGCAAAGATTAGAAAATACTAGATAAAAGGATAATATTGATAGTGGCTCCGATAAGAAACTATAATGTTACAATTTCTGTTTATTGTTAGTTGTCACATTTAACTATCTAATGTGAGCTACTTAGTTGGAAATTCTATTGCTGCTACTGCTGCCAATAACAATCACAACAAAGAATCGCTAAACTGTAATTGTTTCGGTAGAGCGCGAAAGAACTATCTCTGCTTGTGTTAGAAAGTGTAAAATTGTAGAGGTACTGTAAATTCATAATTACTATATTATTGCCCCAGCTGGTTGCGTGACTTGTAGCTGGTGTCGATCCTTGTATGTTGTGGAATTATGTCTTCCTACACCGAATGGCCATGGTGGATTTGTCTCCAGCCCGGTTTAATGATCCCGTTGTTAACTGGCTGTAATGCGAAGTATACACACACACACACACACACACACACACACACACACACAAATATATATATATATATAATATATGGAGAACCTCAAAACTTTTCCGACAACACGCCAAAACAGTTGTTATATGCTTACACAGTAAGTGAAGACATTCGCCCATGAATTCCTTGAATATCGAAGTTCAAAACACATTGGGAACCAGATACAAAAAAAAAAAAAAAAAAAAAAACTTTCAAAAGATCATCTCAAAGAACTAACCACGATATTGAGCCGAATGATTTAAATAAGTCATTAAAAGTCGAATTCGTGATGTCCGAAGACCATTTAAATTCAAGTTGAATTTTATAGCTTTGAGGAGCAATCTGTTGGCTCAATGATAAAGGCGTCTGATTGGTGATCTAAAGGCTCCCGGTTCGAATCCCTGTCTCCTACCTTCATCTCTGGCACAGCTTGCTATGAAATGGGAAGTACACCAGAATGCTTCCGTGATTCGATTCCACGTTAAACTGTAGGTACCTTATACCAGGTAGCATCACCGGGTTAGGTTAGGGCGCTTACGACAGGGGCGAAATACACAGCCAATTGGAACCCTGTCACCAGGTCATTATCACTAAACGATCCTTCACGTTTATCACATCGAGAAGACAAAAATATCTCAGTGAATTATGGGTACTATCATACTTTCTAGCAACAAATCATTCAAGCTGTATATTCTACACTAACAGAAGAAATTCGTAAACTAAAATTATATTTAGTTAGCAAATAATGTAAATTTAAATTTATTTCCGTAAAAGTATGTGGCTCTAATAATTTCGTTCTGTTAGTTTTAACATTCAAGTTACTCGCAATGGAAACTTTTATATTTTCCGTCTATGGTACCGCAATTCGCTGAAACTTTTTAGCGGCTCTTTAGACGTCGTGCAGTTGGCGAGAACGATAGCGGCCAGACTTCTGTACACTAACTTTTAGACTGTTAAAAAAAAAGCTCTCCCGCAGAATTAATGCATGAATTAGCGAAATCCTCTGCGACCGTTTGAGCTGGATTTCATTCGTTTTTAAACTAGGCATTTGCATACGAATAAAATCTTTTCTCTGCCTCATTGTATTTTATGTGACCTTTCATAACACGACTTTGACCTGGCATGCACCTTCTAATAATTAGGGAATTTTGACTGTTTTGTCGAACAGCACTTAATTTAACATTAGCATATGATAAGGTCTCTGATCTCTCTCAATTAACTTTCCTTGCAACAGAATATTTTACCTTCCATTCTTAATTTTACATATAGGCCCATTGTATATTTTGACTACTTGGTAGCAACTGTGAATATATCCCATAACAATTTAATTTTTCACGTTTGTAGATAACTGTTGGCTTTTAATGTTCTTTCTTCATAGTTGGAACATGAATATTTCCAACTCCTGTGCTGAAACATGGAAAAATATTTTTAAAATTTAAATAAATTAGAAAGGAAGCGGCAGGATGTTACAACATTACCTGTTAAAGGAACTATCTCAGCATTCATCTAAATCATTTCGGGAAATCATTGAAAATCATAACCATAATGAGTTCAGCTGAATAATTAGAGATATTGTTTATTCCCCTGTTGTTAACTTTCATATTTTTTAAAAATTTTTAGATATGGATTATTTAAATATTTTGATAACTTTTTGTGAAGGAAATGGATGTGAAATGACGTTCTATCATTAAACACCGAAAACATGAGAGGCATACAGACATAGGTGTAATTATGATTACGTGGATACATAAATAATCAAATTTTCATCGAAAAGCAACACCTTGTCTTACAGTTCAAGCCATTGGATGTTAAGAATAAACTCAATGTTATGAGAAAGTTCACGTGAAATCCTGGCATTACATCATTACAGGAAAAGCTTACATGTACATTTAGTGCTTACAGAATTTATTCATAGTACAAATTGTACTTTTAAAAGAAATTAATGCCTTCGTTTTAATTAAATTAGGGTGCCATTAAGTCCTTGACTTAAGAATACAAGTTATCGATTGATTGGAATATTTGACAATGTTTTTACGTCATTTCGTTTTTGGTCACGGCTATTAACCATAATAGTCGCCAACATCTCTGCATCTCTAGCGATGGTATGACCTCTCTCCACAAATGTAGAATCAGAACATGTCGTTAAGTCGTCCTCTAGTGTGATAGAGCCGAGCTAAGATTACCAGCGCCTTACCTCTTTGTGCACAAGGGTTCGCCACGCCTTCTCGCCCTCAACTTCGTGTTCTTCGAGTCGGCGTCAGCGATCAATGGCTGGGGAAGAAACTTATGAATAATCTAATTGTAGGTAATCGAAAGATTATTCAAGCTGATATCAAAAAGTTATGAAACAGGAGAAATTCCAACTGATTTTAATAAAAATATCATCTTCACACTTCCAAAGAAAGCACAAGCCGACAAATGTGAGTATTATCGCACCATTAGTCTAACATCACATGCTTCAAAATTACTGACCAAAATAATATACAGAAGGATGGAAAGGGTAGTAGAAGAGATAGTAGGTGAAGATCAGTTTGGGATTAGTAACAGTTGCGGTACAAGGGAAGCAATTCTGTCTTTAAGATTAATACTTGAATGGCGGATCAAGAAAAACAAGGATACTTTTATAGCATTTGTTGATTTAGAAAAAGCTTTTGATAATGTTAGGTGGGACAAGATGTTTAAAATTTTAAAGAAGTCAGGTCTAAAGTATCTATATAGAGGAATACTCTATAAACTATATAAAAATCAAGTGGCTATAAAAAAAAGTAGAGAATCACGAGACAACTGCATCAGTTAAAAAGGATGTGAGACAAGGTTGTAGTCTATCCCCGTTAATATTCAACTTGTATGTAGAGGAAGCAATAAAGAAAGTAAAAGAAAAATTTCCATGTGGCATAAGTGTTCAGGGAGAAAAAATCAGTATGCTACGGTTTGCTGATGACATTGTCTTGTTAGCAGAGAGGGCTGAGGATATTGAGAAGTTACTGAATGGCATGAACAAAATACTGAAGGAAGATTTTGGACTGAATATAAATCAAAGCAAGACAAAAGTGATGAAATGTAGCAAAAATGACACCAATATTGGTAGATTAAAGATAAAAATAGGATCGGATGCAATAGGAGAAGTAAGCGAATTCTGTTACTTGGGAAGTAACATTACAACCGATGGCCGAAGCGGGAATGATGTTAAAAGCAGAATAACACTAGCAAAAAGAGCCTTCATGAAAAAGAGAAACCTTTTAGTTTCAAATATTGATCTACGAATTCGAAATAACTTTTTAAAACACTTTGTGTGGAGCACAGCTCTTTATGGTAGCGAAACATGGACTTTAGGAATACCGGAAAGAAAGAAAATTGAAGCATTTGAAATGTGGTGCTACAGAAGAATGCTGAAAATTAAATGGACAGACAAAGTAAGAAATGAACGAGTTTTGGAAATGATGGGTGAGAAAAGAAGTTTGTGGAAGAAGCTTACAGAAAGAAGAGACAGGCTTTTAGGTCATATTTTGAGACATGCTGGATTGGTTAATTTGTTAGTGGAGGGAACAGTCGAAGGTAAGAACTGTAGAGGAAGACAGAGATTAGAATATATGAAACAGATAATTGAGGACGTGGGCTGCAAGGGGTATGTGGAAATGAAGAGGTTAGCACAGGATAGGAAAGGATGGAGGATTGCATCAAACCAGTCGAAAGACTGACGACAGCAAAAAAAAAAGGTCCCCTGTACCGCTAAGGCTAGTGGGTTAGGTTAAGGCGGCTACGACAGGAACGGAATTTGCAGCCAATAGAAACCCTATCACCAGGTCATTACGACCACAAGGAATTATTACTAATGTAAAACTCAGGAGGTGATATGGACAGTTACTTATTTCTGATCTCTTTAAATCATCAAATAAAATAATACAGACAGCTGGTACCGCATAGATTTGCGAAGAATCGATGTTGCTTACTTACTACGGCCAAATGGCTAAATAAAATAATGAGAGGTTTCTATACGAAGCCTCGTCGTGAGCGTATAAAAGGGTGGGTTTGGCGGTGAATTATTTGACTAACACTGTCTGAGTGATAGGTTTATAGAGTTACAAGTTTACTGTAGAGTTTCCCGAACAACACTGCCGCGAGCGTCGTTACTGTACTGAGCTCCGCAGTGTCGCTCCAGGATAGGGATGCTAGAGCTTCTTACATGGAGCGCATGTAGGGCTCTACTTGAGCAGCTGGAGGCAGTTTTCTAGTAGGATCTCGAAAATAGCGAGTCGCGTATCCCAGGGTTGAGGCTGCTGTTTTTGCGTCCTTGGGTTAGGTACTCAGGTAGCTAGTAAGTGCTTTCATGTTAAACTCGTTCCCACCGGAACGTAGCTCAGGAGGCTGGCTCATACCGCACTAAAATACTGCAAATAACTATCAAACTATTGAAACATATTACGGTCCGTTACACCTCGGAGTCCTCCTCCAGTCTTCTCGATGAACCAATCTGTCGATACGTAGGTACATTGTAACAAACAATTCATAGAAAAGCTAGTCACATGGTTATAAAACATCGTTAATTGGATAATTCTTGGGTATTTTCAGTCACGTAACACTCAAACAGCTCGGTACGAGGAACCTTACTTCGGACAAGATCGCCCTAACAAACTTCAGTCATCGCTCGACATCTAAATATTCAATCCAGCCCAGCACCTCCGGTGTCGCTGAATTTAAATTCTGCAAACTTCCAGGGAAGGCACTGTAGACAATTTTCCAGGCAGGCCGGAGAGAGATCAGCAGTGTTTTACATTGCCTAATATCCCTCTGGCTGTGAAACGTCTCATTATTCACCATTCTCGAAAACAATTGATTGAGTTCCTTTTGCATTCTGAAATGAGATGTTTGGGTGTTACTGACTATCGGAAATCATTGGACAGGTGTATGTAGGAGCTAATCGGTTATGAAACGCATGTTTTGGTGAAGCTGAACGTTCCCCGTCTGAGTTTGAGACACATTGAGCCAAGCACTATGATATTATTCAGCTGAGACCGTGGCCAAGGCTGTTGTTTTTAATGAATTTTCATCAGATTGCCATCAAGTTCCACCCAGCCATTGAAATAGATTGTAAACGTATATTCTGAAGGCGCCTTCTAATACTGTGAATATACAAAATACGTAAATTACGAATATGTGTTGTAAAAAAATAAATACAACTTCCAGCTCAACTTTCTTAGGAACTAATTCACTTCAAAGATTGATCTCTAACCAACTGATATACGAAAAGAGTGTGCGCAGTTTAGCCGGCATGTCAACTTTATATTTAGAGCTGATTTAGAATGATTTCGAAAAATATATTTTCACCTGAATAAGACCTGAGGGTCATTAAGCCATGATTTACCGGTCACTCGCGATTTTTAGAACAAACCAGGGTTTACAAGAAATTAATTGAAATATGGATAATTAATATTTATTAGTTCTGATTCTGTTTTAGATTTTAGGAGTAAATGATTTATTAAACAAGCGCATAAGTCTTTACATTGAGAATATTTCGTGCAATGTTTAAAGGACACTTTAATCCTTGATTACCTATAATCTATTTCTGATCATTTCTTCCAGTTATTTACATACAGTTACTTGTTTTTTTTTTTTTTATCTTTTTAATAACTCGCTTTAGGCTTTGTTTGTCCTGGTGGAATTTAATAACTGATCTTAAACTAACTTCTTGATGAGCTAGAGACTTGAAATTTTGACCATAGCTCAGAACTGGATAACAATGCATGAAATTGGGAAAAGTAGTCCGGAAAATTTGAAAATTCGGGAAAAACTGAAATATTCTTTTCTATGTACCGATTTGGAGAATTTTTTTCATGTTCGTAGTAGTCCGAATAAGGTATTTAGTTAATGAAAAATTAGAAAAGTTGTCTGAAAAATTCAGAGGAAACTGAAAATATTATTTTCTGTGTACCGAGTTGACTAATTTTTTAAATGTTCGTAACAGTCCGAATATGGTTTTCAGTTAGTGAAGAATTAGAAAAGTCGCCCGGAAAATTGGAAAATTTTGAGAAATGTGAAAAATTTACTGATTTGGCTAATTTTTTAAAATTTTTATATTAGTTCGAATAAGGTTTTTAATGAAAGAAAAATTGGAATAGTTACCTGGAAAAAATCTGAAAAACCTGAAAGTACTTTTTTCTATGGATCAATTTTGATATTTTTTAAATGTCTTTAATGCGAGTAGTCTGATTAAGGTTTTCAGGGAAAGAAAAATGGAAAAGTTGCCTGGAAAATAGGAAAAATCGGTAACAACTGAAAGTACATTTTCTAGGGATCGATTAGGTTAATTTTTTTTTTAATGTTTGCAGTAGTCTTAATAAAGTTTTAGGGAAAGAAAAGTTGGAAATGCTGCCTGAAGATTTCGGGATTTTTACACGAATTTCAGACCATAACTTATGATTAACGATGACATAATTCTTTTTTCTTTTTTGTTTTGTTCCTTATTTCCCCGGGATGGAAATAACACAATTAAGTGTTTTCTATTTAAAAAACTGGAATTTGTAGCACATTGTAACAGCCCTCATACCTGAATTTTGGATAGTATTGTACTGTATGAAGTATTTGTAGTGAGCTAAAGTTTGCTTGAATATGATCTGGTATGTTTGTTTTGTAAATTCTTGTAAATCAGTGTATATAGACTTTGTTTTATGTAAGAAAATTATTGAAACTCCATTTAAAATGATAAAGAACCGAATGGTGCAAGAGAATTTGTTAAATGTTTGTAATTCCAGGTATTGATGTAAGTTACGATGTCTACAGGACAATTTTCTACAGTTTGAAAGGATTTCTGTAAATAATTTTGTATTTAAGTATCTCTAATTACCATTTCTGATCATTTTGTAATGTTGTTAATTAATTTTGTATTAATTCCGATTGTTTTTAATATGTTTGATTGTTTGAGTGATTGTTAATGATCGAGAAATATCGGGCGGATGCCTTTGAAGAATTCTCGTAATTTCTATAGAGACTATATAAACAGATCGGCTGGACAGAGCAGTTAGTTAGTTAGTTAGTTGACATCATTCAGAATTCATTGTTACAGAGAGTTTCATTCATTCATCCAGTTAGTTCACAGAGATTATCTTTGCGACTGTTCAGAAGTGCATCCCTGTATTGTATCTATGCATGTGAATATCGCTGACTTTGTTTTGAAAACAATAAACAACTTTTCAACATAACCTTTTTGGTAGACTTTTTAATTAATCAATATATTAATTAAACCACCGAAGAACGTAATAACATGTCTGTGATTATGTTATCAAAGTATTTAGAATCAATTACAAATTTTCACTCACATAATCCTAAAAAGCAGATAATAATAATAAAATAAAAAACTTTTTAGTGTAACATGTTTTTATAACCTAAACATGCCGGATATCTATCTAGTTAAATAATTATCCTTTGATTTTAACGTCATTCAGTTTGTATCTGTTTGACTAGGTATGCTTGTTTCGTGTTCTTTTAGTCTACCTTCTCAAATGTTTAACATATTCTAAGTCATACTGTTCTAGCAGACATGTTTGATGATATCACCTTGAATTACGGCGAACAACATGTACGATGTTACCGTAATGTTGCTACTAAACTTGCAACCCGCTATAACACTTAAAAGACTCTATAACTTACGAAAATCCCTGTTGAGATGTGCTGTTTTGCGACATGAATGTGATTAGATCACAGTGTGTTCGAGTTTAGTAGTGTCTATGAGCGAGGTGCTGTCGGTATCTTTCCTGCGTGAATAATTAACTTCCACAACGCCTCACCACAGCTCATACTACGAGAGTTTCCGGTACAAACTTTTTGTTCGCTTTTAAAAGTTTGATGCCAAACTTGGTAAATGTGTATAGCTCGTGATTGTGAATTAAGGCCTATTCACACGTATAAAGGCCAGCATGTAAGTATGCAGAATAAGCGTATTTAATTATAGCCGTCATGAGAGAAGTAATTCTTGCTATACGTAGACGAGTTAATTATAGGCCTCACTCCGGCGAGTAAAAATACAATTCTCGCTCGTTTGTCAAACATTGTCAATATCCCAATTTTCTAATCAGGTAAGCGATGTTTGTGATTCTATGTATGCCGGTATAGAACAGAAAGACGAGACAGTTTCTGAAACGATAGAAATGGCAGAGGGCATAAGGAGAACCTGATTCTTCAGAAACCAAGCGTAGGCAACCTTATTTACCCACCGCCCACTTTTGTTGGTAGTAAAAAATTTTAGCCGCCCACTGGTTCCACAGTAATTGTGGTTTCTAAAATTTGGAAATAACTTTATAATATTTATAAAGCACAGTTACTGATAATTACTTACGAAAACTTTACGTCGGACTTTTAACTACTTTCCAAATACTTTATATCGTACTTTCGGTAAGTATCGCAGAATAAATCTTTAAAAAACAACTTACTGTATTCAAATCTTTTCTTTATTTACACTCTGCATACATAGAAGCGTTAAGTCTGATTAAATTACATTTAATTAATTAAACTGTTAATGAGATTCTCTACTGTGTTTGTCTGTTAACTCTGGGTGGTGTGGTGGGAGATACGGAAGCTATTCTGGGAAGAGGCTCTTTTGTTTGCTGTCGCATTATGGCACCATTTAGTATCATTACGTAATGTGAACTAAATTTATGCGCCAAGGATACAAATAGTATATTTTCATAAATTTAAATTTTAAGGAAACCTAATGTAATATAAAGATAAAAATAAAGAATAGGAAAGTTCCTTAGTATCGAACATAAACCGGTACCGCCCAGCATGAAAGCTGAAACACAAGTAAGGGAGCGTCCATAAACCACGTAGCTCCATGTGGCATATCAGACAGCAGTTGCTTGGCACAAAAATCAGTACCTGATTCATTTTCAGATCTGCGGCTCTCCTGCTCAGGGCAAGTTGCTATGTTGGTTCAGATACAATCAAATTTTAGAATGAAATGTATTATAAAAGCTCTATTAATATATTGGAAAGTAATCCAAAAATAGAAACGTTTGCTTATATTGCGTCTTTAGTATTTGTTGTTTAAATATACGAGTGTACGAGTATACGAGTACCGGGTGGTTATAATTAAACTTTCCCTATTTATCACATTATAACACGGAAACTAATTACCGTACGAATACCAAACTTGATAGTATTAATGTCAAGGACATGGGGAAGAGAAATAATGCAGAATCAATTCAACTGAAACACTTTTAACGTGCTGCTATGGTACATCATACAATTACATAACGGTACCATTACTGCTACAAAAGGGGCTCAATATGGCACCCATCAGTGTCCAGAAGAAACTGAAATCGCAGGATTGCATTCTGCACAGCAGAACGAAGCATGTCCGTAGGTATGCTGGCTACCTCTCTTGATATGCTGCGCTTCAGATCAGCACATGTGTGAATGTTCCCCTGGTAAACCCTGTCCTTCAGGTAGCCCCACAACCAGAAATCACAGAGAGTGAGATCAGGTGCCGACCAACCATTAGAAAACGATTGGCTGATAATTCGATAGTTTCCAAATGTGTTTCGGAGAAGCAGTTGAACTTCACTGACTGATCACGGCACCTGGTGGTCATAGTTGGAACTGGACGGTGGCGCTGTGACGCATGTAAATCATCCAGTTTAGCTTCAGCTACGAGCGCATGCGGAACTAGTGTACAGCCGAGAGTGAGCCTTTCCTGTTTACGTGTGTGGTTGTTAGTGAAGCGGGACTACAACAGTGTGCGGCATTTGCGCCGAGTGTGTATATTAGTGAAAACCAGACGTAGTGGACATAGCATTAGAATATAAAGTATCTGCTAAATTAACTCGAAGGAAGCGAGTGTACCTCGGATACACATCAATCTATCCGAAACTTTAAAGATCGTGAAGGAGGCAGGATGGCGGAAGCGAGTGGCGGTGCTACTGCCAAAGCTGCAGAGGAGAGGAATGAACCATTCATTTATCAAGCAGAACAAGACATGTCAGAGACAACAAAAAAGAAAATAGAAGAACACAATGAGGACAGTGAAGAAGAAGTTAAATACAATCTTAGAAAGAAAAGAAGAGCTACCGGGAAAAGAAGTATACCTATAAGCAACAAAGAAGATTTCGATACAACAGAAATAGTGCCTAAGTTGAACAAGGATCAAACTATAAAGCAGACAACACCTTCGCAGCAGCTGACATATCACGTCACAGAGACTGCGAGCAGATCAACAAATGACCAACTGAACCCAACACGATCAAGTCAAGAAGGACAAAAGGAAAATAACACAGCACCACTGAAACGTTTCAGACTGTATAACCGGCACTCACAGGGACCATATCTAGTATCAATCGAACCAGAGATGAACAGCCAACTGCCTCACCCTATACAACTAGGCAAAATACTCTATAACAAGATTAATGGTCTTCAGCGGATCAACCAACAGGGAAAAAATCGGATGATGCTGGAATTTACTAAAGCTGAGGCGGCAAACAACTTCGTTGGAAATGATGTCTTCTTACAGTCACTAAGACTAAAGGCTTATATCCCTGCAAGCAGGGTAGAGTGCAAAGGTGTAATCAAGTACGTCCCTACAGACTTGAATGAGGAAGAGCTGATAAGAAATGTTAAAGCTTCCGCTCCCTATAGTAGGCGTAAGAAGATTCATGAAAAGTATACATTTGGACGGAAAAATAGAAAGAAAACCATTACAAACGGTTCTACTCACGTTTGAAAGCCAGTTTCTTCCGGAAGAAGTAGAAATCTACTATCTCAGATTCAAGGTTACTCCATACGTGTATCCAGTGACGCAGTGCTTTAAATGCCAAAGATTTGGTCACATCTCCTCCAACTGTAGAGGGAAAGAAAGGTGCACTAAATGCGGAGAGGAGCACAATGCAACCTGCTGTAACAAGGAAGAAGTTAAGTGCGCGAATTGTGGTGGAGACCACAAAGCAAACGACAGAGCATGTCCAATAAGGAAACGAGAAGAGGAGCGAAAGCAGACACAGGCACTTGGCAGTAAAACACCAGCCAGGGCAGGATATGAACACAACCCAAAAGAATTTCCCCCCATACAGTCCAAAACCTTTAGTGCAGCTGCAATGGGAGAAAAGACCAACCAATATAAGGAGATACATGAAAGAAGATTACCTGCGGTAAGAAGAGAAACAAGTACAGATCAGATGGCGGAGCATGATAACAAGGAAACGAATGTCGAAAGTATTAGCATCATTGTGAAAATTGTGACCAAAGTCATTATGCAACAATTAAATGGAAACATCCCCAAGGAAGTGATAGAAAAAATTCAGGAAGAATCCACTAAGATGGTCATGCAAGAAATAAAGCAAATGGGAGACAGTGAAAACACAATGGAGATAGGCGATGCTGCAGATAATAATGGATAAAAGGGCTAAACTTACAATTCTACAATGGAATGCCAGAAGCCTGGTACCCAAATGGAATGAATTACAGAGAGTTATTGAGGAACATGCTCCCCACGCCCTATTGATCACCGAAACTTGGCTATATGATAATATTAACATAAAGCATAAAAACTACAACATCCATAGGAAAGATAGGGGTGACGGATTTGGAGGAGTAGCCATACTTGTCAGAAATGATGTGAAGAGCAACATCAGAGACATAGTAGAGCCGTCTGCTAATTTAGAAGTGCTATCCGTCGACCTGAAACACAAAGATCCGATAGAAAATGTTACTGTTGTTTACAAACCTCCTCAAGTTAACATGAAGGAAGAGGACTGGGAAGCTCTATTTGATCAGATACCACCCAAAAGCTTCGTGGGAGGGGATTTTAATGCGCACCACCCGATGTGGCAGGAAAGACAGCGGGATCAACAAGGTGAAGAACTGGCGTCGGCGATAACCTCGTCATCACTTACCGTGCTGAACAACAAGCACGGAACGCGACTAGGGACGCCATTCCAAAGGAACTCGTCACCCGACATCTCACTAATTGCGGCATGCCTGAGCACCAGGACTAAATGGGAGATGCTACAGGACTCATTAGGTAGCGATCATCTGATACTGAAAATCACGTTGGATTCCGTGGCGAAAACGAAGTTAAGCACATCAAAGAGGCGCTGGATCTGCAGTAGAGCTAACTGGAACTTATACCAAGAAAGAATCAGTACAAGAATAGAGCACTTAAGCTCAAACACAGGCAACCTTCAACAACGATACAATGAATTGGAAGAGATAATAACTAAAACGGCAGAAGAATGCATCCCGGAATATAAAGTAAACGAGGAAAGCAAGATTAATAGAAAACCCTGGTGGACCAGTGAATGCGCTAGAGCAGTAGCGAGACGACGCCTTGCAACCAAAATGTATAGAAAAGACTCGACATTCCAGAATTTTAGGATACTTAGACAAACAACAGCAGAGGCCAGAAACACTATCAGAAAAACCAAAAGAGAAGGATGGAAAACCTTCTGCTCCAGCATCAAATATGGCACTTCGACGCAAGAAATGTGGAAGAAGCTACGATGGTTCAACGGCAAGAGATCTTCCCAAAACATCATCTACACAGACGACAAGCTGGCGGAACAATTTTTAGAATTAACGGCACCTGCATTTGTTCCCGGGAATACGGTATGGAATGATCAGCAGCACCCTAAAGAAAACTACAACATCTCAAATAACGAATTCTTCAGCATGTCTGAGCTTGAAAGTGCCATTAAAAAGAGGGATACAGCTCCAGGAATGGATAGTATCACGTATTCAATGATAGACAACATGCCACAAAATGCTAAACATAAAATTCTGAACCTATTCAACGAAATGATAAACAGATCTTACGTGCCGGAACAATGGAGAAATGTAGTAATTGTCCCAGTGCCGAAACCCAATAGGGACAAGAATGATGCATCGGCATATCGGCCTATATCACTAATCCCGTGCATGGCTAAATTAATGAGCACAATGATAAAGAACAGGATGGAATGGCATGTAGAACACCATCGAAACCTCGATCACCGCACCATGGGATTTCGGAAGGGGTGCAGCACAATGGATGTCATTAGCACACTAGTTACGGACATCCAATTAAATTTTGTCAGAAACAACTATCTCCTAGCTGCGTTCCTGGACATAAAAGACGCATACAATAACATACAGATCAATATATTACAGGAAGCCATGGAAGAGATGAAGCTACATAATAAACTCATATCTTGGTGTTGCAATTACCTGGGTCACAGAGTGAATATAATACACACAGCAGAAGGAAAGAGATTTGAACGACACGTCTACCAGGGAATTCCACAGGGCGACCCAATGAGTCCGACCCTCTTCAATATATACTCGGCTAAGCTGTTCACCGAGCTACCAGGAATGGTGACCTTCCTTCAGTATGCGGATGATTTTGTGATATATGTCTCCCATCCCGACAAAGAAAAGGCAAGAGTAATACTACAAGCCGCAGTTACAGCAATCCTTGAAAAGCTGAGAGAGAAAGGATTAGACATGACAATACAAAAAAGTAAAATATGTATATTTACCCATAGACATTATCAAGAAAATGAGCTTAAAATAACTCTAAACGGTATTGGGATGGAGTTGGTGAAGGAAATCAAATTTCTTGGAATATGGCTAGACTCAAAGCTTACGTGGAGAAAACACATAATGGATCTGAGAGCGTCATCTCTAACGCGGATCAATACAATGAAAGTAGTTGCTTCAATGAACTGGGGAGCGGATCCTCGCCCATTGCGCAATGTGTACTACAGCGTAGTTAGAAGCAGACTGGACTATGGAAGCTTTCTGTACGATAATGCTTGCAAAACCCTACAGGCGAAACTTGATTCACTGCAGGCAGCGGTACTGAGGATAATAGGAGGCTTCATTAAGACCACTCCAATAGCGGCAATGGAAGCAGAGACAATAACCCCGCCGCTACATATACGCAGAAAGAAAATAGGGTTGAACTTCTGGTTAAGGGTAAGCTCCAAAAAAGAACACCCACTGTTGAGGAAAGTACAGATATTAGCCCATGAGATTCGAAGCAAACCTCCAGACCCTCACAGAATGCCAAGACTAGTAACATACAGACAGCTAACTAGTAAGTGGAATATCCATACGGCAGAAAACAACGACCTTTACTCGGAAAAGCAACCTTGGCAAAAAGTGGATTTAGCTTCACATGTGTACCTGTACATCACATCAGAGCAGCTCGAAAGAAAATTCTGGAATCAGGAAGAAGCGAAACAAAGGACGATTGAAACAATCAATACAAAGTGGAAAGACTGGTGTCAAATCTTCACGGACGGATCCAAGGCGGGGGAAGAGGCATGTGCAGCTGCATATGTGGAACCTAGAAGCGACGTCGTAGAAGCGTTTCGATTGCCGAACCAATTCTCGACCTTTTCTGCAGAACTTTTCGCCATCCTCAAAGGAATACAATATGTTCAAAGTACAGAGAAAAAGAAAGCAGTAATATGTTCAGACTCGAGAAGCGCCTTGCAGGCAATCTTAGCAATCCCTAAAGGCAAGGGAAAAAACTACATAGCCTATCAAGTGGCTAGAGAAATAACGAAGACAATAGATAAAGGGATAGACCTACAATTACAATGGGTACCAAGCCACGTGGGTATACAGGGAAATGAAAGAGCCGATAAGGCAGCCAAAGAACAATTAGTTGCAGCACAAAAGGAGGACGTCGCAATACCGTTCACTGACCTTAGACACACTGCGCGGACCATAACACTGAAAGAATGGGAAATGAAATGGCAAATCAACAAGGATTCCAAGGGATTGTGGCATCGGGCCATTTGCAACAGAATCGAAAGAACGCCATGGTACGAGACCAAAGAACTGAGCAGAAGGAAGATTACATTATTCAACAGGTTACGTACAGGACACTCCCTTTTAAAGGATAAGAAGCATATCATGAACATTGTAGAGTCACCAAATTGTGATAGATGTGGTGAACTGGAAGATATATATCACGTCTTACTTAGATGCAAAACTTACAGAGACATGAGAAAGGAGCTGATTGAAAAACAGCTAAAAATTACTGATATAATATCTCTAATGATCAACTTAGCAACTCCCTGCACCAAAGTTGTCAATACCATATGCAAATATGTAGATAATACCAAAATTTGTATATAAGTCAAATAAACATAAACCCTAACAATAACAACCCTATGTTTATGGCGTAATTAGCCCAAGGCTAACAGCCAAGCAAAAAAAAAAAAAAAAAAAAAAAAAAAAAAAAAAAAAAAAACATGTAAATCATGCATCTCATACTCTGGACATTAATGCTACCAAGTTTGGTACTCGTATGGTAATTAGTTTCGGTGTTATAACGTGTTGAATATGGACAGTTTAATTATAACCACCCGGTATACAGTCAAATCTGCGGAAAACTTTCAAGTTCCTATGTAAAACCGCTCATGAGATAGCGTAACAGAAAAATAAGTCCAAAACTAACAACTCATCTCATGTCATTATCCAAATTAATAGAATAATAATCTTAGTCCTCTACTTAGTGTGTTCTAAACATCGATACCCTAAACGTTGGAATACAATATGAAAATTTGACCTCCTTCATTGCCACAACTTAGAAATTTGCAAAATTTTAAACACTATTCTCGGTTTTGGGAAAACGAAAGACATACCAAGTACGTCTATCAGAGTCCTCAGTTTTCATATTACCAACGTATCACTAAACGCATTGTCCAGGGAAGAAAATTTTGTTTCTACTAATTCAATCTCTTCTTACGATTATTTTATACAGTTGATCCAGAAGATGTGCGTATTATTCTACAGATACTCTTCACCCCCTTCAAGGAAATCAATAAAGACTCTCGCATCCCAGAAATAACTGGCCATGCATAACGTTACTAATTATTTCTTTTTCTCAGAGCATGACGCCTGAGAATTTTTTTCGTCAGAGTGGGACACCTTAGGAATTTTGTAATTTTTTCGTACTTTATTAGTTTTTTATTCAAAAACGAAGATCACTTATAATAAGTAAAAAGTGTTACATGTTAGCTCAGTTACTTACCCTTAGTGACTGGCGTCTAACGTCTAACTTGTCAGTTGTTTTGTAACAAATCAGTTTCAAAATATCGGTTCTAGTTTTCTAGTAGAAATGGAGTTCATTACATGTTGATGTTAGGCTTGGCTGCGACAATGGCTGCGACACTTAAATGTGTTTTATTATTTGTCCATATTTAATTTATCAGAAAACTCTTTCAACATGTGTGTTACTTCCAGGCAGACACTTACCGTACTTAATAGTTACACGAAAGTTCGTAAAGTTGAGCGTGTTAGCACGAAAGTTTTGAAATAATTCCGCCCATCGGTCTTCAGCAGCAACATTCTCAACGATTCAGCTAGTGATTTTTTTTTAATCTGTGTGGTAGTTGGAAATAAGCAATAACTCGTCGAACATTTCCTTATATTTGCTGCTGCTCGATCGCCGCGCGGCAAAAACTGTATTGTCTGTTTTAGACATTAATAGATAAATATATTAAATTGTAGTTTTGTTTACGAAAAGGGACTATATTACTCTTGCCGGGGACAGCGAGACAAACAGCCTAGAAACGGGACTGTCGCGGCAAAGCGGGGATGGTAACGTTAGCCATACATGATATCGTGCCAGGTGAAATCGACCTTTAATTTTGTACGTAGCTGCGTTGCTTGATGGACCCACGTCTAATCTATAGTAAAAAAAATCCGCATATAGTTCGTAGTTTCTTTTTTAAAATTGTTGATGTAAAATGTATTGCAACATATCTTCAGATATTTTACGGACTGATTTGTGTCATACTCCTTTAATCGTAGATCTATAATGCCAATCGTTCACTTTCTCGAAATTTTCATCTGCAGTTCCATTAGCTTGTTCATCCTTCTTGTGGGTCATCTTTAAGATATGTACGATCACATTTACATTTAGGCGCCCGTTTCTTCACTATAGAAAATGAATAACAGACTCCTTATAAACATTTATCCATTTTCAATGAATTTCCGTTGGTGATAAACAGTAAAAAAAACACCATGATATACTGTTCTATCCATTCCAACGATATTCACACAATTCATCTGCTTTAAAAAGCCGAATAAGGAAAACTAGTTCACAGATCAAAATGAAACATGGCGTTCGTTTTTACGACAGCTGTACCAACATCACAGAGAATGTATTGAAAGCAATGCGCCAGGCTGAAAACTTCCCGCATTACCGATGTATTATAAATTACAGCAGAATATATTTTCAGGGACTCTACAGCTCTTCGGTTATATGGCAAACCGTCAAACATTCATTTTTTTGCGTGAGTCGTATCTCTCGTCCAGTTGAAACCTTAAACAAATATTTAGTCAGCAGTTAAATTTTCTCTTTTTCTTCCAATAGAGAATACGTTCACGTTTTATTTTGTCTGATTTTAGCGGATTATAAAGTAGACGTTTTGAGGGTTTGTTTTAAATCATACGGTGAGCTCAAAAACATAACGGTTCTGCTATGCCACATGTGGAAGGTCAATGAGTTCATCTCCGGATGAAAACATGTTTATTTAGTGATAGTTTAAATGTTCTTACTATAACGCTCCGTTATATTGTCGTAGGCCAAAATTCCTTCCTTGAAATTACTCAAAATTAAAAACTGGTATTTGATATTCTGGTTAATTATTATCTTATTTTTTAAAAAAGCGTTCATAATTTAATATTTTAGAAATACTGCATCCAAATAATCGAAAAAAAATAAAAAATTTTTTTTTTTTTGCCTTTTTCTGTCATCAGTCTTTCGACTTGTTTGATGCAATCCTCCATTCATTCCTATCTCGTGCTAACCTCTTCATCTCTACATACCCCTTACAACCCACATCCTCAATTATCTGCTTCATATTTTCTAACCACTGCCTTTCTCTGCAGTTCTTACCTTCGACTATTCCCTCCACTAACAAATTAACCAGTCCAGCATGCCTCAAAATGTGACCTACCAGCCTGTCTCTTCTTTCTGTAAGCTTCTTCCACAAACTTGTTTCCTCGCCCATCATTTCCAAAATTCTTTTAATTCCGTACTTTGTCTGTCAGTTCAATTTTCAGCTTTCTTCTGTAGCATCACATTTCAAATGCTGCAATTTTCTTTCTTTGTGGTACTCCTAAAGTCCATGTTTCGCTCCACACATAGAGTTTTAAAAAGTTCTTTCTAATTCCTAGATCAATATTTGAAATTAAAAGATTTCTCTTCTTCATGAAGGCTCTTTTTTTTAGTGCTATTCTGCTTTTAACATCATTCCTGCTTCGGCCATTGGTTGTAATTTTGCTTCCCAAGTAGCAGAATTCACTTACTTCTGCTATTGCATCCGGTCCTATTTTTATGTTTAATCTAGTGTCATTGGTATCATTTC
The DNA here is from genome assembly GCA_031002005.1 of Vandiemenella viatica. Taxonomy (NCBI): domain Eukaryota; kingdom Metazoa; phylum Arthropoda; class Insecta; order Orthoptera; family Morabidae; genus Vandiemenella; species Vandiemenella viatica. Next base: position 166,259,743 of record JARYHS010008074.1, on the reverse strand, counting down.
TGCTACATTTCATCACTTTTGTCTTGCTTCATTTGTATTCACTCCAAAATCTTCCTTCAGTATTTTGTTCATGCCATTCAGTGACTTGTCAATATCATTAGCCTTTTCTGCTAACAGGACAATGTCATCATCAAATCGTAGCATACTGATTTTTTCTCCTTGAATACATATGCCACATGAAAATTTTCTTTTACTTCCTTTATTTCCTCCTCTACACACACGGTTGAATATTAATGGGGATAGACTACAACCTTATCCCTCATCCTTTTTAACCCTCGTGATTCTCTACTTTTATTATAGTTACTTGATTCTTAAATGGTTTATAAAGTATTCATCTATCTCGATATTTTAGACCCGACTTCTTTGAACACCTAATATTATCAAAACTTTTTCTAAATCAACAAACATCATAAAAGTATCGTTGTTTTTTCATGATCCGCCCTTCCAGTATTAATCTTAAAGCCAGACTTGCTTCCCTTGTTCTGCGGTTTTATCCTAAACCCAAACTGTTCTTCAACTACTATCTCTTTTACTACCCTTTCCATTCTTCTTTATATTATTCTGGTAAGTAATTTTGAACCATGTGATGTTAGAGTAATAGTGCGATAACTCTCACATTTGTTGGATTGTGCATTCTTCGGAAGTGTGAAGATGATAATTAAAAAAAAAAAAAAAATTCACGTGGAATTTCTCCTGTTTCATAACTTATTGATATCAGTTTGAATAATATTTTGATTCCTTCGTCTCCTAGGGATTTAAGAAGTTCTACAGGGATCTCATCAATTCCAACTGTGTTATTTGCTTTCAAGTAATTCAGATATCTATCAAATTCTGTCCTCAAACCAGGATCTTCTAAATCATCAATGTTGACATCGCCTTCTCTTTCCCTTACGCAATTGTTCAAGTCATCCCCATTATACAGTTTCTCAGTGTATTCCTTCCATCGGTTAGCTCTATCGTCTGAGCTTAAAACAGGTTTCCCATAGGCAGTTTTAATGTTTTCACCTCTTTTCTTCATTTCGCCACAAATTTATTTGATCTTCCTATATGCAACATTTACTTTACATATGACCAATTCCTTTTCTTCTTCTTTACACTATTCTTGTAGCCATTTTTCTTTTGCTTTTTTGCATTTTCTGTTTATTTGATTTCTAAATTGCTTATAGTGATCTCTTCCTGCTTCATTCTGGGCATTCTTCCTCTGATCCGTCGGCTCCAAAATTTCTTCCGCGATCCAAGGTTTTCGGATGGCTTGTTACCTAGAGCCTAATGTTTTACAAGCTTTAATTATTTCTCTCTTCAATGCATTCCATTCATCCTCCGTTGAGCTCATTTCAGAGTTGCTATTTCTACTATTTATGCAAATTTTTCTCTATTGTTAGATTGTTTCAGATTATTCACTTCCAGTCTTTTCTGCTTTTATTGCTTCGTTATTCGCTTGAATTTCAGCGTGCACTTCATTACTATCCAATTATGGTCCGAGTCTATGTCTGCTCCTGGGTACGCTTTAAGTCTAGAATTTGATTCCTGACTCTCTGTTTGACCATGATATAATCTAGCTGATATCTGCCTGTAACCCCAGGACGTTTCCAGGTGTATATCCTTCTTGTATTGTTCTTAAATAGTGTGTTTGCCACTGCTAGCTTATACGTTTCACAAAATTCTAACAATTCCCTTCCTCGCTCATTTCTTTCTCCAAGACCAAAATTACATACAGTATTCCCCTCTCTTCTTTCTCCCACTGCCGCATTCCAGTCACCCATGATTATTAGATTTTCCTCCCCTTTCACATATTGATTAATTCATCAATTTCGGCGTATATTTTCTCTATTTCTTCGTCATCGTCCTGTGACGTTGGCATTTACACTTGTACTAACGTGGTTGGGGTGAGTTTAGTTTCTAACCTCATCAAAATAATCCTGTCACTAAACTGTTCATAATAACTCTCCCGTTTCCCTACTCTCTTATTCATTACATAACCTACATCAGTAACTCACTGACAGCTTTTGTGTTAATTATCCTGTGTTCCCCAGACCAGAAATCCTGTGTATTCTTCCACATAATCTCACTAATGCCGACTACATCTAAATTAAGTCGTTCCACCTCCCTTTTTAAGTTTTCTAATCTACCTGCCCTACTCATAGCAGTAACATTCCACGCTCCAACTCGTAGAATGTTTCTACCCATTCTGATGACTCCTCCCCGAGTAGTCCCCACCCGGAGATCCGATTGGGGGACTATTTAACCTCCGGAATATTTTACCCAGGTAGAAGCCACCATGATATATGTAATAATTTGATTGTATTACATGTCCTCGGGATACCCTTTGTCTCTTTGATGCAGTGGTTTCCCGTTGCCTTCTGCATCCCCATGCGTTTGATCATTTCTGATTCATTCGTCTTTAGGGGCCGTTTCCAACCACAAGGGCAAGAGGGTACCTGGGAGCGCTCCCCGCTCTTCCGCTCTTCTTTATGAAGCCGTTGGCAAATAGTGGGTGACTCCTTATACCGGGAATCTTTCAGTCGCCAGAGCCTCATCCGTGCAAACAGGATACACCACGTGTAGGAGAGGTTGACATCTCATTGGAAAGGCTAATATAGTCTCTCCGGAAACCGTACACTCCTTTTTCGCCATAGAGCGCATAAATGCATCAAAAGTACACAAGAAACTCTAAACTATGCAATGCATCCCGTTTAATACGTCAGACGGTCAGAATTCAATATTTTACTACAAGAAACAAAATCAAAAGTTTTAAACATATCGGTAAGTATAAAATTTTCCAGTGTACTGTCATATCTCAAATTTAAATATCTTCAAATTTTTTTTAGAGATTGGTATATTTAGTTTTCTAATAACCAAACATTGTGATTCAATAGTGACACTGTTTAAAATACGAAAACTTGATTTCTATAACGAGCCTGTCATAGCATCCCATAATGTGGTTTGGTGGATCAGTGATTAGGGTGTATCACTGTGTATCGAAAAGTCCCCTGTTCGAATCCCTGTCTCGGGGGAGGGGGGCTAAGGCATTTTCGTAGGCCCTTTACCAGATGTGCGCAGAAAGCTTCCGTGGTTCGGATTCCACGTAAAGCTGTAGGGGTCCTGGTTATGTTAAGGCGGCTACGACAAGTACGAAATGCGCAGCCAGTATAAATCTTATCACAAGTTAGTTACGACCACACAGAATTATTGTTATCTCACAATACTCTTGCCAGTGCCTGACCAAAGTTTTGTAATTCATCTACCTTACTTCCCTGGTAAAAATCCTCATTTTCCTCTCAAACAGGTGCAATACGTTGTAGTCTTCCCCTACAATTTTATCATCGTGCCCTTCCCGGTTTAGCTTACTGTTATCCCGTATTTACGGTTAATGTTCTCAATAAGTCCATACAAAAACTTTATTTTCCTATCTGCGTGCTTAAAGGCTGCCTCTATTTTGGCGTTTAGCTTTATTCCATGCTTATCAATCCAACTTGACCGCTCTGTAATTGGTCACAATCCTTTCTCGATGTAATCCTATTATACAACATTTATACATCCAGAAACATTCATCTAACAAGATCAATAACAAAATCATTCATTAGAATAAATAACAGTAATGATCCCAATACACTACTCTGTGGCACACCTGTCCACACTTCCAAATCTCTTCAATTTTGTTTTCTTTCTACCTTTTCAAGTTGATGAATAAAGCAAGATGCTACATGCAAATGAATCCGGGTACTTTGAAAGACCGGAAAGATACGAAGGAGAATCATTGATAATGAGGTCAATTGTATAATATAGAAAATTAAATGCCATTAAAACTGAATTATGGAATTATGAACGATGAAAGATGACTACAGTACGCGTAGCACAAAATTGTGGACTTGGGTATTAATGATTGAGAGATTTGAACAAAGTACTAATACATGTGGAATTCCATTTTACGTGAAAACAAAAAAGTACTGTGAAAACGACAATGGCAGTACAGACCAGTCGCACCAGATGTACCCAGAACATGATATGCCTGTGTTCACGGCGATATGTGAATCTTCAATATATGTGGTGATCACGAGAAAGTATGGGATCACGAGCGTGTGGTACCGCTCTATGTTATCCGCTCTTCAACATCTTTGCGTCAAAGGTTCGGTATTACACACTGCAGCACGATATTGTCGCTCACGTTCAAAACTAAATCAAGGATCTCGGCACCTGCCCGCGTGATCGCTTCTTCTTGGTAATTACGGCCATACCTTGTAGTACATTTTCACGCCATAATTTCAGAAAAAAAAATATTTTAGTCCGTGGCCACCAGTTTCTTCAACACTGAACCAGCACTCTTGGGTTCAGCGTGCATACTCGATACATTTTTTCACAAAAATGGCAGTAACAAAAATAATCCATGTAACGCGACTTATGTGAGCTACCCACAGATGTTCACCTATTTATTTAGGTTTAACGTTTAAGCATCTTTTCTCTGCCAACATTTTCAGAAATTAAACTATTTTTAATGTTTTTGCTCAGTCAGATCTTTTACTGATGGCACATTGATAAAATTCTGCAGATAAAATTGGTGTTGGAAGTGAATTCTCGTGAAAGTGTTTGAAACCTGTGACTTATTGTTTAGACTGTATCTTTATTTTAGTTATTTACTTTTGAAGAATATGAACGCAGAACTTCATACAAAGAGGATAAAAATCCAAAACCTTAAGCCACGCTCGTTTACTGGACGTCGGTGGTTACCACGGAGCTGTATCCCCACAGATAAACTTCTTGGGAATATTTTTATTTGGTTGTTTTATCACTGCCCTTCCCAACTTGAATAGCATTACTAAGCGTTACTGCATATGTGTAGATGACTCTGATAGGTATGTGGGAGTCAAGTGTAGTATTTTGTTCTCGTTTTATATGATACTGAATGAAGAGGGAGGAAGAAACTAATTACGGTTCTTTGGCTTCTTGATGCAGACGACACCAATATAAACAAGGTGAATCACTAATGTGTCATCTGGCCTTATTCATAAACACTAAATAATTGAGGTTTAAATTAGGTGTTGATGCCTGCCTTGGTAACAACTACCAGCCCTAACCGAATAGCACCGTGTCACACTCTTAGACACAGTAACCGTTTCTTAGCGACCACTGTAAAACCATGTTATATGGAAGGGAGCTACTTAGTTTAAAGAAATGAGAAAGAGCGTATTACACCAATACACCAATTTTAGCGGCTTTTGATGACTTAGAGGTAAAGTGTCTGACTGAAGACATAAACATTTCCAGTTCGTATTCCCTTTCCAGCTAGAATATTCTAAACTCAACAACTAGTCCTTTAACGCTGATGAAGCTTGCAAAAAAGGTTAAAATCTATTTTTACTTCAGATTACGCAGAACTCAGCGATCCGTTTACGTGGTGGGATTACATAATTAGGAAAGATGGTCCTGACAGAGCTGCCAGTTAGAACTTTATCATGTGATCCACGAGGCCACAGAAATTTAATAAAAATATTTATAATAGTCTTCCGTATTTTTTATTTATTTGTTCTGATAATCATTATAGTATCTAATCCTTTCTTCCTCTGCTAAAAAAAAAAAATTGGCAGCTACCACAGCAAATGTTATTTAATGAGTGTGTTATTGGAATTTTAAATTTTTAGACTTCGTTTATTATCGTTTCGAGTTATTACAAGTAATATGAAATACAATTAATTTTTTTAGTCACAGGAATCTATTTATGATAAAACAATCGATTAAAAAAATATGAAAACCGCCTTAAAACAAAAAAGAAGAACTAAAAATTTTAAAATAAATTTAATCCTTGCTTAGGAGAAAGTAAATCTAAATGGACAATGTTTTACATTACTGTCACTGAAATTTTTACATTGATTAGTTATTGTGGAGTCGGTGCCAGCTGTCAAATCACGAAGATCGAATTACTGAACTTCTTTTGGTGTTAGAGGCGAAACGGGGAGTACGAACAAAAATTCCCAATATTTTACAGCGCGTCGTGAGGCAGATAGTGTTATTGCGGGAGACAGCTTAGGGAACCAAATTAACAGTATTTTAATCTGTGGCTCGGCCTTATTGGTCATCCAGGCATATCTCTAGTGCTATGGGGTCAGTTGGTGTGCTGCATCATTTAGTAATCGATTTACAGTTAGTATAATATTGGTGTATCATCTGTATGTTTCAGTTTTGTTGAAACATGTTTCTACCATTATTTGCAGGTAAGCAGTAACATGATTTTTTTTTTGTATTATTGTTTTTTCTTTTTGTTTTTCTTGCTTTCGCTGGCACACACTCCAAAAATAACTAATCAATGTAAAAATTTCAATGACAGTAATGTAAAATATTGTCCATTTAGATTTACTTTCTCCTAATCAAAAAATAAACTTATTTTAAAATTTTTAGTACTTTTTTTTTTGAAGGCGGTTTTTATGTTTTTTTTAAACAATTATTTTATTTTTAAATGTTTAGTGGTATTATAGTTTGTTTTGTATTTTAAATATGCCGCAGCAGTTCCCATTTTGCGAACTTCCTGGTAGCTCAGGGGTTAAAGCGCTTGCTTTCAAAGAAGAATTCTGTCTTTATATACCACAACAACTTCCAGAACGGGGTGAATTGGGTATTGTTCTAAGGAATGTCAGTTTACATATTGGTCCCGGCTATGTTTCGATCGTATCATAACATCTGTTAAAGCTGCTGGTCGATAACCGAAACATGTAACATCTGTGCATTAATACATACCACATACAGAAATCTGTCTCTGTAATAAATCTGTTTGCTCCGGCAGCACACAGAAAATATAGATTTTTAATTGATTTTCACAACTTGAAAGCTTGGGATCCAAGTTGAAATCTGAAGTACATGTTGAGACATTATGATATATTTATTTTATAAATATTATGCCATGACTTAAAAATAGCTTAATTGATTTTGACGGGATTTAAAACTGTGGATTTTTGTAAAGAACATTGGAAATTAAAAGGGGTGAGGGTAAAGGGAAAGAGGGATTTGGCTTTTGTAGACTGTCTTTTCTGATTGATTTAAAGTATACGTTTGTAAATTTCTATTGATATCATGTAAAAATTGTAGGTATGTATAAAAAAACAATTAAGGGGTGTGGAGGTGAAGAGTAGTTTGGTTTTTGTAAAGCTAGTGTGGACAGTATTTTTCTCTTAGTTTTAATGTATACATGTGCAAAGTTCCATCTAAACCAGATAAAAACTGTAGCTTTGTTTAAAGAACATTTGCAAAAATTAAATGGGGTATGGGAGTGGGCGGTTGGGTTTTGTAAACAGAATGTTTCTCTTTGTTTTCAACTATACATGTTCAGTGTTCCATCGAAATCTGATAAAAACTGTGGGTATTTATAAAGAACATGGGAAATTAGGAGGGGTGGGGGTAGAAGGGAAGAGGGGTTGGGCTTCTATAACCTAATTTAAACACAATTGTTCTGTATGTTTTAAAGTATATATGTGCAAATTTCCTACAGAATTGGATAGAAACTGTAGATAAAAGGATGGAAAGGAAGGAGCGGAGCTTTGACTCTCGAAACCAAATGTAGACAGTATTTTTCTATTTGTTTTGCGGTATACATGTGCGTACGTCCTTCAAAATCAGATAGAAATGGTTGCTTCGTATATGGAGAGGGTAGTTTTTTTATTTTTTGCTCAGAAATCTTATCCATAAAAAATTACATATATATGTGCCAAATTTCATAAAGATCGGTCAAATTGTGTCAACTGTAGCTTTGTAAAAAGAAATTAACAAAAATCAAGGGGGTGGAAACGGGGAGAGCGGTTCAGTTTTTGCAAACTCTCTTTGTTTTATAGTAAAAATTTGCTAAGTTCTGTCTAAACCGGATAAATACAGTGGTAGTGTATAAAAATTAAGCGGTTTAATGGGGAGAGGGGGTTGTTTTTAGATCTTTTGGTCAGATACATTCTTCGTGAAAAAATACATATATAAGCACCAACTTTCATGGTCAAACGGTGTTGCGTGTAGCTTTCTATGAAGAACATTGACAATGATTAAAGGGGTGGGAGGAGGGAGAGGAGGCAGACCAAATGTTGACAGGATTTTTCTCTTTCTTTTAAAGTATACATGAGCAAAGTTCAATAAAAATCAGATAAGAAATGTAGACTTCTATAAAATTAAGGGGTGTAAATGGAGACATGGGGTGTTTTTTTATTTATTTTTTTATTTTCGTCAGAAACCTTCTTCATGAAAAATTACATGTAAATGCCAACTTTAATGGGGACCAGTTAAATGCTGTCGACTCTATCTTTGTATAAAGAACATTGGTAAAAATTTAGGGGGTGGATAGGGGGAGAGGGCTTCAGTTTTTTAAACCAAAAGTTGACGGTATTTTTCTCTTTATTTTTGGCTATATATGTCATCTAGATCGAATAAAAAATGTGGATTTGTATAAAAATTAAGGGGTGGAAGGGGGCAGAAGGGGTGGTTTCTCAATGAAATTCATATGGGACCACTTTGGAGGTATACACTATCCACTAAAAAAAATTTATTTAAATCGGTTCAAAAATGGCGAAGATATCGCTAAACATACATACAAAAAAAAAAAAAAAAAAAAAAATTACAGACGAATTGAGAACCTCCTCCTTTTTTTGAAGTCGGTTAAAAACTGTATTCCATCTTTGCGGTAATTGATATTTTTTTCTTATTAGAATTAAGTCTAATAATAACGGGATGCATGTGATTTTTAATAACTCACATAGAGTAAATATAAACTGAGTATAATACAATTGAATTTAAGCTCACTAGAGCACCAGGTAATTAAAAAAGTTGTTAGATAAAGAAGACGATTGACATCTAGTAAATGTTTATTTTTACAGATGAATTGCATGTGTTTGAATTCCGTGGCGTTTAATTAGAGAAAGTTTGTCTCTTCGGTTTGTTGGTTCACGTGACGAAGGGACAGTGCAACAACATACAACACGATAATAGCTCGTTAAGCACGGTCATCTGCTCCAAATAATTGGCTAACTTGCTGCAGTGTGAAGCGTCATCGCCAGCCTTCTCTGTCCTTGTCGAAGGATACGCTGACGGTCTCTCGTTTAATTACAGCCGCTAATTGCCACGTAATGTATCGGCACTTGTTTTCCAACAGCATCCAATTCCCACCGTCTGGCCAAACTGCCGGTACAAGAACACGGTGCAGTGAAATTATATGACAGTACTGCGTGCGTTACGCAAATCCAACTAATCAAACTACGATAATAGCAGTCGCGGAAATATTTAAACCCTGCAAGCAGCTGCCGAAAAAATTCAGGTCTGATAACGTTTATATAAAATCAGAATTTTCTTAATATGTGTCTCTTAAATGACCAGATAAACCCCTATGTACACAGTATCAGAAGAAGGATGTTTTGGTATTGTATTCAGACCCAATAACCTGTCCCTTCTTTCTTTGTTTCATAACTGGCAACTAAAACCAACAATAAGGAATAGAGACTCGTATCATTCTAAACGGTCAAATGTCTAGGCCGTATTTCCACTTACGGAAAAACCCAAATAAAGATTTAAGACTTACTGTATAACTATCTTATATCTTTAAACGAGGTATTCTTGTAAATAAATATATATTTGCAATCTCAGAAACGGGTCTAATGATTTCGATGAAATTTCATATTTAGATAAGGTATTGTTTGTTAAGATTATCTAAATAGTTGTCTTCCCTACAAAAACCCAATTTTACAAAATACGAACAATTTTTGCTCTTGGTATCTCAAAAACAGCTCTAATGCCATCTCGTAGACGATTCAGGTACCAGGAAGTCTACTAATATTTTCTCTTTGGTTTGAAGGAACTCATATATTTAAACGAACAATTCATGTATTCTAACTGACCAATACGAATATTTCGCACAATATAATGATCAGTCACCGAATGACAATATAATAATGAGGAAATAAGTAAATACAAATATTTATTAATGAAAGGTATTTTTTTTAAGAGTAATAATAAATATCAATTTCATTTTATAAAATCGTTAACATTAAATGCTACATAGCCGTAAAATTCCGTTACCATTAAATACAACATATTTAATTCTAAAATATTTCAAAAGTAAATATTTAAAAAATATTGGCTTTGTCAGAAGTCATTTTATCAGTCTTCTTTACAAGACATAACTTCTCTGAAAACAATAATATTAGCAGTTCTAATGTGATCATCGTTGATTTTATGATCATATGTATATTGAACACAAAAATAAGTATTAATCAATCTACAAACTCGTGAAAAAGCCACATACGTGTATCCATACGAAAAAAAGAGGTTCTGATAAATATAATCCTGCATTGTGAAGGGTCTGACCTTGTTCTTTTTTTAATGTAAGAATTTTTTTCTTGTCATTTAGAAAGGCAGGGTTGGTCGTGTGAGATTAATGCGAGGAAAGAGCATAGTTTTATTGGAGTTAATTAATTTAACACAGATGACGTACTCGTCTAAGAGAACTACCACTAATCTTGCACCATTAATTAATCTCTGATTAGCTTTAATATTTCTATTTAACACAATAATAGTATTTTTCTTTAAAAACAATTTAGGAGGTGGTAAACCGGACGATCTCGGAAATTGCTCTAGTGATTTGTATGAAATTTCATATGTATATAACGATTTGCTTTTCAAGTTCGTAATACGATTTTACAACAACACCAAAAATCAATTCTTGGATTTGGTATCTCGCAAACGGCTCTAACATCATCTCGTAGGATTCAGGTGCCAATAAGCCTGCTGATGTCAGTTAAACTTCTCTTTGCAAGGAACTGTGCAGTTAAAAATACTTATGAAGCCTTCAAAAAAAACCTTTAACTTCAATCAACTTTAGTCAAAATCTTGCATATTGAACAGATATCAAAAGATGCCGAGTGACGATCGGTCACCCAGATACTTTTTAATTAAATTCGACCAACTTCGTAGCCCAGGTTGCTAAAACACCATGCCACTGTCCGGTAAGCTGATTCTAATAGTGAAAGAAATTTTCATCATTTGGAGCTTGGCAAGCAGGTTAATAGTGTTGTACTATGCATTTCTTAATTTCTTAATCATCACACTGTTTACTAAACGCCTGGGTTAGGTCAGAAACCTCTCCGTAGTGTTTATGGAATTAGGACACATGACGCTTTTTGATGGCATATCATCCGTCGAATCGGTACTAAAAGGTGAAGGAAGCTCTGTTCTTTGGAAGGATAGATCTGAATAGACCGGCACTGGGTTACAATTTCACCCTTCCTTCGTCTATGATGGAAAACATTGTGTAATACACAGTCATCTAAAATAATACTGATGATACCAAACACATTAGAGAAGGCAACGGGAAACCATCAAATGAAAGTTTCCAGAACTGCCTTATGGAAGTAACACACCAGGAAGACCACATATGTCACGAAAATTAAAATTAGGTTTTGTAAAAAAACTATATTAACGGTTTCTAAGGATATTTTTTTCATTTTGCGTCTTACAAGCAATAAGTCATCTATGACGTCACGCTTTTCGTCCATTTTTTTCCAATTTGCGATCAGATTTGTTGTTCTAGTTTAAAGACGTTACTTAATAACAGTTCTATTTGTCATAACACTGAAATAAAAGTACGTATTGCGTTTAAATCGACATATTAGTTATTAGTTGCTATTTCTTAATTAAAATTCGTTTGATGTAGATTTTACTTATACACCCTGGACAGCGATATTGTTGTGACAATAAGCTAACATTACATATCACTTTCAAAATATGAACGATATTTGACGAAAATTGTACTTAGTCAGCGAAGAACGATTTGTGAAAATACTGTATTCAACACGTCATTTTTGACGAGTTTACAAGATATTTATATCCAATGTAGATATTTTAAGTGACTGTTATAATATACTAGAAGGAATGATTTGCCGAAACACTGAAACAAAAGTATATACTGCGTTTAAATTAATTTATTAGATATTAGTTGCTTTTATTAACGACTAGTGTAAGCCCGTGACCGTTTTTTTTTTGCGTATCGTCACGGGTCTGGAATTTATCCAGTTTTTAGGATGAAAGATTATGACAGGTTGACCTGATCTGACCAAATATAAACTTGATCTGTGTTTCAGGATGAATAAAATCTCTGAGCTTGAATAATTAAGAAGCATTAATAGATGTAGGTATTAAACACGAACAGGGATGATAGTGCAATCGTATAATTGCTTAAATACATACTTGACTTGTATTTGACCCTTTAAGTTCACTCTGAAAAATTTTAACAAATTCTGCTTGCTTCGAAAGCATCACGTTGCCTTTTATTGAGACTGGGAAAACACTCGTAATCATTGGTCGTAGTATCCGTAGCGGCCACAGAACTTGACATACATTCCATATTATTAAACAATTTGTAGCGGATTGGTTGGTTGGGCAGATTAATTGCTTACCTTGCATGATTTATAATCGCCACCTTCCACTATCTTATGCAAAGCACATATATTAATTTCAGGAAACAGAGGTGAAACAATTACTTCTGTTATTATATTTGATAAGATCCTAAAATATTGGTTTATTTGGTACTCATTACTGCATACAGACAGAGGTATATTTACCATTAATCTTAAACATCTGTCTATGCAAAAAGTTCAACACAATACCTCGTATTACAAGTGCAACATAGCAAACAAACAATTATCATTAATTGAAGTTAAGAAATTGCAATACATGTACATTACAAAGAGTTACAAATTCCATATGCAACTGAAGCAATAAACTCTCTTGTACATAACGAGAGCGATTCTTGTATGACAATGATAACAAGAAAACATATAGGGTGCCAGGGAGTTAATTTGTTCCCACAAATAATATTTATCGAAAGTTTCCAAACATGGAAGTCAGTCTTTCAATTCAAACTGGATAAAGAAATCCAAAAAGCACTCGGCTTTTAGACACAACAAGCTCAGGAATTAATGTCCGGCGGCATAAGAACTCTTACTCATGAGACCGTTAAAGGGCTATCTCAATGATTCGTCTGAGTACACTGTTTCTGGAGGTATAATTACCGTGTCTGTCTGGCAGCATGCAGCGTCTCAACAAGAGCGCTATCGTCTCTCAAACAGTGCACCTGTCCAGGTATGGAAGGTACTTGTCACGTCAACCAGCACAAATGACAACCTCGACGGGACTTGGCACTCAATCTCCCAAGCTTCCAGAATGGAACCATCAATACTGCTCTTGCAAGCAGTAGCCAGGGCGACAGTCCCAGCACAAGTGACCTCTTCTCGCCTCTCAGAGCTCGTCTCTCTCTTATCCTCGGCGAGTATCATGAAAAAAACAAAATTTGTAATATTTCCAACCACGTGAGGAAATAAAAACATCGGATTGGCTTCGCAAAAGTCTCCCCTCTATGCTGGCTAATACATTGCCTCTTATTTGCTGAGAGTCTTCGGGTTTCGTCGGGATTGTTCAGGAGGCTATGCAAAAATCAATTTTCTCACGACACCAAGCGAACGCCCATTGAAGGATTCCATCCGCAAAATTCCCAGCGTCCAGACTTTCTCACAGGTATCAGTGCTAGAGATAATCCCCTCATTGTCTCGAACCTACGGGACACTTCCGGCTGAGTCAGACTGTCGCCCACGCTAACATAACCCTTAGCTCGGCGCTGATTTCTGTCTCCAACTCAAGAAAAGAATATCTATTTATTTCCGATGTTTCTTATATCAAACAATAATTAATTTCAATTGTACGAGATGACCCATCTAGTCATCTTGTTACAAGTTGAACAACTCCGAAGAAATGAATTGCCAGAATAGTTGATTCGGTAACTTATTTGGTCTGATGTCCACTTAAAATAACCTATAACTCACATATAGCGAACATGAAGAAATACCATTTACGAAAGTTGTCAGTAAAATACCAAAAAAGCAAATAAACCGTAATGCATAAACTTTGGTCATGCAACGAAATTAGTAAAAGTTTTGATTAAATTGAAATTCATCCTAAGCCGGAATGAAAATTCGTGGTTACAGCAGAGACCATCAGTAAGTTTTTTGAAAGTATTTTTAAGTTGCTTTCATTAACATGTTACTAAAAGCAGTTCCAGTTTTTTCAGACATAAAATTTATCGATATTATTTTTAACTATAAAACGCTACGAAAAACAAACTTAATAAATGTGTTATTGAAATTAATTTGGTATCAGTTGCTTAGCTATCAAATTGTGGACATAACCTCGACTCGAACTTCTTCTAATGGTATCTCTGGTCGCTGTTTTGCGAGCGGAGGGTTACACGTGACATCGTTCTCCAGCCAATAACTATCGAGGTGAGTGAATGAGTGAGCTTACGAAATTATATAGTAGATGTAACTATATCAGATACATGTAAATATTTCCAGGACGTCAGATTTAGATCGCAATACAATGAATGTATTCGTACGCGTGTATCATAATCTATGAATTGAACTGCAATATTAGTAGAAGTTGTGGTTATGTCAAAATAGAGATAGGTCCAGACAACTGGCACATTTTTTTACCGACTAAATCATGATGGATATATATATATATATATATATATATATATATATATATATATAAAATTAAGGCTTCTTACACAAGTTACGGTATTTTTATACGGAATGAAGTAGTTCCGTATTTATCGTGCTGAATGAGACCTGGACCAGGAATAAAGCGAATACCACGCGCTACAACATAAGGTTTTAGAATTCCTAAGTTATTTTTAATTTAATTGGTTGTCGCGTGGGTGTGATAGGCCGAGCGGAAACCTTTAATTTCACACTTAATACGACAGAGTGGAGAGAGGGAAGCTGTTGTTGTTCGCCTTGGGCACCTGCCTACCCCTTAGAGGGTAGTCTGCAGGCATATTGCCAAGGAAGTAACTGGGCCTTCGCTACTGAGAAACTATAGACACGGCGTAATCTCACTGATTAGTATTAAACATTTACATAAATATTATCATACATCTCTATTTACAGAGAGGTGACTTATCACTTAGGAATGATAACAATACATGTTAATAACTACTGGTTTATTACACTTGAAGACAGATCGTCGTACATGTTACACTATTGGCTAAATTGATCAAAGGGATGATTTGTCACTAGAAATACTTTATGCTGATTGGTTAATATTCATTGATATTCCATTGGTGAACTATTACTGACGTTGCGCTATACTGATTGTTTGACATATTAACTACATTTCATTGGTATACTGATTACAGGGCAAGGCACATTAAACCCTATCGAAATGGGTGACTGTAGGCGAATGCATTAGATTCCTATTTAGCGATGGACATACATAAGCAGTGGATCAAGAAATCTTTAAGTACCTGTTAGGTGATGGTGAGTCCATGGATGATGGAAGATAGACCGTCGAGTCCGTGGTGGATGATGGACTGACTGGAGCAGTGTGCTCCCAGTCTACAGGAAAACTCATTCTGGATTCTGGTGGGGATAAAAGGTGATGTTAATTGGCTCACTAGGACTAAGTGGAGATGGTAAGGGCGGAGTTATAATGCGAGAAGTGGGGACTGCACAGTGTGGTGGTTTCCAGGCTGACATAAGCTTAGTAAAGCTACTCTATATGCTGTGGGTTCCCTCTAGTAAACACTTCCACACAGTCAGGAAACTGCTGCGCTATACAGGCTGCTGAAATTTCAGTGAGGTGTAGCCTGCGATAAGAAACTGGCATAACGCGGTTGTATGCTATGTACTGAGTTACAGGCGTGGGTAGCAGAGACTTGCTACGTGCTCAACATGAGGCTTCCGTGCTTCGTTACAAAAGATAACATTGCTGCAGCGTGAGATCTGGCTCGCTGCTACAATTGGATGTGAATGGGAACTACGATGAGTTTGAATAAAGGCTTCAAATCTATACCCTATACCTTAGAATACGCGAACCCGCAACATGGTTACCTGATTCTGACATTATTCATTCAGTAGAACTTCCAACTGTGTCGCTGTGTAAACTACAACCGAAATATTTGCACATTACAACATAAGGTTGTGAGGATTGCGTAACAACAATTCTATTTATTTAGGCACCCGCAGAGAAATGAATTGACAGAACACTCCATTAAACCCGTTACAGCGGAAGGCAAAAGAAATTTATTTATTGAAAAAAAGTAATTTAAATTCTTTTATTGAGTGTTCTGTTCCTTAAATCATTACTTCATTTTAACAAAGGTAGTTCCACACAGATCGCGATCTATACAGCATAGACTACAATTAAAACTAATATTACGTGGAATGACCTGAGTTATTTGGATTTAATTTCCGTTACCTATTTCTATGCCATAATTCAACCGCATGTAACTCTGTCACCCATTAAAACATTGTCGTAGTATCGACATGAATCACAAATATTAAAAAAGGAAGGTTCAGAACACGTGAAGATTTTTGATCAAGTTAATATCGCCATCTATTAATATACGTGTGATTGAAGTATTGTTTTTCTGGCGGCAATTTTAGCGTAGTTTGTGGTTAGGTTGAAATGCTGCCTGGACCAGCGAGGCACGAGATATTACTTTGAACTTTATTTTTGTAATACTTCTATTTAGTTAAGTAACTGAAAATAAATGAATTGTCAGAACACCGAAAGAAAAGTATGTATTTCGTTTAAATCGGCATATTAATTATTATTTTTTACTTTTTACTGAAATCATCACATGATTTGAATGAAATTAGTTCCAAATTGAATGCTATCTATGCGCCCAACACCACAATTGAAACTAATATTACATGGCTTGACGTTAGTAGTTAAGATTTATTTTTAGCATCTTTTGTTTTCACTGACTTCATATTACTGAGGTCATTTTTTCAGTCGCTCGTAAGCTGTGTCAGCCGTTAAAACATTGATTTGCATCACGTATAACAAAAAATAAAGATATAAGAACGTGTGAAGATTTTGAATCAAGTTTATATCGCGACGGATGATAAAATTAACATGCGATATAGGGAACGTATTACTTAAAGAGCGATTGCAGCTTTGATTATCTAGAAGCAATATTAGCGGAGTTTGTGGTTAGGCTGAAATGCAACCTGGACCAAGCTGACCACTATTTTCCTACAGCACAACGGACGAGGAATTACATTGAACTTTATTTTATAACAATTCCATTTAGCTATTCAATTTAAAAAAATGAATTGTCAGGACACTTCATTCAACCCGTCATTTTTGACGGGCTTTGGGGCTAGTTTTAAATATATTTTGTAATAACTGTACCATATATGATTTGACTAAACTACAGCTTCAGGTTTCACGGCTATAACGTTCGGTGGATCTCCTTGCTGTTTGGAGATATAAAAACCAATGTTTGAAATAGGAGTTTATATAGCGATATATGAATTTTTTTGTCTTTTTTAATTGATCTGTACAACATGCTCTCGTTATAACCACCAACAATTTAGCGGTTAGACTACTTCAGAACTATGAATTTTTTTTTCTTTTTTATAGTAAATAATGTAATCGCGATATTAACTATACATTAGTTTTATTCAGATATTAGCCCTCTGCTTCGCCCATGCAGACTTCGGTGTATGGAATATTACCTTTACCGTTTGTTTGTTTTTTTATTTCCAAGTAGCAATTATAATCCCACACAAGGGGGAAAACAATAAATCTCATGCAATAACTTTCTTCTTTACTACGTTCTCCCAGATTTCATAAAATTTTTGTTTTCGTTTTATATATATTTTAACACATTGTAAATTGTAAAAAATTAAGAAATTAAAAAAAAAAACCTTCATAAAGCTACAAGAAAATGAGACACTTTAATACGCTCTTTCCTTTTTGCTTGATGCGCGTAGAGACATACAAAAATTCTTAAATTTACAATATTTTTCCCTGTGTGATCGGGAATGAAATTACTATGCTAGATAGAAAGTATTCTATATATTGACTTACTACATACGCTATTATTATATCCAGTTCAATTCAAATTTGTCAACTAGTTTTTGCGAGATACGGGAACAAACACAGAAAAACTTCAAAATTTACGGTTATAGCCTTTGCATAATCAGGAAATAAGTTACTAATTTCGATGAAAAAGTATCCTACATGTTACCCCATGACATGAGCTATCAGTAGGTGCAGTACAGTTAAAATCTGCCCATAGATTTTGGCATGATGCGTGGACAGACAGACATTAATTAGTGATTAACATCGTTATCATCAGTAGTGTACATTTCAATTGCATTTTTAAATAAATGTTATATAGAGATACGACTTTCTATAATTTTATTATATAGTATAGACATAGATTTTTTTATGCATGATATTCCACTTTCGGACATTTTCGCCTATATCGGAGGAAATGTAGGAAAGTAATAGATTTCTTAGGCCACGATAACTTTATTGATGTTTGATAGCCTAACATAGAATTGCATATTTAGGTGCTCCAGTAAACCCTCTATATCTGGTATAAATAATAAACGACAGGAAAGTAACATCACTAAAGTTGAGAAGAGAGAATAACAAGTAACACGGACACAAAAATACAATGTTTTTGTGTAAAACTTTATTCATGCTCTAGAGAATATCCCATTTGGTTCCGGAGATGTGTAACATACCGAAGGTTACCCCAAATTTTGGTATATATTTGCCCAGAGTGCGTTCTTTTTGTTGGTGTTAAATCAGTGACTAGTCTAAAATTTGATAGTTATGTATCTTAATTTGATATTAATTTCCCGAAACATACAGGGTAGTACAGATGTAGGACCGAAAACACTTAATTTTCAAACAGAACGTCACAGAAAAATTCCACTAATGAGTATCTACGTAAACTAAATTTATATTTCAAGTATAAAATGAAGATAAACGGTGTAGATGAGGTATGGACAAAGAGACTAGTCAAACAATTACGCTAAAAGCTAACAGAAGCAAAACCGGATGCAACAGCTCAATATTCTCCCTTCTTCTGTTGTAATCCATTAAACAATATCATCATTTACAATTATCGCTGTTTCATATCGCCACATAATCAAATTACAGAACGCTAGTAGTAATCGACACATTCATCAGTCGTAATATTTTTTCGCGAAGATTTATGAGACGTTCGTTTTTAAGTCTGTTTCATCTCTCCTTTTCCATAACTCCTAATCTGAACACTTTTTAGAGTTAGTAAAAATGTAAAAACAACAGCAAACTATTATGCCACATCTACTTGCCCATGTCTTTAATTGAATCTTAATTTTATTACTCGGCATTACAAATTAACTGTTCACTGTTTCAACTGCTGTTTCTTATATGTTGTTATTAATTAATTAATTAATTATTAATTAACAGCATTGGAAATTATTGAGCTTAAAAAGTAGTTTCGTTTGCAGAGTTATCAAATGAAATAAATTTTTATCTATTTATTTTATTCTTAGACCATACAGCCATCATAGATTTTGAACTTGAAATAAGAAAAATATTTTTAAGCCCCAACATAAACTTTTCGCTTGAAGTTTTACGAAAACTCAGCACCAAGTTATTTAAAGGGAAACACATTTCACAAGGCAATAAACAAAAACGCAAGTGAAAGGTAATACTACATAATCTTCTGCTTCTTTACTGTTTTTCGCTCCTACATAAAAACAAACCCATTGGAAGTAAGCATTACCTATATAAATGAACGTGATTCTCCAAGACCGAGCGTGGTGGGTGAGTGGTTAACGCTCTGGCCTCACATTCGGTAGGACGGTGGGTAGAATCCCCGTCCGAGCATCCAGGTTTGGGTTTTCCATGCTTCCTTTTATAAAAGGCCATGGTCTAATTTCTTCTCGTTCATAGTCCCCAGTCCTGTCCCACCTCTAATGACCTCTACATCGACGAGGCGTAAAGCCATAAGTTTATATATATATATATATATTTCCCAAGAAAAAGCAACTAAAATGAAATACGCGTAATTACTTTTACTACGAACAGTTTCTTGACGAAGCATGAAGGTAAAGTATCAGTGTAAAACTAACGTTCACGTATAAAAAATTGCGTACATTAAAACATGTAGCTGCATGAATAATTCTGGAACAGTAAACGAAAGTAATATAACAGCACTGAAATGTTAAAAGTCAAATTAAGCAAAAAAACACAGGTATCATTAATGTTTTTCCTTTAAAAATAATGCATATATAATCTCTCTTCTGAGCCCATTGAGTTATGTGTATGTACAGTTAGAAAACCGTTTGACGAAAGTAAAGAGTAAAGTCCATTTGAAATATTCATTGAACTAAAAGGTACTAATTATCTCAGTATAACATAACTTATTGTTAATGAAATATAGTTATCGGGTTTCTTTTTTTCAGCAAATAATTACCACCTCCGTACACGCCATTTTGCAATTGTGAAATTATTTTTCATGAAAACATAAAACCTTAAGTTGCATAGTTCAGTTTCAGGATGTCCTGGCTTCAAGCCCCGAACTGTAATTTACCCTCATCTGTAGTTATATAGAAGTCAGTGAACTGTACCAGATAAATATTAATTCCTCTACAATGAAATAATCGATTCCATTTACACTATACTTTCACGAACACGTATATTTGTTGACTCTTTAAACTGAAAGAGAAGTTTGCTCTCTTCGTTCAGAGTTTCTTGCTATCAGTCTAAAATCAGTACTAATTTCTGCAATTTGCAAGAGATTACTGAATTTGCAATGAAATATGACTTGCGTTAGATAGCTAATACAGCTATATTCACAAATTATTTACAGAATATTTGCATATGAGATAAAAGGTAAATACTTCGTTTGCAGTTCTGCACACAAATACATCATTGTAAAATATCACCTGAGTATATTCTGAAGTGTACCCTGCAGACATTTATGTGGAGCTAAATTCGAACTGACAGGTATATTTTGGCAGTAGTAAGCGGCGGGGAAGCATTGGTCGTAGTGATGTAACTGTATAGCTCTCACCAGTAATGCGATATAATTCATGTCACATCTCACGCTACATGCCAAGGTTCGTTATCATATCCACATAGTTCACAACTAGAGCGATAAAAAATTTAATAAAATATGACGCAGTCTATAACTGCCAGAAGGAGTAAGGAAAAAGGAACAAAAACTCCCAGCATTTAACGACCGAAACTTCGATAATTACACATCTGGTGACCCCGAAAGCGTAGGAGTTAGCTTGCCGTGGCGCTTGTTCGATCTTTCTTTCTTTTATTTTTTTTACTTCTCGTTTTGCGCCTCGTCGACTCGAGGTCATTATAGGCGGGAGAAGACTGAGGGCAAAGAGCGGGAAGAAATTCAGCCAGGGCCTTTTGAAGGAATCCACCGGGCATTGACTGGCTGTGATTTCGGAAAACCATGTAAAACCGAAATCTGGATAATTGGGTGGGGAATATCGAACCTGCGTCTTCCCCAATGCGAAGCCATAGTGCTACCGCTCACCAACCACGCTGGATGCCTGTCTGGGTACTGTTCATTATATGGACGATTTCAAATAACTACCGTGTGTTCCTCCCTTATCGTTCGCTGTTTGCAGAAAATGCCTGCTGAGCTGACTAATACATATACTAGCGTAAAACAAATTGTGAAGAGGAGATCGCAGTATAGCTCATATGTCAGCTGATCACTTTTAGATTTTCTTTCCCTTTAATAAATATAATAAAAAAATAAATCTTCTTCTTCTTCTCTTGTCAATGACAGCATCAGATATGTGGTAGCTTTTCCGCCAATGCGATGGCTTTGTCAGTAGCTGATTGGAAGTCAAATTGGAATACATTCATCCGGCTGCATGATTTCTACGTACATGTGTTATGAGATTAAAATGCAATTTTTATATATACGATTCTGCCGGATTGCCTATCAAAATATGGTAGCAAATATTTTTAATTAAATTTTCAACAAAAATTTCGGTTTTCATTTTTCTACCTAAATTTTAAATCTTCAATTGAACTCATCTTCCGCAGAACTTTAGCTTTTGTAACAGTATAAAAGTTAACATTAATATTAGGTACGTATAAACAACTACAAATCATCGAAAATTGTACTGTACGTTTCGGACTGGTAACAACTGTAGTTTGCTGTCGTGAGTGATAAGTATAATAATAGGGTATTTATTACCCCTTAATCGGATTATAACGGCATTTCATATTTATCAGCGCTCAGTAAAGTTTAAAATCTGTAATATTTTACAGGCCAGTTTGAAGCAAAAGTTTTTTTCTGTCTTTACGCCTCTTATACGTCGAGGTCGTTAGGGTCAAGGAACTGGAATTAATTCGGTCATGGCCTTTTAAAAAAAATCATACCGGCTTACTGGAGTAATTTGTGGAAACTATGTAAAACCTAAATCTGGATGGGTATTAGAACCCAGGTTCTATCTAATGCGAGGCCAGAGCATTATCGCTCACCCACCATGCTCGGTGGGCTTGGTTTTATTATTTTCACTCTAAATACCAGTACCTAATAACCCAAGGAAGAAATGCGTTAATAGCTATGCTCTTTCCATACAGAACAAAATGAACACAATTTATAGCAATAACTTTCATGATAACGGTCCACTACGAATTCTATTAAAAGTGTGTCTTACTCAGTCGGAACATATACATGTATATTTATCAATAAAAAAATTTCTATTAATTAATAAAAATTTTTTTTATATCTAACGTGCAAAAGAATATACAATGAAAGAGAGAGTTCATATGAAACAAGATGTAATTTTTTTCTAGACTTCGCGAAAGGTTTGGTGAAGAGAACTGGTATCTGCTCATACACCATTAAGATAAGTTTTTTCCCCTTTTAGGGGCTTCGTGGTATTTGTAGAAGAGAGAATTCGCATAGACAATTTTCCTTGTTCCCTTTGTGCAGCCTGGCAACAAAATGATGTTCTAAAGCCGCTTATCCTCGAAAATATTCGTTCCCGGGACTCCCCGAACAGCAGGCGATTCCAGGAGATCCGCTTCATAGAAACAACCACCGTTATGTCACTAATTAGACCCCTGCAGTTCACTCCGTACTAAGTCGCTCCATTCAGACTTATGTAGCACAATGAGGCTCTTACTCAAAGAAAACTGAATTTCACTCAGCTGACTTTACGAAGCAGCACTTAGAGCAACACAATGCCCAGTTGAGATCATATACGATCCAAGTAATAACTGTAGACAGCAAACTAAATCCAGAATTGATTATTCTTTTCATTGATTTTAAATACTCACAGAAGTGCTATTCTCTAAAATGTTCCTAGCGCACATCAAGTGGATTCGTAAGAAAGGATACTACAATATGTTTCTGTTTTGGTATTTCGTAAAAGGAATATTATAGAATGATTTTCTAAGTTGTGAAAGACATTCGGACGTCTATTAATTTCTGTTCTCTGGCAAATACAAAATTACTAATAATTTCGTTCTCCGAAGTTAAATATATTATGAGTGATAAGCATACAACTGTATATTGATTAAATTATAGCAGTTTTGTGAAAGGAAGAAAAAGTGTGCAAAAATGTACTAGTATTTATTAAAACTGCACCACTACGAAAATACCGTGCTATTACGCAAAAATATTACCAATACAAACGTACGTATTGTATTAAATATTGAATAAAGTCCTCTCATCTGAAATCTTCATCACATTTTTTTTACTTCTACCATATTCATCAGCATCTATGTTACAATAATTTTCTACTGATTTGTAGAATAAATCCATTACCGGTTTTTTGATCCAGAGCCAAATTTTTGTTGTTCTAAAAAAATTACTTGATCGTAAAATTTGTAGAATTCACAACCCTATCAAAAATTATAACAGGAGACCGGCAATCGCTTCCTGTTCGCTTTCTGAAGAGATACCCGTAGGGTAGCGTATTTGGACCATTGTTATTCATTATTCTAATGAATAATTGTGTTGATTGTTTACTATCTGAAATTAGATTGTTTGCAGATGACATAATGCTGTATAAAAGAATCAAAACGATAGAGGATTGTAAACAGTTGCAGGGTGATCTGGACAATATATCTAGTTGGGTTGGTAAACATGGGATGAAGATAAATGCAAAGAAGAGTCAGCTTATTAGATACACAAATAAAAAACAAAAGGTTAATTATGAATATAAGGTGGGGAAAGAATTGCTTGCTGACGACTTGAAATGTAAATATCTTGGCATTATTTTGATAACAAGCTTAACTGGGCTGGACACATTGGACAGGTGGTAGGAAAAGGTTTCAAAATTCTGTACTTGTTGGAGAGAGTGGTGAGGGGATGTACGAGAGAAGTAAAGGAATTGGGCTACAAAACTTTGGTGAGACCATTGCTCGAATATGGTAGTGTATTATGGGACCCTCATTTTACGTATCACATACAGGAGTTGGAGAGGGTGCAAAGAAGGGCTGCTAAATTTGTTTCTGGAAATTAACGCAGAATGCAATCAGTGACGGATATGATAAAGGACCTGAAATGGTATTCATTGCAAGACAGGAGGAGGATGAGGAGGGTCATGGGAGTGTACAGGGCGTATACTGGAGATGAGGCATGGAAAGATATTGCAATAGGTATGAAAAATAGTGCATGGAAGGGAAAAGATGACCATGACCACAAGCTGGCACTCGATTTCAGGCACAAGGGTGTAGGAAGATTCTCTTTTTTAGGTAAGGGTGTCAGGGATTGGAATGAGTTACCAAGAGAAATGATGAATAACTTATCGAAAACGTTAAAAGAATTTAAATTTAAAATTTGTAGAGGGCAAATGTAGGTGGGTGCAGGATAGGGGTAAGTTGGGTGTGTAGGGAAATTGCCAACGGAGCCTGTGCTCCATTGCAATTAAATTAAATTAAATTAAAATCCAAAGGCAACGAAGTGTTTTCCAAAAATAACGGGAATTTTTTTAAATTTTTATTTATTAATCTACATAGATTTTATCCTTTCCGAAATAGTCCCCATTAAATATTATTCCAATCCCCAAAACACTTCTGGAACTAGATCTTTGGGATAGCCTTGAGTTCTTTGAGCGATGCACTTTTAAACTCATCTATGAATGTAAAATGATGGCCTTTCAAGGTTATGTTTATTTTTGGGAACAGAAAAAAGTCACACCGGGCCATGCCTGGCGAATATGGGGGCTGGGGGATTAATACAGTGTTGTTTTTTGCAAAAAAAAAACTCAGGAACAAGCAACGATATGTGAGAAGGCGCACTATCGTGATTCAAAAGTCATGAATTGTTTTGCCACAAGTACGGGCGCCGACTGTATCAAAACACGTGTTATCCTTTTAACAGGTGACAATAGACTAAACATCCAATATAGCTCAAAATGTATAGATACTTTTAAGACATGTTTGCCAACACAACAACGATAAAATCGTGCCGATCGGACAAATATAACCAGCGAATTTTCAAAATTCACGTTAGGTTTTGAACATTCATCGTACTTGTGGCGATAAATAGTTTTGATGTCTACAGACACATGCATTAAAATTCGCTCCAGAACTACGAAAAACAAGTATGGTTCCAACATACGATATGTCGGATATGTCGTATATATGTCAGACAAGAACGGTTCGTCATAGACAGTAACGTGTCCTGGGACACAACGGAGGACAATTCATAGAAATTTCCTTTGGCATGAGAAGCCACGTGGACTAATAAGAATTTTTATAAGTTTCTAGCAAGGTGTGACTAGAGAAAGGGAAAGAATGGTATCGACTCAGAATTTGGAGAGCGGTCGGAGAGAGGTCACTCTATTGCAGCGAGGTACAGCGTGAACTACGCGCATTCGAACTGGAGCCGCATAATTTGCAGAAAGAGGAGTCCAGCGCATAGGTTTCATTACTACTGCACTGAGTCCGTGGAACAAAGGGCAACTCCACTTTCAACATTAACCTAATACAAAGAGCGCAGGTAGCAGAATCCAAAGCACCGACCCACAGACAATGGTAGCTCGAATCGAAATAACAATCATAGAAATTGTTCACAAACCCAGGCAGTAAATACCCTGAGGTTAATTCAGAACATACTGTACAAACCGTGTCATGAAGCGTTCATTTGTGCTTTTTGTTTTCGAGATTGCAAGCCTCGGATAACAGATGTGTTTTCTTTTAACAATAGTTAATTAATGTTGAACATTGAACCATATTTTTAAGTCACAACAAATCTGAAAATGGGTTACACAGATTTTCATTTCATACATAATACAGATTTTATTAATACATATTAATTTATAAATTTAATAATTAATCAAGTTATTACAATCGTCTCCCTTCGTATTACTCCAGTACTCTTCGTCACGAAGATACCGCTCAATCGGAACTACGGTAACCAAATGCTGTGTAGTGATTCAATGTTTCCATAAACAGAAACAGGTGTAAAAAGTGTGTGTAGCGGCCGGTGCCACTGCGAGCAGATGAAAGGTGTCGCATGACAAACGGCGCGTTGTATTTATGGCTAACAGCCAAGAGCTACTGGTGATATGAACACGCTCGTCGATCAGATGGTGACAGCCTAGAGCTGCACAGGTTTGACGTCACTTGCTGCTGACACGCACACGCGAAAAACTCCGATACACTTGTGTCCCGGCTAGCGCTCTTTTGTACAGTATCTAAAACCAACGCCAGTTTCAACAAGAGGCTTCTAACACGTATGATTCAAATCGGGTTATTATTTCGATCGCTTGTCTTGAAACAGCTTCTGAAAGATACGACATATTATTAAATTGACAGTAAACTTATTAATTTATCTGTGAAATATAATTACCAACAATGTCTTGACTTAGTTCACCGAATAACGTTCCTTGAACCGTCGATATGGAAGCATTTGGGGGGGGGAGGGGGGGAAGGTGCTATCAGTATTTTACAACTTTAGGGGTCGAAGCACTCACATTCTCATAGTGGGGCGCTAATCACCTCGCCGTCGACGCGCCCTAAAACAGCAACATTCTCATAGGCGAAGATTAAAAATCTCATACAATAAACAATAATACTGATTAAGGTAATTATCTGTCTTTTGAAAGATAAAAACAAAAAACTCAATGATGAATTCCACTGGAACAAATACATTGCAAGAATTCATTCGTTGCTTAGTTAGAATAAATGCTCACAGATCATTAACATTTTACTTCAATTTCTGGGAATGTCATATTTATCACTCGTTCGTGGTTTATAAAAGTGTTGAAACCAAGATGCTATTCTATTCGCGTATATATGGAATTTCATCCAAAGGACGAGCTTAGTAAGTAACTTAGTCAAATGTCCACTCCTTGAGGACCATTATCATTCTCTGTAGCTTGTTTGAAATTTTTTAGTAACTATTCAAAGACTATTTGATAATTGCCTGTTTCTTGGAACTTATTGCGTACATGTTTCCTCCGCCACACACTTTTAGTGAATCGCGGAGTAATAGTAGTAATAGTTTCAATATATGTTGTATAGTACCGGATTTCTGTTATTCAAGCCATTGTTTTCCAAAGTCACCTTGAAGTTACCAAGGCGTTTCTCGACATATCCTACGACAAAAGCTTTTATACTAAAATTCAAGTATTTGAAACTCATTTTTATTTCTGAGATTTGCACTTGAATTTTTTTTTATGTTCACATTGCTAAATAAAAATCTCACGTGAAAAAGTTTTTATCCATGCGTGTTTTTAATTATTTCTTACTTCTTACTTCAAAACATCGTGAACCATTGCAACTAACAATATCAGCTTTAACTATTATTCTCTGGCCAGTGGAGTATGTTGGTTTCAGTTTCTGCTTCATAGTAATAACTTTTTATTTTAAATAGTAACTCATGTTGTATTCACTTGTAAATATCATATTTACCGATTTCATTCTACTACCCTGCCGTACTGGAGTTTCAGTGACTCTTTAGAGTCCTTCTTTATTACTCATGTAAAATGTAAAAATGGAAAGGCTTTCTATAAACATAAGTAAGGTTTTAAAATTAGAATGTCACTAGTTTCTACTGTTCACTCATACCACATTCATCTCAGTATAGCCATTGAAATAATATATGATTAATACATTAGTACATTTCTATTATTAATAATAATATTTTATCCGTGATGGATCAGTGGAACTCCGGGACTGTTAAATCAGATTTGATGATAAAGAAAACAATTACAGCGTGCTCGTGTTTAGTATCAATAGTGGTAATAAAATGTTACTTCTGAAACTGTGCCTCACTACCGATATGATCATACTACCTGCAACATTGAACGATGCACAAATGCGCTGTAATTTGCATCTGCAGATGTAAAGTAAATGCAAACCATCTGATGATGGCCAACTTTGCCCGAAACCGGTAATGGTGTAATAAACATATTTACAATTGTGACTGGTTGCTGTTTTCTTTATCATCAAATTTCTATTATTTGTTTGACAGATGATTATTGAAGAGAGCTGACACTAATGTTTGTGTTTATTTAATCAATTACTATATATTGTTTCCACCTGTATTTCTACAGAGTTATAGCAGATTACGAGTAGTTCGTCCACATAAGTATTCCTTCTGACAACTATTTCACGAGATTTATCAGGCAGAAACCAAATTATTGGGGTCGAATTAGAGCACCCTCATGCTTAAAAATACCTGCGATCCTGCGTTTAATATCTAGTATCGACATGTTTTATATTATATTCAAATCATTAATGCAAAACGTAGAACTCATTATAAAATTCAATACAGTTTTCTCAAAAATTGGTTCCTTGCTACCATTTTGATTCTGTGTCAGCAGAGCTTGCCACGATATACTGCTCAGCTAAGCACTTTCAGGTAAGTAAAACAAAAAACTTCGTATCACTACTCTGCGAAATTGGAGAGATAAAACTGAAAGGCGATGAGTGGCTATAAAATTGTGTCAGGGAGGACGAAGAGGAACCAAGGTCTCGTATAAACGTGTGGTGAGCAGTGTTGGATATCCTCGCAGAGTAGACGCTACTATAAAGAGGAATGGATTGTGTCTGGCCACTTGAAAAAAAAACACACAATGACGCCGTTCTCATTTCATCATAGGGGTTTCCCAAAAATTTAAATCCACCATGAAGAGAGCTATTTTGGTCAGAGGCTATGGTCTAAAGTGTGTAAGTTTCTTTCATCGTTGAAGGATTGAACCCAATTTAATGATATTATACTTGATTTTTTTGTTTTTGTTAGTGTATAGACTTCATAGACACTGAGCTAGGACAATAAGAACCGATTAGAAGTCGTTACTCTCCATTTCAGTGCTGAAAGCGTTAATAATCCAAATGAGAAAATAATGCAAGATTGCACAAATAAGTTAAGCAAATTGAAGGTAATTAACATGACTATTTTCTTCTTTTCTTGCAAAATTTTTATACTTCTCCAAAACTAATTACAAACGTACCTCAAGCATTCTTATCAAGTTGGAATGACATCAGAAATTGTCCAACTATAAAACGCAACTTTTAACGAAATTCTTTTAGGTTTAATTTAATTTGATTGCAATGGAGCACACGCTCCGGTGGCAATTTCCCTACACACCCAACTTCCCCCTATCCTGCACCCACCTACATTTGCCCTCTACAAATTTTAACTTTAAAATCTTTTAACGTTTTCGGTAAGTTATTCATCATTCCCCTTGGTAACTCATTCCAATCCCTGACACCCTTACCTAAAAAAGAAAATCTTCCCACACCCTTGGGCCTGAAATCGAGTGCCAGCTTGTGGTCATGGTCATCTTTTCCCTTCCATGAACTACTTTTCATACCTACTGCAATATCTTTCCATGCCTCATCGCCAGTATACACCCTGTACACTCCCATGACCCTCCTCATCCTCCTCCTGTCTTGCAATGAATCCCATTCCAGCTCCTTTATCATATCTGTCATTGATTGCATTCTGCGATAATTTCCAGAAACAAATCTAGCAGCCCTTTTTTGCCCCCTCTCCAACTCCTGTATTTGATACGTAAAATGAGGGTCCCATACTACACTACCATATTCGAGCAATGGTCTGACCAAAGTTTTGTAACCCAATTCCTTTACTTCTCTCGTGCATCCCCTCATCACTCTCTCCAACAAGTCCAGGATTTTTAAACCTTTTCCTACCACCTGTCCAATGTGTCCCGCCCAGTTAAGCTTGTTATCAAATGTAATGCCAAGATATTTACATTTCAAGTCTTCAGCAAGCAATTCTTTCCCCACCTTATATTCATAATTAACCTTTTGTTTTTTATTTGTGTATGTAATTAGCTGACTATTCTTTGCATTTATCTTCATCCCATGTTTACCAACCCAACTAGATATCCTGTCCATATCACTCTGCAACTGTTTACAGTCTACTATCGTTTAGATCCTTTTATACAGCATTATGTCATCTGCAAACAATCTAATTTCAGATAGTAAACAATCAACACAATTTTTAGGTTTTTCCGTAGAAAATAAATTCTGTATGGTAAAATCGTTGATGGAGAAAAAAATCCAGGAAAATTATTCTATTCGCTGAAATCCCAATATTTAATTTCTTTAACCAACGTACAGTACCAACCAGTTGCGAAAACTTATTTTTACTATTAAATATTTAACTATCCAAATTAGTCATACAGCAGTCATATTAAATTTAAAATTGTTGTATTTTAACTTATGCAGCAATACTAAACAAATCTGTGCTCATTTGACTACTAACTTTGATCTTTCATCTATTTAGAAATCACATGTCAGTATGTAATCCGTTTAGATTTTCTATAATTTAAATTGATCTTATAAACAAAAATTTTGTCGCGTGAAGCATCAACTACACCAATGCAAGGAGCGAAAGTAATAATATAAGTACTGATTAAACTATACGAAAATACCTCCTCAAACACGAAAACTGTATTAGTCACGGCTAGTGAGCTTAGGATTTTGTGCTCTAATGCCATTATAGATGTGGATAGTGAGACGACAATCGCCTGGCTCAAAATCGATGCTTGGGATATTTTCAGGTTTGGAGCGGACTACCCAATCTCACGCCTCAGTGCTTTTTCTTTTTTTATATTTTTTATGCTTTTACGCCTCGTTGACATCGAGGTCATTAGAGGCGAGAAGGGACTGGAGACAAATAACGGGAAGGAATTCGGCTATGACCTTTTGAAGTAACCATCTCGGCATTTGCCTGGTGTGATTTGGGATACCATGGAAAACCAAAATTTGTGTGGCCGGACGGGGATTCGAAGCCACGTTCTCCCTAATGTGAGGACATAACGTTATCGCTCACCCACCACGCTCGGTCGCACCTCATTGCTTCTCGTGTCGCCAATGCAATCCTTTCATTCCAGTCAAGTTTATTACAGATACCGTATACATTCATTAGTGTCTATTTCCTTTTGATTTAAGGGCACTTCCAACACAATACTATTAATATATGGCAAACTAAGGTAAAAAAACGTTTGCTTGATATGCTAGCCAATTACAAGCTATTTTATATATAAGTATTCTTTTTCCACAAAGGACATGGTCCATATTGCATACACATCAAATTCATGCGAAATAGCGTGTCTGAGATATACCTCATAACAAAAACACTCTGAGACTGATACCTTTGAAGGTCGCTTACGTTTTCATTGTCCTTTGAAAATAATTGAAAATACTTAAGTCGTCTTCTGGATGAGATTTAAACATATAATACATCACACGCTAGGGAAACAAACAAAAATAAATTAACCCCTAATTTTCATTAAAGACTCCTAGAACACCTATAATATACAATAAAATCGTAGAAAATTTGTGTATGGACATAAAATAGTAATTGCAATGTACACTAATGAGGACGAAGATGCCAAAATCGTAAAATTTGTAATTTCTGTCTGTCTGTCCACGCATCGTGCAAAAATAATTGACAAATTTTAACGAAACTGCATATAGATATAGCTTATGTTATTAGTTGAAATATAGGATACTATTTTCCCAGATTAGTAGCATACTTCCTAATGAAGAGGCCAACACCAGAAATTTTTAAAAAATTTTGACACCCTATCTAAGCATCAAACAAAAAATAATGAACGCATTTTAACAAAAATGTAACATATTTATGTCTTGAGTCAACATACAGAATACTTTTTTGATGAATATCGTAGTTCTCGATGATATAGAGACCAACAATGTAAATTCTGGATTCTTTGTTTGTGTATGTGCGGGCCTCACGCAAAAAATAATTAGTAGACGTCAGAAAAACTGCTTGTAGTGATAGATTATGTCATCAGCTACCTATTGGGCAGTTTTTATTCCGGTCAGTACTTTATTTTATCCTTGATACTGAGGCCAATTTTATGTGCACGGATCAAACAGAACCATTTCAACCAAACTGTACATAGTAATAGATTATATTACATTAATGACAAATTACTATGTTTCAAAGAGACATCGGCTCTCTGGGAAATAATACAAAACCGCTCCCTAATTTAATTGTTCTGTAATGGAAGTTATCAATTTAATATTCGATGGTACAAGTCCTCGCGTAGTTGAAATATTTATTGTATCTAAATATAATAGAAAATACATGCAGAATTAGAAGGGTCAATGAGCCTATGCTTCCGGTAGCAAGTACTCCGCGCCAGCAGTCGGAAGATAACGCCGGCGGAAGGCCCGCCGCGTACGACACTCCCTCTTCGATTCACCAAGACGAATCCTGGTCGGAAATGTCTCAAGCGGAAGACTCATCGTGGATGTCATGGTCAACACCGACATCCGCAATAGTCGATGTCAACCACTTCAAAAACATCGAGACTGTAATTTATTTCCACTGTGAGGGCGGAGGCAACAAGTACAATTTCAGACTGCTCGCACCGGAAAAGTGGGAGAAGTTTTACTACGCCGAGGATATCCCGCTCCAAGTGCAACTCCGAGTAAAAACAGGGAAGAAACTTTTTGTTTGGCAAATCCCTAGCAAGAACTTCAGGAAACTGATGCAAACACTCTCGGATCCAGCGAATGCACCTAACGCCAAGCCCATCATCTCGGAAAAGGAAGATTGGTCCCGATATGTTAAACTACCTCTCGTATTTTCCAAGAACTTCAAGGAGGATGAGTATTTCGACGATCTTCATCGAACGCTCTACATCCGTCACCGAAACTCAATCAGCAACGTAGAACCAGCGATGGAGCAAGACACACTGGCTTCATCTAACCGTGAGAACATCGAGCAACAACCAAACTCAACCAAGCTACAGGACAGCAGTCACGACGATCAGAAACGTCCCGCATCAAGAGAATCCCATCAGGAAGAGACAATAATGGCGCATTCATGTTCATCGCCAACTCAGCTGCTTGTCACCTGTATGAGCCAAGAAGATCTCGAAGATGTCAAGAAATTCCTAGAATGCCCGCAAATGCCAAGCACATCGACCTGGCCAGCAACCAAGACACGAAC
Source organism: Vandiemenella viatica (assembly GCA_031002005.1). NCBI lineage: Eukaryota > Metazoa > Arthropoda > Insecta > Orthoptera > Morabidae > Vandiemenella > Vandiemenella viatica. Next base: position 166,226,484 of record JARYHS010008074.1, on the reverse strand, counting down.
AGGAGCCGACGAAACTTCAAAAATTAAACAAAGAGGAGGGAACCGATGGCAGCAATACAACAATGCTTCCGCTGCCAAGGATTCGGGCACAAGGCTTCGGACTGCAACAAGCAAGTGTGTTGCGTCCGCTGCGGCGGGAACCACAGCAACCTGGTATGCTCACGTCCGAGGGAAGCAACACCGAGATGTGCTAACTGCGGTTCTGACCACGCCGCCAGCTACGGGGGATGTCCTGTGAAGAGAAGGCTCCAAGCCGCCATCGGAAGACGTAAACATCAACCCAGCCATGCCCGAACAGTCGAAGGACCGGGCGTCCCACAGAAAAGGGCGTCAAGCCGCGGCAAAAACCATCCGCCGACCGACAAAAGTGACCAGCGCGTGCATCAATGCTGCATCCATGAACCAAAACGTGATAATCAGTTGGGGAAAATCGTCCAGTTGCTAACGCAGCTTATTACGGTGATGATCCCCAACTGACAACACGAACCCAGTAGGGGATTTTAATATAAGGACGCCTACGGCGTCCATAGCCATTTTCCCCCAAAAGTGAAATAAAAATGTGGCCCCAAAACAACACCCAACTGACACCCAGAAGTTATACTACCAAAGGTAGTGGTACTTCAACAACAGCCGTAGAGGCAGCGATTAAAAAAAAAAAAAAAAAAGAATTAGAATGTCTATACAAATTTCATTCCATCCACCTTCATCCTCAGAAATAATTATTTGACGTAATCGTTGCGACAGAAAGCCTCATAATATCATACCAGTTTCAAATTGACGAACATATAGGATCGGAGATAAAAGTCAAGGAATTTGAAATTAACGGTAATAAGAGATGCAAGTTGATTTCAGTATCCATAAATATATTGACATTTATATCGATTCCAGCTAGATATGGAAAATATCGGCTGCCTCAAACAGATAACATCGATATTTTATGATATTTGAATTAGATATATTAAAAATTATAAATTATTATGTAAATAAAATCAAGTAATAAATCTGGGGCAGTTTATTGAAAAAAAATTACGCCTGCAAATATTTAGCGTCAGCAGATCCTGAAAACAGTAGTTTGCTTAACCTTTTCCGGTGAAGTATATTCGTAGTTTGAAAAGAGGCGTTCAGAAGGTACCGACGACACTACCATTGGTAAATAACTTATTGAAATTTTGCACAAATCTCAAACACGTTAGTTTTTATGATACTCACAGGTGCCACGAGATTCAACGTCAATTCGTCGTCGCCGTCAGTCTTATTTCTTTTAGTCTGCGTCTTTGGTATTCTCATATTTTTTTTATTGCTTTACGCGTCGTCTACGGCTAAGATCATTAGAGGAGGGATGGATGGTACTGGGTACAAGGAACAGAAAGGAATTCGGCCATGGCCTTTTTGAAGGAAGCATCCCGGCATTCGCCTGGAGTGATTTGGGGAAACCATGGAAAACCCAAATCTGGAAGCCCGGACGGGGATTCGAACCGCCGTCATCCCGAATGCGAGGCCTGAACGTTAACCGTTCACCCACAACGATCGGAGGTATTCTCATCTTAAGATGATGTGGATGAAACAGAAGCTGCTTGCTTATTTTCAGATAACATTATTCGTAATTGTGACACAGCCATAGCACATTCATATGGCTTTTTAAAATATAAGTTTTTAAATCGGGGATCAAATAAATTGACGCACATTCGAGATGTCCAAACGTTTATCTGTTTGTAAAGAAATATTTTTCTACAGTTCGCCCGCAATAGTAGACATTTCAGTGTATTTATCTGTCGCGCAGCTTATCAATGAAACTAATTTTGAAATACAGTATTTACGTACTGCTCAGCAGATGATTCTTTTGTCATAGCTTCAAGTGGCCGCAAGGTCAATTGCTGTCAGCATCGTTGGTGCAAAAATTAAAAAAAAAAAAAAAAAAAAAAAAAAAAACTTCACTTGTGTGGGCTGAAAGTTCAAGAAACCTTTAAAGCATGTAATTCATCCAGTTCCAGTGTTTTTTTACACCTAGTTATTTTATTTTCGATTTGTTTTCTTTTTAAGTTTCTCGCCTTTTCTTTATATATTTAACGAAATTCCTGACATGTTAGATAACATTGTTTAGATCGGAATATTTACTTATAGCATCCTCGATATCAAAATTAATCATCTGAACAAAACATGGCACATGTTTGGCTGCACCAAATGTCTCCCTAATAGATTTAATCATATTGGCAACGGAATCTGTGATTATTTGATTCAGCACTCCAGTTCGTTAAGATGACTGACAACTGTTGGCCAATACACTCATCAGTATGACTCTCATTTGATCCAAATATACCTATCGTGGTTGATTCTAGTTCATTTTGCAGCAAAAAAATGTACTGTCATCCCCAGATAGCCAGTGTTACTCGTCGTTTCAGTCCAAATATCTGTAGTAATAGAAAACTGCTTCACATTTGACAAATTCTCCTTCATTACTTTTTTTTCAGCCAATTTTTGCTTTTATAGTTCCATGAGACAGGTGCTAAGTGCTTCATTAAAACCTTAAAACCATTGCCCTAGACTACATTCAAAGGTCTATTATCAACACTGATAAAATAAGTAATTGCTTGAGTTATGTGGTCATGTTTTTTACCTCCTTTAGGATATCGTAATACGTCCTAGAAAGAAAAAAGAACCAAAGAACGCGAGCGTAACGCAACCGATTAAATAGTAAAATGGAGAACGTAAATGAGTGAGATGAACGAATAACGCGCACGAAAGTAATGGAACAACAGAACAGGAAAGGGCGTTATCGAGCTAAATCAGTGTTTAGCATAGTCACGTTTTTGGTCCCTGTCACACGTACATTTACTTACAGGATGTTTTTAGTGCTAAGGGATTTGAAGCTTTCGATATTTCACTGAATCGTATCGACCATTTAAAAATATAGATATAAATACTGATATTTTTCTTCAGATATTATCGATTGACCGATATATCGTTGCAACCCCAACGGTAATCCACACTGCAAATGATTTAAACAATATTGAAGCAACAGAAATCAAAACCTAAACAAGAGATGCTGAAAGTACTATAAGCTTTAGAATACCTGGGATCAACTCGGAAACAATTGTGCAAAGATCTAGAGAAAATTATGACTGTTGGTGCAAAAGTACTCATGGGATGAGATTTAAATGGCAAACATCCAGTATAGGATTCTAGAAATTCAAACCCACGTGGTAATAAACTACTTCAAGTGTATCGATAATTAGCCTAAATGTCATCGATCTGAAGATACTAACCCACATACCGGCGTATCCACAACAGATGCCCTAGGTTATTGACATTTTAATAACAAAGAATATTCAGCGTATGTCACAGCCAGTTACTATAAACGATTTGTCCTCAGACCACAGATTACGTCTGGTAATAGTCAAAATGTAGAACTGATTGACCACATCACCACACCTAAAAAAAAAAAGCACTGGGAAATATTCATGGAAGAACTTCACAACTCAATCATAACAGTTTTAGAAAGTGGATGGACTATAACAAATTGACGGTGTAATAAACCACCTAACAGAAGCCATCCATCAAGCTACTCGTACCCATGAAGCATCAATAACGAAGGTACATCCAACTACAGCTCAGACCTTCCAGATAACCTGGAAGCACTAAAATATGCAAAGAATTTTCATTCTAAAAATATATATTATATATATATATATATATATATAGAGAGAGAGAGACCCAAAAGACAGAAGGCTAACAAAACAATGTAGAAGAGAACTACAAAAACTACTGAAAGAGCTAAATATCGAGCGCTAGGAACAAAAGACAATAGCTCACAATTCAACACAGAAACGCTTGGGGACTGATAAGGGATGTAAGATCTTCAAAAACACCTGCAAGACCAATAACTATCGTACGACGATTTAGTTTCGAACAACTAGGCAAAGCTGAGATCATGGCCGACTATTTCGGAGAACAATACTCAACTTCCAAATTACACCAAACGGATGGGGAAAAGGAGAAAGAAGAAAAACTCTATTACGACATTCCTAAAGGAAGATGCTGAAGATCAATGATATGGCGACTCCGACTAAAATAATAAACATTATTAGACGACTCAGAAATAACAAAGCCTCAGTTGAACTCTCTCTCAGAACATATCGGTATGTTTTAAGCTATCGTCTCCTGTAATTGTCCACTGGTTACAGTCTGCCAATTAACACTTGTTGTTTTTGATCTGAGTATACGAGCTCTTTACGTCTGTCCTTTCAACACTTCTTGTGGCTCTAGTCTCGTAGGGATAGTGCGCTAGCCTCACGTTGGAAAAGTCACCTGTTCTAGTCAGACCTCGGTAACGGGGTGTTTATGTTAAATGTTATACTCGTTGTGTTATGTCCACACTGCAGATTAAAAAAAAATAATGATGTGGTATGTACAAAATGAGATTAACTAAACATGATACTAGCTGGCTGTAAAGATGACACGGCCAAATGCTATTCATTTTTAAGAATAAAAAATTCTTGCCCACAATATGCCGAGCTGGCTAGATTTTTGATTCGATCATAACCAGGCTAGAACAACTCGGTGCAGATAAAGAGTAAATTATGAATGACATGATAGGAGTTTAAAGAAAACATTAAGAGATACATTACCTCATGTCTACGTTCCACTTACACTTTGCTATTTCGTACAGTATTAATAATCATTCCGTTTCCTGTGTTTAGTTGAAAAACCTTTCTATGCTAAAGTACATAGCATCATTGGATAGTAATACTCAGTTGAGCCACCCATTTTATTCGGAAATTTCGAGATTTACTTTCGATATGGAGTGTAAGCTTAAAATCATCAAATATTTCATAGTCTTTAAACATGATTACTTGACAACTTTAACAGAATAGGAATCCTTGTTGTTACATGAGCAACAAAAGATTATTTACGATACAAAATCTTATAGGGAAGCCTAGAAAGATATTAAGTCGATAATTACGTTTCAATCATTGGTGTGATTCAATTATTTACTCCATTCCTGATTACAGATTCTCTTCCAGGAATCGGGTGAATTAGTGGAAGGAGTTAAACTAACACACTTACAAAACAATTTGATGTTAATTACTCGGATTTTGTGCATTGTAGCATGTCGGCTTATTCACAGAAGCTTAATTTGAATATTTATGATGATAACCTGACTTAAGTTAGTCAATGAAATTAACACGAAACATTCCACTGTATCACTAATTTCACAGGATCGAAGTGAAGTTATCATTGCGGAAATTTTTGCCAAATTAAGTTTGTTGAGAAAAACTTTTCATATTTCGAAATGAAACACATAATTAGGACGTCATTATGCAAAAAAAAAGTATTGTACGTAATTTAGTTCCGACCCATTGTCTTCGTCAAAGCCGCGAAAGTAGAGTATTAACTAAAACAGCCACTATGTAATATGCTACGATTTTGTGCACCACCTCAATATCCAATTAGGTTACTAACCGGAGACCAAACCAGATCCATAACTTTCAGCCACTCCTGTTTTGTAAATTAACCAGCTTATACTAAGAGTTAAAGAGTACGTACAGCATAGTAGTGTTTAAAGGCGGGGATGCGGACAGTTTTTAATTGATGTTAATTGATTTTAATTGAATTGCGTGGGGTCCTTAATTGATTTTAATTAATGTTAATTGATTTTGATTAATGTTAATTGATTTTAATTAATGCTAATTGATTTTAATTAATGAGGCTAATTGATTTTAATTAATTTTAATTGATTTTAATTGAGGCTAATTGATTTTAATTAATTTTAATTGATTTTAATTGATTTGCGGGGGAGCCCTAATTGATTTTAATTAATGTTAATTGACTCACGCCTTGGAGCGGAGGGGAGCCGAGGAACTAGGGGAGTTTAATTGAATGCGGGTTCGTAATTGAATGCGCACAGCTGCGCCACACCCGGAAGCCATCAATTATCGCTCCCCTCGCAGCTGCTGGATGCGGGTTCGTAATTGAATGCGCACAGCTGCGCCACACCCGAATTATCGCTCCCCTCGCAGCTGCTGGATGCGGGTCCGTAATTGAATGCGCCACACCCGGAAGCCATCAATTATCGCTCCCCACGCAGCTGCAGGATGCGGGTTCGTAATTGAATGAGCACAGCTGCACCACACTCGAATTATCGCTCCCCACGCAGCTGCAGGATGCGGGTTCGTAATTGAATGCGCACAGCTGCGCCACTACATTCATCATCGTGGGCGCAGTCTTCCCACACCAATTCTCCATGGCTCCAGACGCGTGTATAAATAGGGCTGAGACCCCCCTTCTGCCATCCAGTCTTCTCTGAGTCGTCGAGCTGAAAACTTCAATCATCGCAATGTCTTCTGAGGATCTTAGCTTATTCAGCGATATTGGTAAGTAAATTATTGTTATTTAACTTGTTTTTTCTGGCTGTTTTAAATTCTTTCACATATACTGATGAGCTTTTTTTTTTCTGCTTCAGACATTGATGAAATTCTCGCTGAGGATGATTTCGGTAATGATAATATTTTTTTACGTAACTATATTTATGAAAATGTATAGTGCTGAAGCAGTAGTCTATATTATTAATTTATTTGTTCGCAGGTGATTTGGATATTTCATTCAGCGACCTTTTTTATTTCAGTACGTATTTATCTATAGATTTTTTTTTCCATGTCTTTATAACTATTGCTAATACATTTTTTCTTTTTCAGATGAACCATCACGCCCAGAGAAGCGTAAGGGAAATTCTCAAGAAATAAGTAGCCCAAAAAGAGCTTGTGATTCCTCACAATGGAGCATGCTCCCAAATATTGACGTGGATGTGCCGCAGAGCATGTCACCACCACATAGCATGCCGCCAACTCCGCCACCACAATGGGTTCTTCCACAACCACCAGCACACTGGAATATCGGTAAGTCCAGTACATCAGTAATTTACCTATATTATTTTATGCTTACAAAAATTATGTTTTTCATGATACTAAAACATTTTTCTTCTTTTTTATGTTTCAGAGGGGGCGGTCGGACACACAGCCAACGAGGCAGTTCCGCAACCAATATGGCGACCATGGGAGACGTCAGGACTTAGCCGACCGCCCGCCACAGCAGCAGCACCTCACCTGCCAAGCCGCCCATCGCCGGGACCCAGCCGACAGTATGCCGGTCCATCGCCCGCCTCCAGCCGCCACTTCAACAACCCATCGCCGGGGCCCAGCCGCCACTTCAACAACCCACCGCCGGGACCCAGCCGACAGTATGCCGGTCCATCGCCGGGACCCAGCCGACACTTCAACAACCCACCGCCCGGCTCCAGCCGTCAGTATGCCGGTCCATCGCCCGGCTCCAGCCTTCAGTACGCCGGTCCATCGGCCGGGTCAAGCGGACAGTATACCGGTCCTTCGCCCTGCCCAAGTCGGCTGTATGCCGGTGCAGGGGCAGCCTTATGTAGTCATGATCATGCAGCAACGATGGGTGAGTCAGCAGTATCGCGCTTAGTCCTTGAAGACAGGCTTAGTGCATTTAAAAATAGAATTTATTCCGGGGACAATTTCAAATTCTCAAAATTTCATTGATCCAATGAATTTCATTGATGCTTGCTTTAAACTTGTTGCCGGTAAAGTTCGCGAAATTGTGGATAATCGGTCCTCCCCATCTGTAAAGGTGCAGGTTGGACTGATTAACACATATAAAATACAGAAGGAAATGATTTTAGAAACCGCTCGTATGTGCTTTTTAACTAAAATGCGCGAAGTCACAACCAGCACTTGCCTGTCGGATTGGTATGAAAAATATGTGAAGTCGGAGCTCAGAGTAAAATTGTGTGAATTTCAAGAAAGGACAAGTGGCAAAACTCTCGATAGAATAGAATCCCTCGACATTAGCATTTCTAATTTTCAACCTTTCTATCGTGGGTCTTCCTATGTTGCTCTGCCACTTGATATCTGTAGAAAGAAGGCCGTCATCAATGTTGAAAACAAGAATGACGAGTTGTGCTTTCTATGGACAATTCTTGCATATCACGTAAAGGCGCTAAACAAAAAACCTAAAAGGGTTAGCATATATAAGAAAGTGCGTTCACTCTACCCCCTCGATTTTTCAGGTATTGAGTTTCCGGTAAAACTCTCTGACATTTCTAAATTTGAGAGGCAAAATCCAGACTATTCTGTAAATGTTTTCGGTCTGGATGAAGTTAAAGGTAAACATGTAGTTTCCGGGGCCCTCCATCACACTGCAGACAAACGCGTTCACCACATAAACATGTTGATGATTACCGACGGCAGTGGGAAAAAATTCATTACTGTTGGATTCACAACTTGTCGGCGTTAGTCAGTTCTTCTTTAAGTTTGCATAAGAGTACAATTTTTATTTGTGACAGATGTCTGCAACATTTTGGACGCAAAGATCTCCTGGACCGCCACGAGATTGACTGTGCAAGGGTTGATCCTGTAAGAGTGGATTTACCCGGCGACGACGATAAAACCTTAAAGTTTAAGGATTTTGTGCACCAGCAGCGTGTACCCGTCGTCGTTTACGCGGACTTTGAAAGTTTATTGCTACCTTATGATTCTTGCAGTCCTCCACCCAACGCCTCTCACACTACTTTAGTCCAGAAACATATCCCTTTCGCTGCCGCATACCAGGTCGTTTGTCCACGCGTTCCTAGTCTGTCGCGTTTCAACTCCTTCAGGGGAAAAAATCCTGAAAAATGGCTTGTTGATGAACTCGTCAAACTTGCCAAGAAAGTTGATAAAATTTACAAGAAGTGCATTCCTCTTGTAATGACAGACGAGCAAGAAGCAAAGTTTGCTGATGCTACGGTATGCCACATCTGCGAGAAAGACATTGAACCTGGGGACTGTCAAGGTCCGCGATCATTGTCATATCACAGGTGAATTTAGGGGGGCTGCACATAATGATTGCAATTTGCAGTATAAGACTAAAAAGTACATACCCATTTTCTTTCACAATCTTTCTGGGTATGATGCTCATTTCATTGTAATGGCATTATCAAAACTCGATTCCGAAGGAATGGACGTGCTTCCCATCAACACAGAACGTTATATTTCTTTTTCGAAAAAGATTGAATACACTTCAATCACGTTAAGGTTTCTGGACTCATACCGGTTCATGCAGCTCCCATTAGACAAACTGGTTGGAACCCTTGAGGACGACGACATGGACATTACTAGTGCTCATTTCACCGACCCCGAGAAGTTCCAATTAGTTAAACGGAAAGGTGTCTTCCCTTACGAATACATGGATTCGTGGGATAAGCTCACCGAGGCCACGCTTCCTCCAAAATCAAAATTCTACAGTTCGTTGTCGGAGTCACACATTTCTGATGAAGATTACGAACACGCGACAAAGGTGTGGCGGACCTTCCAGATCAAGACTTTGGGCGAATATGCAAGTCTGTACATGGACACAGATGTGCGGTTACTTGCAGATCTGTTTGAGAAATTTAGGAGTGTATGTTTGGGGAAGTACACCCTGGACCCCGCCCACTATTTCACATCCCCAGGCCTTTCGTGGCAGGCTATGTTAAGGAGCACGCGTGTCGAACTGGACCTTCTGACGGATATCGACATGCTGCTCTTTTTCGAACGAGGTATTCGCGGAGGTATTTGCCAGTGCGTCCACAGGTATGCGAAGGCAAATAACCGGTACATGCCGGAGTACAACCGCGAGGCGTCTGAAGATTTTATAATGTACTTCGACGTAAACAATCTTTACGGCTGGGCCATGTCGGAGTATCTACCCTCTGGTGGGTTTCAATGGCTTTCGGCTAAAGAGATTGCTAGCATAGATTTCATGAGCGTTGCAGCTGACTCACCTAGGGGGTTCGTATTGGAGGTAGACCTTACGATTCCTCAGGATAAACACGACGTTTTAGCAGACCTGCCGCCATGTCCAGACCACAAAGCCCCAGAAGGTTCTACCCTCCCCAAGCTGATGACCACACTGGAGAACAAGGTACGGTATGTTCTCCATTACCGAGTCCTCCAGCAATGTGTAGGCTTGGGGCTGCAGGTGACCGAAATACACCGGGTAATATCTTTCAATCAGTCACCGTGGTTGAAAGAATACATATCTCTCAATACGCGTTCTCGCCGTGACGCCAAAACAGATTTCGAGAGAGATTTTTACAAACTGATGAACAATTCAATTTTCGGCAAGACTATGGAGAACATTCGAAAACACCGCGACGTGAAATTGTGTACAGCATGGGTGGGTCCGCCGCGGTGCCCGCAAACACATAGCTTCACCACACTTTAAGCAAGTAACAGTTTTCAACAAGGACTTTGTGGCCGTGGAGATGGCGAAAGCTAGGATAGTTTTTAATAAACCCGTGTATGTCGGAATGTGCATTCTTGACCTTTCTAAACTGAGGATGTACAGATTTCATTATGAATTTGCCATTCCTCAGTTTAGAAGCCCTAAATTGCTATATATGGATACAGACAGCTTCATCTACTTGGTGCGGAACTGCGATCCATATGAAGTGATGCGACGCAACAGGGAGGAGTTCGACACGTCTGGGTATAGCACCGGCAACCGTAATTTTTTAACCAATATTTTCCTATATTTGACGCGCATCCACCTCTAGTGCATCCCACCCTCATTATCGCTTCACATACACTCTGGATTTATGGAAAATAAGAATTAACCTGAACTTACGCTAACTTATTCCACCTTCATGATAGTGGTTTTTGTTAAGACTTGTGTGTGCGTTAATGTGTCTGATACGTTATGTCAGCACCTTTGATCGCATTGAGTTCTGTGATGCACACATAGTTTGCTTTCATCCTTTGCTCACCCTATCATGATTGGAAGATTGTATGCGTTGTGAATACTTATCACATAGTTTTCCTAACCTTTGCCCCTTTGATCGATAACATCTGTAGTTTTCATCCTTTGCACTCCCTGACGGTAATGTGATGTGTGTGTTGGAGGGGCCGTGCAGTTTTGTCTGGGAAATGTCGCTACATCCGAAACATATATTTTGTACATATATGACACTTTTCTGTAGCCAGTTGTAGAAATGAAAACACATCATATAGTTGGGCACTGCACTCTGTGGTGCACGCAGGTGTAATTGTCATGTCAACCAACGACATCTTGTTTTGGAAGGAAATTACGTAATTTTGGTAATATTTTACATATTTTAATCTTTTTTTTTACCGATTTTCATGAAATTTAAGGGAATTTATGAGATTTTCATGCTTCTTACTGAAACTGTATATTTTTTCATGAAATTATCCTTCTCTCTTGCTCCCTGTAATGCTCGATACTTTGTTCTTTTTCTCTGACTGGTCGGTTTTCATAATTATGACACAACAGAATTGGGGATTCACACCGGTATCCTCCTGAACGAGAGACCACCGAGGATCATAGAATGGTCAACGGAAGTGTTTACCATCAGTAAAGTGAAATTAACAAATCCTGTAACTTATTTGCTTAAAGACTATCAGGGTAAAGATATTGCAGGAGCATTTTACCAGCAAGAATTACAACTAACAAAACTTACAAATACATTTTATTTTTTTTTTATTTTTTTGGTTGAACGAGTGATAAAGAGAAGGAAAAATATGATCTTGGTGAAGTGGTTGGGTTTTGATAAATCACATAACACGTGGATTCATAAAAAAGATTTATTTAAAATGTAAAATACATTTTTTTCCTTAATAAATAAACTTATTTTTTCTAACAATTGTGTGTTTTTTTTCCTTCAATTACGTTAATATAATGCAAATGAGCATACAGCTCAGCAAACTTACAATCTATGTACAGCATTACTTCTGTACACTTAGCCTATTTTACAATTTTTTTTTCCGATTACGTTAATATAAAGCAAATGAGCATGTAGCTCAGCAAACTTACAATCTATGTACAGCAATAATTTCTTGTGTACACTTAGTCTATTTTACAATGTTTTTTTTTTCTTCAATTACGTTAATATAATGCAAATGAGCATACAGCTCAGCAACCTTACAATCTACGTACAGCATTTCTTCTGTACACTTAGTCTATTTTACAATGGTTTTTTTTGCCGATTACGTTAATATAATGCAAATGAGCATACGGCTCAGCAAACAAAATGTCATACAAAGCAATTCAGCAGCACTCCCCCAGCAGCCAATTTATATTTTATGCAGCGTCCTAACTTGATAAACTGAGATTTTACAGAGTCCTAACTTATCTACATATTTACAAAATTGATACATATTTACAAACTAGAAACACGGATAAACGGTATATTTACAAAACATTCACACATTATTTACAGACTTGTGCCCCCACGGGAGGGTCTCTATCCCGTCGGGGAAAATATACCGCTTATCGTCCGTTCTAGACAGACCCAGTTTGGATATTTGAACAGTATTTACAACATGAAGGGTTGATGTGATCCTTTGCTGCAGATGGTACCTGGGTGTTTCGCCATGGAGGCAATTTATGTAATCCTCCATCTGCAGCTTTCTAGTGACTGAGCCAGCCAAACCTTTAGCCCGTCTAGAGGTCTGGTCTGTCTCGAGCCGGAATGCATACATTTTTGCCCTTAACCCCGCAAACTCCGCAATCAGGGTACCATTCGCTTCGTCCTTCATAACACCGACAACCTTTTCATTGTGGGACTCTATCCCATAACGGTTGCCGGTGCTATACCCAGACGTGTCGAACTCCTCCCTGTTGCGTCGCATCACTTCATATGGATCGCAGTTCCGCACCAAGTAGATGAAGCTGTCTGTATCCATATATAGCAATTTAGGGCTTCTAAACTGAGGAATGGCAAATTCATAATGAAATCTGTACATCCTCAGTTTAGACAGGTCAAGAATGCACATTCCGACATACACGGGTTTATTAAAAACTATCCTAGCTTTCGCCATCTCCACGGCCACAAAGTCCTTGTTGAAAACTGTTACTTGCTTAAAGTGTGGTGAAGCTATGTGTTTGCGGGCACCGCGGCGGCCCACCCATGCTGTACACAATTTCACGTCGCGGTGTTTTCGAATGTTCTCCATAGTCTTGCCGAAAATTGAATTGTTCATCAGTTTGTAAAAATCTCTCTCGAAATCTGTTTTGGCGTCACGGCGAGAACACGTATTGAGAGATATGTATTCTTTCAACCACGGTGACTGATTGAAAGATATTACCCGGTGTATTTCGGTCACCTGCAGCCCCAAGCCTACACATTGCTGGAGGACTCGGTAATGGAGAACATACCGTACCTTGTTCTCCAGTGTGGTCATCAGCTTGGGGAGGGTAGAACCTTCTGGGGCTTTGTGGTCTGGACATGGCGGCAGGTCTGCTAAAACGTCGTGTTTATCCTGAGGAATCGTAAGGTCTACCTCCAATACGAACCCCCTAGGTGAGTCAGCTGCAACGCTCATGAAATCTATGCTAGCAATCTCTTTAGCCGAAAGCCATTGAAACCCACCAGAGGGTAGATACTCCGACATGGCCCAGCCGTAAAGATTGTTTACGTCGAAGTACATTATAAAATCTTCAGACGCCTCGCGGTTGTACTCCGGCATGTACCGGTTATTTGCCTTCGCATACCTGTGGACGCACTGGCAAATACCTCCGCGAATACCTCGTTCGAAAAAGAGCAGCATGTCGATATCCGTCAGAAGGTCCAGTTCGACACGCGTGCTCCTTAACATAGCCTGCCACGAAAGGCCTGGGGATGTGAAATAGTGGGCGGGGTCCAGGGTGTACTTCCCCAAACATACACTCCTAAATTTCTCAAACAGATCTGCAAGTAACCGCACATCTGTGTCCATGTACAGACTTGCATATTCGCCCAAAGTCTTGATCTGGAAGGTCCGCCACACCTTTGTCGCGTGTTCGTAATCTTCATCAGAAATGTGTGACTCCGACAACGAACTGTAGAATTTTGATTTTGGAGGAAGCGTGGCCTCGGTGAGCTTATCCCACGAATCCATGTATTCGTAAGGGAAGACACCTTTCCGTTTAACTAATTGGAACTTCTCGGGGTCGGTGAAATGAGCACTAGTAATGTCCATGTCGTCGTCCTCAAGGGTTCCAACCAGTTTGTCTAATGGGAGCTGCATGAACCGGTATGAGTCCAGAAACCTTAACGTGATTGAAGTGTATTCAATCTTTTTCGAAAAAGAAATATAACGTTCTGTGTTGATGGGAAGCACGTCCATTCCTTCGGAATCGAGTTTTGATAATGCCATTACAATGAAATGAGCATCATACCCAGAAAGATTGTGAAAGAAAATGGGTATGTACTTTTTAGTCTTATACTGCAAATTGCAATCATTATGTGCAGCCCCCCTAAATTCACCTGTGATATGACAATGATCGCGGACCTTGACAGTCCCCGGTTCAATGTCTTTCTCGCAGATGTGGCATACCGTAGCATCAGCAAACTTTGCTTCTTGCTCGTCTGTCATTACAAGAGGAATGCACCTCTTGTAAATTTTATCAACTTTCTTGGCAAGTTTGACGAGTTCATCAACAAGCCATTTTTCAGGATTTTTTCCCCTGAAGGAGTTGAAACGCGACAGACTAGGAACGCGTGGACAAACGACCTGGTATGCGGCAGCGAAAGGGATATGTTTCTGGACTAAAGTAGTGTGAGAGGCGTTGGGTGGGGGACTGCAAGAATCATAAGGTAGCAATAAACTTTCAAAGTCCGCGTAAACGACGACGGGTACACGCTGCTTGGTGCACAAAATCCTTAAACTTTAAGGTTTTATCGTCGTCGCCGGGTAAATCCACTCTTACAGGATCAACCCTTGCACAGTCAATCTCGTGGCGGTCCAGGAGATCTTTGCGTCCAAAATGTTGCAGACATCTGTCACAAATAAAATATAGCACTCTTATGCAAACTTAAAGAAGATCTGACTAACGCCGACAAGTTGTGAATCCAACAGTAATGGAATTTTTTCCCACTGCCGTCGGTAATCATCAACATGTTTATGTGGTGAACGCGTTTGTCTGCAGTGTGATGGAGGGCCCCGGAAACTACATGTTTACCTTTAACTTCATCCAGACCGAAAACATTTACAGAATAGTCTGGATTTTGCCTCTCAAATTTAGAAATGTCAGAGAGTTTTACCGGAAACTCAATACCTGAAAAATCGAGGGGGTAGAGTGAACGTACTTTCTTATATATGCTAACCCTTGTAGCATTTTTGTTTAGCGCCTTTACGTGATATGCAAGAATTGTCCATAGAAAGCACAACTCGTCATTCTTGTTTTCAACATTGATGACGGCCTTCTTTCTACAGATATCAAGTGGCAGAGCAACATAGGAAGACCCACGATAGAAAGGTTGAAAATTAGAAATGCTAATGTCGAGGGATTCTATTCTATCGAGAGTTTTGCCACTTGTCCTTTCTTGAAATTCACACAATTTTACTCTGAGCTCCGACTTCACATATTTTTCATACCAATCCGACAGGCAAGTGCTGGTTGTGACTTCGCGCATTTTAGTTAAAAAGCACATACGGGCGGTTTCTAAAATCATTTCCTTCTGTATTTTATATGTGTTAATCAGTCCAACCTGCACCTTTACAGATGGGGAGGACCGATTATCCACAATTTCGCGAACTTTACCGGCAACGAGTTTAAAGCAAGCATCAATGAAATTCATTGGATCAATAAAATTTTGAGAATTTGAAATTGTCCCGGAATAAATTCTATTTTTAAATGCACTAAGCCTGTCTTCAAGGACTAAGCGCGATACTGCTGACTCACCCATCGTTGCTGAATGATCATGACTGCATAAGGCTGCCCCTGCACCAGCATACTGCCGACTTGGGCCGGGCGATGGGCGGCTGGGTCCCGGCGATGGGTCGGCGGACTGGCGGCTGGGCCCCGGCGATGGACCGGCATACTGTCGGCTGGGTCCCGGCTGTGGGTTGTTGAAGTGCCGGCTGGGTCCCGGCGATGGACCGGCATACTGTCGGCTGGGTCCCGGCTGTGGGTTGTTGAAGTGCCGGCTGGGCCCCGGCGATGGACCGGCATACTGTCGGCTGGGCCCCGGCTGTGGGCGGCTGGACAGGCGAGGTGCTGCTGCTGTGGCGGGCGGTCGGCTAAGTCCTGACGTCTCCCATGGTCGCCATATTGGTGGCGGAACTGCCTCGTTGGCTGGGTGTCCGACCGCCCCCTCTGAAACATAAAAAAAAGAAGAAAAATGTTTTAGTATCATGAAAAACATAATTTTGTAAGCATAAAATAATATAGGTAAATTACTGATGTACTGGACTTACCGATATTCCAGTGTGCTGGTGGTTGTGGAAGAACCCATTGTGGTGGCGGAGTTGGCGGCATGCTATGTGGTGGTGACATGCTCTGCGGCACATCCACGTCAATATTTGGGAGCATGCTCCATTGTGAGGAATCACAAGCTCTTTTTGGGCTACTTATTTCTTGAGAATTTCCCTTACGCTTCTCTGGGCGTGATGGTTCATCTGAAAAAGAAAAAAAAATGTATTAGCAATAGTTATAAAGACATGGAAAAAAATAATCTATAGATAAATACGTACTGAAATAAAAAAGGTCGCTGAATGAAATATCCAAATCACCTGCGAACAAATAAATTAATAATATAGACTACTGCTTCAGCACTATACATTTTCATAAATATAGTTACGTTAAAAAAATATTATCATTACCGAAATCATCCTCAGCGAGAATTTCATCAATGTCTGAAGCAGAAAAAAAAAGCTCATCAGTATATGTGAAAGAATTTAAAACAGCCAGAAAACAAGTTAAATAACAATAATTTACTTACCAATATCGCTGAATAAGCTAAGATCCTCAGAAGACATTGCGATGATTGAAGTTTTCAGCTCGACGACTCAGAGAAGACTGGATGGCAGAAGGGGGGTCTCAGCCCTATTTATACACGCGTCTGGAGCCATGGAGAATTGGTGTGGGAAGACTGCGCCCACGATGATGAATGTAGGTGGCGCAGCTGTGCGCATTCAATTACGAACCCGCATCCTGCAGCTGCGTGGGGAGCGATAATTCGAGTGTGGTGCAGCTGTGCTCATTCAATTACGAACCCGCATCCTGCAGCTGCGTGGCGAGCGATAATTGATGGCTTCCGGGTGTGGTGCATTCAATTACGGACCCGCATCCAGCAGCTGCGAGGGGAGCGATAATTCGGGTGTGGCGCAGCTGTGCGCATTCAATTACGAACCCGCATCCAGCAGCTGCGAGGGGAGCGATAATTGATGGCTTCCGGGTGTGGCGCAGCTGTGCGCATTCAATTACGAACCCGCATTCAATTAAACTCCCCTAGTTCCTCGGCTCCCCTCCGCTCCAAGGCGTGAGTCAATTAACATTAATTAAAATCAATTAGGGCTCCCCCGCAAATCAATTAAAATCAATTAAAATTAATTAAAATCAATTAGCCTCAATTAAAATCAATTAAAATTAATTAAAATCAATTAGCCTTAATTACATTAATTAAAATCAATTAGCATTAATTAAAATCAATTAACATTAATTAAAATCAATTAACATTAATTAAAATCAATTAACATTAATTAAAATCAATTAAGGACCCCACGCAATTCAATTAAAATCAATTAACATCAATTAAAAACTGTCCGCATCCCCGCCTTTAAACACTACTCAGCATCATGTAGATTCTTGTCTGCGGGCATGATTGGTGTCCTTCAAATGGATGAATAAACTTTATAAGTGTTGAAGGATAATGAAGCTCCTATCTTTCACAGCCCTGATTCGAACTGGCATAGTAATTTTTTCCTTATGGTTTTACGCCTCGTCAATGTCCAGGTCATTATATGCGGGAAGGGACTAGGAGCAAGAAACGGGAAGGAATCCGGCAATGGCCTTTTGAAGGTATTTTGCCGGCATCGCCCGTAGTGATTTCGCGAAACCATGGAAAACCGAAATCTGGATATCCGAACGGGGATTCGAACCTGCGTCCTCACTAATGCGGGGCCAGATCGTTACCACTGACCGACCATGCTCGGTCATAATAACTGATTAATCCACTGTCAGTAATTTATAGAATAATGAGTGTTTCCTTTCATCCCAGGAAAACTTATCCCGCCGAAAACAAAATCCTATTCCACACCGTTAAGCTCTCCTTTTTATTAATTTCATTATATTATTTGATAGCTGTCCGTAACAGTAAAAATACATTTTCCTTTTCTAATTACAGGTGTTCTGGACTATATGGCCGTATTCTTACAGTGTTTTTCTGTTGTTCTCAACACGAATGTCGCTTTTTAATCTCAGTAGAAGAATTGAAATTGGGTAACATTTTAGAGACTAATCGAAGTTATAAATTAATTATTTAAGTTTTCCAGTTTTTATTTAATATTACACGTACGTACAAGTTATACGTTGAAAGTCGTATCTACAAATTAACAAAAATTCCTCTCTAGTTTTTAAAAGAGTATGATCGTCGCATTCCTCAAAAATTCCATTCATTGCTGTTTTGACTTTTATATATAAATTAACTGAAGGGTCCTACCTTTTAAGGATTTCTTGTCAAATGAATTAAATCGGATTCCATTTTTCATATTTTAGAAAGAAAACATGTGTGGCCAAATTATCTCCAAGTGTCTTTGGTACGTTGTTACCTAACAGCCTGCAAATGAAATGAGAAATATTTATGTAGATTTTTATCGAATATTTCTTTTACAGTTATATTTTAAATGTCAACCAAAGTCTTCATCTAATAATTATATCACTTTCTTTGCATTTCAAACTTTTTTTCTTCGTTCCTGTAGTGACAAAAATAGCCAGTCATAAAACTTGTTATTTTTCTTCATTTAACACAAAAATAGATTTTATTCGAATTTCTATAATCCAGGAAAAGAAAATTAGTAAATCAGGATAGACTACATCGCAATATAAAATTTGTCAAACAATAAAATCTTCCTTCAGAATATAATGTGAACTGTAACTTGAGAGTAGCCGATGCAGGGAGCGTAGGATGTTACGCGTTGGCCTCGCATTGCAAGGTTCACCAGTTAGAACCTAGTCAGAAAGCATGGGTGGTCTTCATTAGATTTTGTATCTGTATTGTTATGCTAACTATGAAGAATGCTTGTAAGGGTTTATGGGGTGATCCTGCTTCTGACGCCAAATTTTGTAACAGGTTTTGTAGTGTTTGCCCATACTTATTGTACCAAACATGTGAAAGATCATTATATTAATACAAAACAAACAACATTATAATCTTGACAAAACTCTTTCCCAGATGACCAAAAATTTTATTTGTTTCTGACAAGAGGATAGTTTTAAATACTAGGACTCCGTAACTATGTCTTAGATAATATTTTTCCAAAAAGATTAAGGGAGATGAATTGCCATCAAACTAACAACTACAGTAAAAACAGGACAAAAACCAAAATAGCAGTATAAATTCCCTGTGGATTCTTTAATTCGTTAATGTATTAATTGGTTAAAACACCACACGAGATACGGTAAACTTCATTTATTGCAAAAGCCTAACTTTCTTTGTAACCTGTTGATCCTCGTACGTTACAAACTGAGAGAGGTTCACTTTCCGGCGGGTGGTCGCAAAGGAGACGGTCGCCAGTTCTGCCTTCGGTTAAATATCCGCCTCGTATTTCTCTCAGGGGTAATCGTGGCGCTGGCCTGTTGTTCGCTGCGCTTGTGGTGCCAGCTGGTAGCGTGTTCTCGTATTCTTTGACCGGACCCAACATATATAAAATTTTCCTGCAACTGGCGCAAGTTTATTTTGGTGGGTTTTAACAAAAAAAAAAAAAAAACATTTCACCGAATGTGTTTGAGCCAAACGATGCTGATGGTAGGAGGTTTAGTTGGTGAGAATCCATTGCTGGCAATCTTCGCTGATTCGCCTTAGCCATGACGCGCGCTTAGTAACATAAGTTCTTGAAAATACGGCAGTTGTCAGTATGTTACGGTATTAGCCAGGTCATCTTTTTAACTGTGATACTAACTGCGAATATTGCACTTTCTGTTGCTATACACGTCCCTAATTCTAGCATAAAATTAGCTCGATATATTAACAAATGCTAAAAATTGTACCCCGTATATTAATAAACAGATTAAACTCTTACATTCTTACCACACTGTGAAACCTTTTCGTCGTTGAAATAATAAAGAAAATCTGAGCTGGCTAGATGAATATGACAAATGCGACTAAAAATGATTGATGTTATATTGAGATTTCAAATTTCATGCTCTATATATACTTAATAATTTCAAACTGGCATCGGCAAAGAAACACATCTAGACAGCTGTAATTAAACAAGTTAACAGTATAACCTAGCAAGCATTTATCTTCACCTACTGAAATTTTAAATCCCCGAACGTTTCTTTTTCAGAAAAAAAGTTTACGGACCTACTTTTTTATTTCCAGGTAGAAAATATTTCTCCAGGAAAAAACGTGAAGGTATGCTATTTAATGCACGCTTCCGAGTTAGGTGAATGAGCGGATAATATTTGCACGTGGACATTCGCAGCATACATCCCCGGTCTGGCTATTTGGTTATCCTGGCTTAGCGAAATCTAGGACGAATTCTTCAGAAGGCAAGGCTAAGTGCCGAATTCCTTCCCATTACATGTACCTGTCCTCTCCAGGATCTAATGACCTCAACGGTGTGTAAATCGTTTTTAAAAAAAACTCAATCATAAAAGAGAAGTATCCATCTTTATTTTTTATCTCAGAAATCAAAGTATTGTAATTTTGTATAGCTACCAACCTCTCACGATAAAATTCAATGAGATTTTCTTGGATAATCTTACTAGAGGAAAACGACTGGGAGAAAGTAATAGGGAAAAACTTGGCCATGGAATTTTGAAGGAACCATTTCGGTATTCGCCTGGAGTCATTTGAGAAAATCGAAAGCTGGATGGCTGAACGACGATTCGAACCCAAGTCTTGCCGAATGCGAGGCCCGAGCGTTACTGCTCACCCACCACGCTCGGAAAAATACTGTGAGTACAGGGTATTGTTTGTAATATTGCTCAGTTGTTATATTTTGAATTTGATTGTTTCCAGATGATATAATATGCTGTGATTCCTGGTCCAATAACATTCATAAACTGCGCTATATTAAGAACTAGCTGATACACGCGACTTCGTACGCGTGGATTAAGAATTTCTTTGCCAGAATTGAAAATAGAAAGTTTTTGGCAACGAAGGATTGGTCCCAAACAACACCGAGTCGCCATACTATGACAGGAAAGCTATCACTAAATCATTCTACTGTCGAACCTGTCTTTAGAAGAGAATCAATTTTCAACATATTTCTTTCACCATTCGATAAGTTCTCAAAATTTCGTGACTACAACTGTTAATCAACCGGAAAAAATGTCCTGTGCCCTACCTACAGATTTTCTTGTCACATTCAATCAATATCGATATAGCCATTTAGTCGTCAAAACGTAACAAAAAGACAGAGACTTACTTCCGCATTTATATTAGTATTACTGTGGTTCACATACACACACACACTGACTGCGATCAACCCCTGAGCGATCATTATTACGTAAAAAAGTGTAAACCTACAGCATTGCAAGACTACCTACGATTTACCTCGCATTGAACTCCTAAATTTGTGATATATACAGTTTAACATTCAATCCGTATAACCGACAATCCAGACGTGACTCTTACGATTAAAAACAATTTTTTAAAATCTTTGGTGCACGGAGATTTGAACCGGAGACCACGATCCAAACAGCAATAAGCAAGCACTAAGCTACCAGACCATTATGTGGAAAGGCAGTACAGAGACCTTCACATCCTACGTGTCTGGGTTACTGTTCAGTAATTTTTCGAAATTATAAGACAACATGTATTATCTACACAGAAAATTTTTCAACCAAATGTATACTACTTTTCTCCTTGTTTCAATGGATGAGTGTGCAAACTTTCATCGAAATCGGATGAAAATTGTGGATTTGTATGAAGAACAAACAAACAACAAACAAACATACATTCATCTTTATATATATATAAATAATGGCTTTTTCCCTTATAAGCTTGACACTATTTAAAATAACTGTATTTCCTTTCCACAAAATGATACGCTAACGTCTCTATCGTCGACAAGTCTTATTCCAATCTATAACAATAACGCCGTCACCTAAGCATTGACACGTTTTCGTGACGTTACTTGCTTTTTAGATGATTTATATGTCTAAGATACATTTATGCTCTAAGGTATATTTATTTTAAAAAAATTACACGTAAAAACAATTGCTTGTAAGGTTATGGAGCTTGTGATCTAATATCTTTTGTCTCTATTCAGAGTTTCCAGTACTTTATTTATGGTGTTCCAATAACTTACTAGTTCTGAACACCACTAGTTCTTTCTACACATGCAGCCTGTGGTGTCCTCTCCTGATTTAATTTCATACCAGCCATGCGGAGACCTCTGTGTTTCATCGTTAATGAAGTCAGGAGGTGGAGTAGTCTAATTTATGAGGGCGCAGAACCAACTTCACCATCGAGAACAGAATGCGTTGCTCTAATCAATGTAATGCAGCCAGAGCCTTTAAGTCCGCAGACGACAAACGAATATATACGCAAAATCCATTTCCTGTGTTAAAAAATTATGACTATCTCCGACAGTACCATACTTAATTAGGAGGCACTACATCTCTTCCAGAGATCAGCGACATCTGGCGACTACTGATTTGACTTATAGCGTACATTAACTTAGTCAGGCGTCACTACTTGAATGAAAAATTTTGTTAAACACGATTTCTACTGCCTACCTTAAATATGGAACTGGGTTAGTAAATGATAGCCACTGGATGATTATCACTTTTTATACCTTTTTGAGATAGTAGGCAATGTTTGAATTTGTTTTTAATACTCAGTGGCATAATTCATTCAATTTACTTTTCAACTTTTTGTCATCCTCCCTTCTTTAGATTCACGCTCCTAATTGATTATAACGTATACTAAATCCTTTATTTCCGTGTATTAAATACACTCTACATTCTCGAACATCCGCTACAAGTAAACTGAGCCTTGTTTTCGTGTACTATTATTCCGAACCACTGCACCCTCTATTAAAAAAAATCAGTAAGTAATATTATAACTCACAAACTTTGACCTAAAATGCTGAATAAATTCTATTTCTTATCTATCATTTCCAGGCGTTCGTTTTGAACATTCTATTACATTTAATTACCAACATTCTTTCGTAGCACTGCACCTTACACGCCGTAATTTTCTTTCGCCTGTGCTCCACAGTCTAATTTTACTTCCGTAAACAATTATGCTTTTTCACAGACATGCAATTTCCGCGGAATTTCATAGCCTTTGTTTTTATTTTGATTGTATTTATTCAAAACACCTATTGCAAAAAAAAATAAAAACAAAAAAAAATTCATGTCATTCCGAAAATCGAAATATCCTCAAATCTCAATTATGCACTGAAATTTTTGTAGATACAACTTAGTGTTATTGACGAAAAACTTCAACTTCGAAATACTGCCTTAAATGTTTGCTTGTCTTTATTGTGGTATTTATAAACCTGTACAGGAGTGAACTGGAAGATAGTTGTTCAAGATGGATCAGCTTGGAAGGAACAAGAACCAAATGTAACATTAAATTTTAAAATACAGCTCATCTTAAAAATGCTGCATCCTGAAACAAGGATTGATACAGCTGTAAAAATAATAATGATAGTAACTTACTTACATAGTCCCGTAAAGTTGTTATATTCTCGTCTTTGACGAGATACTTTGTTGATGTGTCGACTCAGTTCTTCCAGCTGAAGTAAGCTTATAATAAATGCTTGTTCTGTCTATTATAACCCGATTCTGTTTCACATAATCATTGAGAGAATAGTATCAAATTTGATACTAGGTACAGATTTCGAATTCTGTTTAAAAAATCAGATATTTTTTTACCCATGTAATGTACCGTTGTGAACTGGAACGAAACGCTATGTCGATATATTCCTGAAATGTTGGATCTTCTACCGTTGTCCTTGGACGCCAAGGACACTCTCATCTGTTAGATTAAATAGAAAATTCGTAGAAAATGGACGGCTCTTTTATATATAATCAACAAACATTTCTACCTAGCAGATCTATATTATTTAAAACATTATCTCTTAAGCCACGGGATACTGGCTAAAATGCGAGTAAGGTAGTGTGATTACAAATTCCTTTAAGCAATGGCAGGTGAATTTGATGTTCCACAAGCTGTTGATCTCTAATAGTTCCGACAGCAACTTTGTCTTCTGTTTGCGCTAAAACATCATCCTCCACTGCCGACTCTTTGTCTTTCTGAACCTGTCAGGCGAGAGAAATATCACTGACTGATTTTTTTTTTTGTGAATTTTTCCCCGCTGATAATCCTTTGTTCGCACTTAAATATTCACTGTCTGACTTATTCATTATCAGTCATTTCTACAAAACTGATTTCTTATATCACCTTATTACAATGGAAATTTTGAGCTTTCTCCTTCCTACTCGTGGAAATTGTACTTTTTTTTTTTTTTTTTTAACAGTTTAACGTCCCTTTTTAACAACGTGGTCTTTAGAGACGGGAAAGGATGGGGGCAAGGAATGGGAAGGAATTCGGCCATGGCCTTTTGAAGGAAGCATCCCGGCATTCGCCTGGAGTGATTTGGGGAAACCATGGAAAACCCAAATCTGGATGCCCGGACGGGGATTCGAACCGCCGTCCTCCCGAATGCGAGGCCAGAACGCTATCCGTTACACCACCACGCTCGGTGGAAATTGTACTCTTCCCGGGTTCCGCCGGAATTTATAGTAACCCACTGACCTTGTTGATTCCCAGTCTGTAGCTTTTTATTACACACGTGGTCTCTGGGATAACTATACGTCAGTGAAGTCAGTCCGTACTATTGTGCCAGTTACCTTTTTACGCGTTTACAATTTATGCGTATGGGGGGTTTGGTGCGGCCGGTCAATCTGCTTAGCTGACCGCTAGACAAACCACGCACAAAGACTCTAACCTTGATATAAACAATTATGTACACGATTTAGGGAAATGGTTTCAAATTGATTTTAGCATCTCCATGCCACTGATGTATTCTAATTCAACTGCTTTGAGATCCTGTTTCAAATCTATAATACAATGGACCATTGCCAATGGTTTCGCTATTTTATCAGGAGACTTAGTGATCTAAGGACGTCTACTTCCACATGTAATCGCATAGTCGGGGTACTTCATGTGAAATGGATGTTGACACTTGTTTGTCAGGTGCTGTTGTTTCAGGGACAGTAACCATGCAACTATGAAATTTTGTTCTGGACTCTGACCGTAAGCTTAATAATAACTACGTGTGTGCCTAATTTCGACGAGGAAGAGTTTGAGGCCATACTTATTCTTTAATTCATTTGTTTGAAATACTTTTTGGAACACTGGTATTTTAAGTTACTAACGCCCTGTGATTGTAAGGGAACATTTGACTCAGTTTTAAGTTTTGGTTAGTAATTTTAAGTCTTTCTCTTACATCCTCTTCAAATCCTTGATTTGCTCCGCGATCCAAAAATGTAATTAATTATTGTTATATTGATGCTCGTATGAGAATCGTATACGCCACCGATATGGGGTGATTGAATTGATCACAAATAACGAAAACTGTGTCTTAAGCTCCACAACATTCACGTTGCTCTTCTTCAGCATATGTGAAAAGCTATAAACAGCAGCATGACAAAACATTTTGGTAAACTACACGTCATGAAATCTAGCACTCGCCACTCTAAGAAATGAACTCCATATTTTCTCAGACCACTATGTCCAGCCGCCTTACGAGTTCCGTACTGTTTTATTCATCGCACCATGCATTAATGCAACGGCTGAGGAAACTCATATACGACCATGTCTGTTTGACAAGTTTTCGAGCAACTCCTACCTTGCAGCTTCATGTTTATTTTTAATAGCACAATTTAGGGCTCAATCAGATCACCAAATCTTCACGTTGTCGGCCACTTTAAATATTCTGTTTTCGGGGCAAATGAATAAATTGTGGAATTTGCTATGAAATCGTAATCTCTCTCGATTGAATAACTGCATTAGTCCAGTGCAGTGCGGAGACACTAAAAAAATAGTTTCCTTGTACAGTTCCTCACGGTGCTGTTATTTGTACTGAGATGGCTGTTAGCACGTTTTTGCTTTCAGGCAGCAATCTGGCCACCTGATGCATGCAGGCCGTGTCGCGGGCTTGTCGCTGTCCCAGGGGCGGCCTTGGTGTGTTGTATCGCTTGTTTGCCTAACTGATGGGCGGCCTCTCCGCTGGGTGTTTGCGCAACTGGCCGATCCTCTTCCGTTTTCGATTATTCCTCACTCGTTGCGATCTGCGTGTACATATGTCGTTTTCGCGTAGGAGTTGTATCGTACTGTTATCTTTGAAAATATGTATCTCGTGTTTTCAATCCTAATAGATTGTGCAAAATAAGTTTTCATCCTGAATATTAATTAACATTTTTCATTATTTATATTGACTTTCTGATTTGCTTCTAAGTTCTAGAATTTAAAGGGCGGTTGGAGGACCTATACTTTCCATGTAAAAATTATAAAAAAAACTAATTCTTTAAAAATGTAACAGTTTATTAATTTTTATATTAATTACTGACTTATTATTAAAATTTAATTTGAGTAACAAAGAGTAACATATAAAATGTTTATCTTCCTATATTAGTACTTAATGAGAAAATGTTTCTAACATTTCAAAAAATATAATTTACGGGAAATGGATTAAACTTTGGTAAATACATTCCCGCAATATAGGATGCCACGTATAAAAATAGTAAAAAATAATAATAACATCATTAAATCAAAGAGTCCCTCTTAGAAGATGATTCAAACAAATTTTTAGTAAAAAAGAAACCTTTTATTCATTTTAATTTTTATTATTTTTTAATTTTTTTATTTTTTTATTTTTTATTTTTTTCCCTTGGATTTGACCGCCTCCGACTCCCCTTAAAATAGTTTTCAGTCAGCCGTATTATATTCACATTTCCGATACCTTCAATTTTCTGATCCAATGTTTTAACAGTTTTTTATGTTTTTCTTCATTCTATATATTACTCGTTACTAATGAAATGTTTCCTGTAGTCAATTTTCCAAAACACGTAACCTATGTTTAAATTTTTGATACAAAATAAATATGACACTATTGTGTAAAATGGCCAGGATTTTAAATATTCGTTTTGCTAATGTTTTAAGACACCGATGTAATTAAGCAGGAGATGATGAGAGTGCAACGAACGGTATGGAATTTTGGCATTATCTTTAACAGGAATCATCGTGGCATTCTCCTGGAATGATTTCAGAAAACCACGAAAAAATGAAATCTGTATGACCGGATCACGGATCAAACACGTGTCTTGCTGAATGCCAAGCCCCAGCGTTAACCGCTCAACTTCCAGGCTTGGTGTCACTCTAATATCATCACCATTTACACTTTCCGTTATTCCTTTCACAACCAGAGACATAAAATGGTTCTCAACTTCTGTAGTTAACTGTGGAGTATTAATGCCATAAGTTTTGTGCTGGATATTTCTATATGCAATAACTTATTTTAAGAGGCTTTTCTTACGTGTTTAACACATGCAATATTGTTGCATAAAGTTTATAAGAATCCTCAGTGTTGCGCCGTAACTATCCATCATGATAACGACGCTCTTGCGAAAGGAAAGGAAAGTTATGCGCTTTATATTTCACAGTAGCCTTTGGAAATTATTCGTCTCGTGGTGCAGCTACCACCATTACCGTAGATCATCCGTATGGAAGCTGCCATCAACTAAAGAAAGATTATGCCCAGCTTTACGAAAATACAAGTCGTCTTAAAGCTATTCTGATTTGGTAAGAGAATCATAAAACGAAAGGACATTTTCTTGAACATAACTGATCGCGCTTTTCATCTTGAGGATACAGCTCTCCCAGCCATATATATTTACCAGCCAAAGCCGCGCTGTAACCAGAACTTCATATTAACCCGCTCAACAAGCAGCGAGACTAGTACGTAGCCCTAACATTGCCAATGTAACTAGTAGGTTTCAAGCTTAAAAGTGTTCTGAAACGAGCCAGTGTGTGATGTTACTGGGATATCGTTGATGTCTAATAGTCTCGAAAATTGGAGGTTAAAACAGTTGCCTAGTGAATATTACTTCCTACTAAAGTTAATCACTTTCTCAATTGCGATCAGGTGCCCTTTAATTTTACATTCATTTAAGAACTCTCCAAAAATATTATAATGGATCTTTTCACCAAATATAGATAGCTACTTCTTACAGATATACTAAGTGCCTCTCCTGACACCTTATTAACCGCAGAGAAAATTCTAGACCCACAAAAACGCGCCGCTACAAGTTTCCAGAATTCTGTCAGCGAAAACATATTTGTTCTTTCCGCTTGTTTTCAGAATATATATACAACCTCGTCAATCCAAAATAGGAATACGAAAATAAATAATAAACGAAAAAAAAATACTATAATCAAAGACCTCCTTTGGCAGGTTGACACCAAGTACGTGAGCTCAAAGCTTTATGCTACAGAGATCTGATTTCGTGTTTTATCTTGCAAAATAAATCTGTAAATGGTCTCCAAAAATACCTGGTTGGGGTAGATTTTACAATACATTTAATCTTGGCAGATATAATAAAATAAGACTTTTTTCTTACAAAAATAAGAAATGCATCAGATATACTCCATTCATGTGTATGACAGCTTTTGGTGAAATAATACTAGAACTTGTTTACCCATCAATCTCCAACACATGGTATAGGTTTTCGATAGAGTGCTTCAATATCTACCGGGGCTCCCTATAAGCAGCGCCTTTATCAGTTTTAAATCTAACGTTTCTAGCTTGACTACACAATTTTTAATATCCGTTGCAGGCACTTTTTATGTCCATCAAAAGCGAGGAAGAAGATTCTGATAAGAATGATGTTATGAAACAGCATCACATGTGTTTAATGTCTCCGCACAATGAATCCGAAAGTAAAGTACAACGGGTCAGGTAGGAGCCCACGTCCCCGTTATTTTTGGACGGTTTTCCGCAGTCAATAAGGCGAATTCCAGAACGGTTACCAATATTCACTTCAAGAACTAAACATTTCACAAATAAAAATATACATCTCGCACACAGAACATAGTTACGCATTCTCAGACAGATGGTAGAAATTCACTTCTTCCATTAGTACATAGCACGCCCTGGCAGTACGTATAACATGCTTGGCTTTGTAACGGCATGGCGAAAGTGGGTTATACCGCAAATTCTCATTATAAATAATATTAATACAGGAAGGGCTTGCCAGGTATAGGGCTTGCAAGGTGCCAACAGCCGCGTCAGAGACAGCCAATAAGCTGCTTCCGTTGAAACGTAAAATCTCTTTTGGAAATCTCCAGCTGAGGTGAACGAACGGCCGCTGACATTTCGATACCCCAGGCCTTTATGAAAGACGAACGTCGCAAAGTTTGGCGGGACAGTACGATATCACCTTAAATTCCGAAAAAAATCAATCTGCCCAATGGTTTAACTTTTGGGGACCAGGTTTCAACAACAGAACCAATCACTGGAGGATAATTCTCCACGTGATTCTAATTTCTGCGAATTTTTGTCTGCAGGTTCAAAATACGTCATGGGAGAGGCGTGGATGGCCGTCAGTGACGCAGAGAGAAGACTTCTGGACGATTCTGCAAGACTCTGCACCGGGACTCTTTATCCCGGCAGTATAGACAAAGGCAAAGAAACTTTGTGTGCCTATATCACCACATTTGGTGGGCGAAGTAAATATACCCTGGCGCCCGACAATTTTCATTCTAATGTGATTCATGTTAGCATTGTATTTGATCATTAGAATAGCAAAATCATTCCCAATTGTATTGAAGGGAAATTTAAATAAAAACCAAATGTAAAGCGTTTATCGTCCATGATAAAATTTAATAATGTTGTATTCTCTTCGATAACATTTCTTAATGCAGTAGTGGTCTATTTCTGGGTTTTTTATTATTGGCTATTGCTTGGTGATTTGAAGTGAGATTCTTTGTATTAATATTAAAATTAAACATGCCTTATTCTGTGCGCCTACATGAAAACCAAATTAATAAATGATAAAATATAAAGTTTCACCCTTTCCAAACCATCCTTTCGTAATCAAACAGCGTCAGCAAGGGCACGCTGATGTAGTACCAAAGCTCCAGATTTTATAATAAGGTATGCAAATAATTTTCTGCTACACAGTTACTTTAATAAATTATTGTTTAATTTATTTTATTGATATGCATGACACGTTTCGAGAAATTATTCTCATTTTCGAACGCTATTTTATTTTATTACATTTTTGGTGTGATGAGTGCTCGTGTCATCTTGTGTTTGCTGTTATCAAGTTTTACGTTGTATTTCATTTTACGAAGGATTCTCCAAAGTATGATTCATATATATGTAAATATTATGTAGTGACGAAGTGCAAGTGTGAAATTCTGTGAATCATACTTTGGAGAATCCATCGTAAAATGAAATACAAAGTAAAACTGGATAACAGCAAACAGAAGATGACACGAGCACTCGTCACACCAAAAATGTAATAAAATAAAATAGCGTTCGAAAATGAGAATAATTTCTCGAAACGTGTCACGCATATCAATAAAATAAATTAAATAATAATTTATTAAAGTAACTGTGTAGCAGAAAATTATTTGCATACCTTATTATATTAAACAGTTACAGACTTTCACAAAGTCCATATATCATGGATAAAGTAAAAATCCAGATTTTATCATGCCAGTAATGAGTGAAACCCATCAGAGGCAGGCTGACCCATAATATTTGGAGAAGGTGGTGAAGTAGAAGCCACAACCATTTGATTACGTTACAATTTAAAAAAAAAAATGCTAAACATATTTCCATTTTCTGAAGTTCTTAAAATTTTTGATCTGAAATAACTATTCAACGTAAGTGTGGAACAATATTTCCTAGGTAAAATACTTTATTTACACACTTATTGCCACTGGCCGGTCGTTCGAGGATGTTTTACGAAGATCGTTTCAGAAAGTTTTCTTCGAGGACGGACTTCAGCAGGAATTTTCAATCCCACCGTAACTCAATATCTAATCACATTCAACAGTATTAAATGTTTTGAAATCAGCCAAATATTGTAGTTATCTAATCTGGGGCATCAGAGAGCCTGAAAAACAGGAGGAAAGAGTATTTGTTCAAGATGCAGAAAATTCCTCAAATTATTAGTGGAAAATCACTGTTTTTACTAACAAACTGACAGCTAGTGAACAGTCCTCAAAACTTGGAAATGCGCACATACATTTCACGCACATATTCCCATCTAGGAACACCAATCGTGCTTCAACAGAAAGATTTACGTACAGACTTTTTTTTTTTTTAATTGACGTTGTGAGAATTGCTCTGACAACTGATTATTAGGTTCTGAAATTTGCCACGAGTAAACGCAAGTCGTTATGGTTTTATATCGTTGGTAAAGCTGTTTCTCAGAATAGCCCACCAAGAGGAGTACTTAGACGATATCTGTTTCTTTAATGAGGTAGTTAACATTATTTCTAGGATGAGTTAGCGAACATACATTTTAAGTCATCCGGTATTTTTATTGGTAAAGTTGCTTGGTTATGAAGAAATTTCGTGGTAGTATATCGCATGAATCTAACATGGATAGGAGTATAGCAAACACGCTACGTATACTGAAAACAGACTTATTATTTGTATTACTGAAGCAGCAGAATTTTTATTGATGTTATAAAATGCACTTGTAATGGGCGGAAGTTACTTACTGCGTAAAATGTCCATTAACGATCACCATCCAGTGTTTCTTTATGCTTCGCTATCCATTAAATTTCGCTTCGGTACTTTGACAGCAGCTTTAGCAGATAGATGAACCGAATGCTGTATTGTTATCTAATGACCATCTAACTCAGCGTTTGGCTCTTTACTCACGAAAAGGCTGTTATACAAGACCACACTCATTAAAGATACCAGACACAATTGTCGTTGCTTGTAGAGAAGACACAGAGAACCAGAAAATCTTTGTGAACAAGCAACAGTCTACGGTCGAAGAAATTCATTTCAAAAGAAGATGGCAGAAACTTTAACAATTCTTTGTGTGGTGTGATTTTTTCCGTATTGAGTTAAAATTTTTGTTTATCTGAATTTTATACTTTTCATACATTCTTGTAACAGTTGTGTTGAGCAGAAACACAAACTACCGTAGCAGATCGTACCTTACAAAATGTATTAGCATTTTTGAAACATAGATTTTATGATTTGGTATTAAAGCTTGGAGATGAATACAATCTGGTCACCAGATTGTGTAAAACATACTGAGTGTTAGCTTGCTCTTACGGAGCTCAATCATTTGAAAAGAAAAAAACACCTTTTTCCTGTTAACTGATTAACATGGAGCATCCATATATTGTTCACGATAACATCAGATTTCTTTTAAATTTTACAAATATTAGAATAGTTATTCAATGTATCGATGTCATCCGTGTCTCTTCGATCAAACCAAGTGTTTTTGAAGAAAATATAAAGATATTCCTGAGAAATAAATGGCGTGCATTCAAAGCAAGTTATTGCAATTTAACTTTACGATGCTAAGTATATTAGAAGACACATTATTCTGATGAAGAAAACTTGTTTTCTGATAATCATAACCATTATACTTCACCTTAAACCAATACAGAAATTTCTCATAATAATTATCTGTTATCACTTTGCCATTCTGCTAGTGGTACTCAGTATTATTCACTGAGAGTGACAAAAAATTTCGCAGATACCTCCAAAACATAAAAAAGTATCTTACATTTTGATAAGTTTGCTGAATGTATTGACAGCTGCTTCGGCTCGGTATTAGTTTCTAGCATAAATACCACTTACCGAACTTGCCGCATTTACCACACTTCTCAAACATTACTCGCATTACTATCGTCTTCTTATTGACGTCTTGTCCGTATACGATCGTAGGCGGTTACCACGCAGGGTGTTTACCCATGCTGGGAACTAAGGATTGCAATCCCGCAGTGTTTTCAATCCCTCGGAATGGCGCCAATAGTTTTTACTGCATTTAAAAAATATATATATTTATTTAAAGTGTTAACAAATTAAATAATAAACATCTGTTAGTTAAATTAATACATCAATTTTAATCTTAAAAGATGAATATTAATAGTTAACAATATTTTCACTGGCAAAATGACATTGAAAACTTTTAACCTGTCTTAAGCATATTTCAAGGTTTTACATTTTTGTTTTTAAAACTAAACCAATTTTTAAATAATCAAAAATGGAAAATATTCACTCTTAGGTCATTATGTACCTTAAAATAAATCACATCAGTTTGAAAATATGGTATGCATATTGGCCAAGTCACAACATTTTTGTTTATTCTAAATAAACCATATACAACACCCAGAGAAAGCATCCAGTTTCACAAAGTGAAATGAATATATTCTGTAAAGTGTAGACTTGGCTCAGAGCAAGATCTCATAACTTTTTGTCACTGCACAATCTTGAGACTTGGTCTATTTTTACAAGAATTATTTTTGTGAGATACTTTACTATGTCTCCTGATTTCTTCATTGATCTTATAGTTGATTTATTGTTATTAAAAGAAACTACCCTCGATGATGTTAACTATCAAGTATTTCAGTTTTACTTTAAGTGTCATAACGACTTTTTTAGAGTGGAAATTAAATTTTTTATGTAAGAAAGGAGACTTCCTCGAAGAATGATTGTAATGAAGTCCAGAGGGGGGAACGCTGGATTGCGTTGTATGAGTAAAAATTTCACACTGGAGGAAGGCGGAGGCAGCCATCGAAGGAGTTTTCACAACACAATTCTGCCGTGAAGACTTCAATTTAACTTTGTTTGCCTTTAGTCGAAATAATAACAAGGAGTTGAAAGGTAACACTCAAAAATAACGTATTGTGGCGATTGACCAAATCATCCCAAGAGGGATTAATCGATAGTCACAGCGGCAGATGTAAGCAGGCGGCTTTCGTCAAGAACATGTCTTTCAAACGCATTGGGGTGGTGGTCGAAACAACAATAAGTCGAAGGATATAAAATTGCCTTTTGATAGATGCTAAATAAATAGATATACAACCGTTAAAATTACAATAACATTAGTTTCTTATCAAATCGTAATCAAATTTTCAGCCGCAAATACAGCTAGTTTTCATAATTATTTTATCTGCAAATACATATAATGGGAATAATGAAACAGTGAATAAAAAGCTTTAACTGTGTAGATGAAGTGTGCGAAACATAAAAATACTGACTGTATAGTTAGAAAATCGTACTAAATAAGCAACATAACTCAAATTATAGAAATATGTACTCAAGAGACTTAAGTTTTAATGAATACGTAAAAGTGGTTATATATAAGACTGGAGGTTTTCTCGGCGTTGAAAATGAATAACATTTTCTGGGGTAACTAGCAGAGTTAGTCCATCGATCAACCACGACGTTTCAGCGGTCACACTTGACAATGGCGGCAGATTTTGTAACAGCCGAAATGTCGTGGTTGAGCGATGGACTAACTCGGCTAGTTACCCCAGAAAATTTTATTCAAAAGTGGATCTGTTTACCTACGAATGCCGAAGATTGGCAAAAACAAACGTTTGTTCATACGAATCAAATGCCAACTGCAAGTGTACAGGCAAACAGTGCAATACATCCGATAGAGGCCGAGTGGAGCCGGAAAAGAACGACGAAGCAGAGAGTCATGCATACTGACACACGTTTTCGCCCCATTTGCAGATTGCGGATCCGTTTTTTTTTTTTTTTTTTTTTTTTTAATGGCATTTGGCAACGGAGGCCATACAGCCAGCTCAAGGTAATTACAATTTCTTTTTCAGTGTATAGACGCCACAGGACGGACAGGACATTCACACAGACACACAACACTTAACATCCATGCCCGCGGCCGGATTCGAACCGGCGGCCTTCGGCACGCGGAGCTAGCACTCTAGCCCCTGCGCTACCGAGGCCGGCAGCGGATCCGTTTAATTTTGTGTGGGATCCACCAGATTGAATAACGATGCGCGATCCCGCGCGAATGTGTTGTTTTCGACGACTTTTAAGTATGGATTGTTGTGTGTGCTGAGTATCACAGATGAAAGAAGGGAGAGTGTGTAACCCGGTGTCGGCCCATTCAGGCCTACTCTTCCGAATGACATCTACGGGGCCGCCAATCTTCATGTCACCATCCAATGGGTGAATCACCATCAACACCATATGCCCTCACTCTATTTTTTATTTATATATATTCTGAAACATAATATCCAAGCACCCAGAATCTACTGTGAGCCAATATTTCCATTATATTACAAGAATAACATAAGAACGTAAGACTAATTTATGATGATAAACTTATCAAGTTTCACGAAAGTTAGTTACTTAATTAAATTAGCAGTGTGAAAGAATGTATTTGATGGGTGTTAGTGTTTTTTTTATAAATATATATATAAATTAGTAATTAGAATAACATACGTACACACACACAGATACTCCTATATGTAATAAAACACAGAATTATTCACATACACAAACCACTTACTGCACTGTTGTCTCACTGTTTCTCATTTTGTACATTTATGACACTTCTACGTACTTATTCCCTGCACAGCCACTTCAGAATAACTTACCTTCCCCTGGAGATGACTCCTGGAAGTAGAGGTGTCCTCCTTCGATCCATCGGGAGTTTCTTTCTTCATGAATGATCACTGCTCGGTCGTTGGTCGCTGTCAGTTAAAACTGTTTCTCTCAGTTGAGACTGTTTCTACGGTCCAAGAACCTTTCTTTGGATGCTTGTGAGGCCAGATTACAAGCTGTATCAAGAAAGTGCCATAATTCCCGGTCACGCAGTATGTCAAAAATGCGCCTGCTCTGTAATATTTGCTGAATGGCGCTCTTTGTTCTGCTGTTGAAACACATTCCCAAACGACATGTTCTGGAGTGTCCTCGTTGCCGCAGTCACAGCTACCACTCTCCACTATTCCTCTTCTTTTCTGTTCACTGTTGTAAAAATCAATGACCCATTATCTAATGTACCAGTCCCGGCGATGGGAGGAGATGCGACATTTTGAGCTTTTCGCTGACACTTGGAAACATATCGTAAGTTCTTCTTCCTGTTGTGGTAACGTTCCACCTTTGCTTCCATTCTTCCAATAAAAATCTGTCTACTTCTGCAGCTGTTGTTGCTGGTGTTCCCGTGATTTTCTACACCTGTTTCAGATTTCCTTTCCTGAGCCAGTATAATGCTCCCTGCTTGCGAATTTCCAAGTTCAGTGGCCACACCCCAAGTGCCACGGTAAGGGCATCAGTTGCTGTTGTTTTGTAAGCGCCACTCAGCCTGATTAGAATACTTCGCTGTATCCTTCTCAAAAGTTTGCTGGGTTTTACTTTTCTGAGGTGTATGGCCCAGACGCAGGCTACATACCCTACAATTGATATTAATATTGTATTATGGTATGTTCGAAAAACAAGCGGTGAAATTTGGAAACGTCTTTGCCCCATCTGATAAGTTTATTCATAACTGAGGTAGCTCTCCCACATGTTTCCTCCATATGGGCCATAAAATTTAGTCTCTCGTCTAGTTTCACACCAAGGTATCGACCGAAAGGACTTCTTCTTATGGTAACTCCATTTATTTTAATGGTTGGATTGCTCTGTAATCGTCCTTTCAGTAACACAGAACAGGTTTTGTTTGGCGCACATCTTAGTTGAGTTGTCTGCACCATCTCTGTCACTCTCAGAACACCACATTATTTCGCTGTTGATCCCGCATTAGTTCTGCGTTTCACGGAATAAGACGCACGTATTCAAGTTTCCACTCCTAAATTTCTCGTGGCTTTCTGTGATTTATTTATATGATCCCGTCAGAGTTTCAATTCAGCAGTCATCCTAATGGATCATGTATATACTAAACGTCTACTTTTATCCTTAGAAGTGCTTCCACTATTTATGAATTGGTTCTTGGGGGTGTTTGCAGTCTAGATAACCAGTATCTGCATCGGTAAGGAAATACTACAGTTTTCCCAAACCACTCATTATTGTTCACGCTTGGACCGGCTACCCAAATAAACTCTGTTAAACTCTGGTCGTCCCGAAGAGACTTCATCCTTCACTTACTATTTAATATTCAATTAAAAATAAGTACAGCATACGTACGTACTTGATGTTACTCGCGATTTCGTACACGTGGACTCAGAATTTTATTGTTAGAATTGGATATAGAAAGCTGTATGTTAGGTAAAAAAATGTACCAAAAAGCACGGAGTTAAAACGGGAAACCATTACTTACCAATGGAAAAAACACGTCTCTTCTAGTAGTGTCTGTACATGAGATTTATAAAAAGATCATACACACACAGTCCGAAAAAGAAACAAAGGCTGAGTGACCAATATGAAATTAAAGAGATATCCTTCTGTCTGTCACCGTTTCGTTAGTTTTTAAAATTTCCTGACAAAATATCTTATGTCCTTCTTAATGATACACAGTATTTCCTTTCATCAAGATCAGCTTAACCGTTTAGTATTGAAAACGTAACAGACAGGGAGACATTGTTAGTTTCATATATATAATATTAGTTTTGATATTTGTATGACAGAGTCTGTATATAAATATTACAACTGTTAAACATAGGCGGGCATGATGAAGGATTGGTGATGGCAAAATTCACTTAGACTATACGAACATCGTTAATTTCTCAAATGGACATCCTCGCTCGCTGGTTGACAGCAACTAAACGTAAGACATCAGAACTCAATGTATTACAGTGCTAAGCAAATAATCGCAAAAATGCAACCAACATGTGTATTATATACTGCAGTTACAAACATAACTGATGCTAAAAGGCTGTACAATTATAAACATATGTGACCAAAGAAAAATACAGAACCGCTGAAGATGCTTCGCAAATAAAGCCAAACGCGTTCGGAAAATAGAACAACAATTTCAATTGCATTGGCGTTACAATTATTCATAAAATTGATCCTATCGCAATTGAGGAAATGGCCCACACTATCCAGATGTAAATAAAACGTTGAAACCTAACAGATATCTCCACACGAGACGAAACATATCAGAGAATAAATAAAATCCAACAACAGTTGCATTGGTATATTTACTAAATAACAATTTGTTATTTTAACAAGCAAATTCAGAAGAAATGGGGTATTACAATTACGTATAAATTATTGATTTCATGTGAACTGAAAGTGGCCAAACAATTTTAAAGTAACTAGTTTCCTTTAATATATGAAAAGAAGGTAAATACGTTACAAGTAATCTTAAGCATTGTAGATCACTAAAGCCTGGAGAAAGAATGAAATTCTTTCACCCTCTTGAAGAATCAATGTTTTAAAAATTAATCGTAAATGTAATAATTTCAAATGCCTTTAACGAACGTCCTATATGAAGAGGTTTAGCATAACCGTAGCGGGAGTACTAAATATTTTCTACATACAGGAAAATATTAGACGTAAAGGCTAAAGGTATTTCTTCTAAGTATTACACATCATCCACCATGAATTCTTTAAAAGTCAGACTATTACACAT
The DNA here is from genome assembly GCA_031002005.1 of Vandiemenella viatica. Taxonomy (NCBI): domain Eukaryota; kingdom Metazoa; phylum Arthropoda; class Insecta; order Orthoptera; family Morabidae; genus Vandiemenella; species Vandiemenella viatica. Next base: position 166,187,964 of record JARYHS010008074.1, on the reverse strand, counting down.
GCATAGTCAAATGTATTTTATATTGAAGACTTTCCTACTATATTCATAGCTATTTATTGCATGTTACATGGCACCAACAGGGATTTCTAATTCAATTTACACGAATATATTGAGTAATTACCAACAGCAACATAATTTTATGCAGGAAATTAATGGAAAACGAAAAATTTATAACATGTATAGCCACTGAACGAATGTAAGCTTCTCGGTGAGTCAGTTGCGTAAAATCTTCTAGGGCTTTCCATCGAGGTAGCGCGTCAATGTATGGCGACGTTTCGAAGCCTGCCTCAGGCTCCATCTTCCGGCGAAGTGTCGGATTCTGGGAAGCGTCCACGCATAAAAAAGGCGTGACGCTTCCAAGAACACGACACTTCGCCGGAAGATGGAGCCTGAGGCACGCTTCGAAACGTCTTCCTACATTGACGCTCTACCTCGATGGAAAGCCCTAGAAGATTTTACACAACATACATAGCCATTTTTTTCGTTAATGGGAAGACTCCAATTGAAATAGTGCGGTATTAAAGTTAATCCAAAACTTTTTGTTTGTTTTGAATCAATGAGAAAACAGTTAAAGCTGCAACAAATCTGGATAAGTTCTTGGGCACACAAATCTCTTATTTGGATTAGCGAGGAAATAGCGTTAGCTTTTCTTAAAATTAAATTGTGAGAATTCTCTCACGGCTTAGACGCTATTACAAATAATTTATCAGCGAATTTCTGATAAAGCGTTTGTAATTATTTTAAAAAACATTCAAAACATTAAAAGTAAATTCTTACCTTATGAAACTCAGCAAGAAACAATGAAAAATATGTGTTGCGTTACTGCTATTCGTTTGCTTTCACTGAGAAAAAAGAATTTGTTAATAACCACAGTGTGTTAATGAATACACTGAATGACGATCCAAACCATTATTTTTTGCATTGATACATTTAACTTCCATTAATGAAACCGTTTTTATCACATATTCTGTTTCCACTACAGTAAAACGTATCAATTTAAGATGCGAAAAATTTGATTTCAGACTACTATGTCTATAATATTGCAAAACGTTTAGCGTTTGTAACTGCCAGTTAAAATTTCAGGTTGTTCTTAAACAGATTTCTTTTTTCTTTTCGTTACATATTCCTGGAAATTGGAGTTGATGGAATTGTAGTGTGTGTGAAGGGGTAGGGGAAATAGGCTTTAATCCACGCTATAACGTACTTGGTCAAAGAATCTTTTAATCTGATCTAACGAATATCAAAACCACTTAACCCCATTCTGACTTACCGTGTTACTTCGGATCTTAATTTTATATAGTAGTATCAATCTCATGAACTCGAAATTTTCAGTTCACCTTCTCATCTAAGCTTCTTACCTAAAACGTATATGAAAAATAAAGAGGAAAAAATTAAGCAAACTCAAAATTTTATTAACATTTCGGTAAATTTTTACTACGTTATAGTGAGTGTAAAAGTAATATATTGTTCCGATAGAGAAAAATATTTTTTTCGCTTTCTTGAAAGTTACCAACCATGTGATTCCTAACCCGTCAGAATACTCCAGAATCTTAAATATTTGGCATATTAAGTTTACAATAAGGACGTGAAATATAGGTAATTAATTACAAGATGAAATAGAAATATCATTATTTATGTATGGGAATTTCTTTGTTCTTTTGTTTTAAAGTTTATTTATACACGCGCTAAATATTTCATTAATTTACAACTTCAGCATAAATAATTAGTATTCTGCTTTACCCATGTAGTTATAACCAGTACAAAGAAATGAAGAGTGTTATGGGGTGCCTGAGAATGGCAGTACCTTTTGAGCATGGCTGACCATGTCTTGACTCAAGACAAGTCATGCAGACTGGTCCACACCAGACATCCAACTCTCACTTGATATCTCCAAGAGATATCACCTGGCCTTTAGTGTTGGTCCGCTGGCTAAACAAGGTGATGGGAATCTGCTGCCATGCATGTTTTTATAGGGGACTATCAAAGCATAAGGGAGTCAATCCTGACAGAAAATCAAACGCTGGTCTGGAAGCGTCAATGTGGCAGCCCCACAGCCAGACTTGCTACCTCTTGGCTAGCAACCAACTGGTGGGACTAATTGTTTTTGCTTTCAAATCTCAAACAAGAAATAGCAGGACTGATAACAATAATGACGACAATGGCAAGAAAAAGGACACGAGCTGGAAAATGATAAAACATGGAATGTGCAAGCACTAGCACACAAAGATGAGCAACTGGATGATGACTTAAACCAGAAATGTGTTAAGATAGCAGTCATAACAGAAACCAAGCGCAAATTGAAAGGTACAAAGGATACAAGCAACTACGTTCAAATCTTCAATGGCGTTGACAGAAATGTAAGAGCACAAGCAGGAGTCATGGTCATGGTACATAAATCACTAAAGCCAAAGATAGTTCACTATACATTCTCGAATGAACAGATAATAGAAATAAGACTAAAATTCAACGTGGTCTCTCGACAGTTGTGGATGTCTACGCTCCAAAATAGGATAGAATGGAAGAAACTGACAAGCTATACACAAAACTTCAAGAAATCCTAAATTAAATCAATTCTTTTAATGGACGACTTCAATGCAAGGGTTGGAAACACAATAATAGAGAATAAAATAGAACCAGCAAAAAATAGCAAAGGTCAAAAACTAATCGTCGCAGTAATCTACAATAAGCTCTACATATGCAACACATTATTTCCACACAAAGACTCACAAATACACTTGGTCCGCAAGAGGCCAAACATCAATCATAGATTACGTGATAACCAATGAAAAACAAGGGTGTTTAGAGCCTATGAGATTGAATCAGACCACTACCTCTTGGTAGGTACAGCAAGATTTCCACCCCGCTGGCTTAACAGCAACGTTAAGATACAAGAAATACATAAGTCAAACCCAATGTCCTACAGAGTTGAACTCTTACAAGATCAAAGTATCAAATGGCTGTATCAGAGAAGATTAAGTGAAATCTAAAAGAAGTATAAAAGAGAGGAATTAGAAAGGGAAAACCTAACCATAATCCTGAAAGAGGCGGCAAACAAGAGTATACGAATGAAGAAACGCTGGAGTATAAAACAAGGATTAAGAGCCTGGGATGAAGAAATCAAGAGTGTTATTGAAGATAAAAGAAATGCTTATAAGTGATATTTAGAAACAAAGAAAGTATAGGATCTTACTGAATATAAGAGGAAAAGAGCGCTTGTTAAAAGAGAAACTCGGAAAAGCACAGAGAACAATAGGACCGCTTCATCAACAATCTGGAAACAGATGTAACAAGGCCTTCAACCACAACATACAAAATTATTCAAAAGTTAAACAGAGAAGTAAGATGTGACTCAGACATTCAAATAATAAACAAAGAGACATGGCTAAAATATTTTCAAGACTTGTGGACCCAAAATCAAGCAGACAATGAACTGGAGGTAAGGTCACTACCAGATAATAACAGCCCAGAGGGCATTCACTACAAAGAGAATCAGTGCTGAAAGCCTGTAAAAGTAACAGAGCTCCAGGAGAGGTTGGCATTCATATCGAACATTTTTAATTCAGAGACCGGACATTCAAAGAACGGCTGAGATGGTTTAGAGAATCCCAAGAAAAATCCACGAAATTAAGATGCATGGTAAACGACCCAGACGAAGACCAAGAGATGGATAGCTGAAGGGAGTGGAGGAGTGTGTACGTAAGAGAGGAGAAGACTGCAACAAAGTGGTGACAGAGAGGTAGAGTGGTGGTGGGATGAAAGAAGGAAATGGAGAGGTTTGTGCACGAAGCAGACCCGGCCAAAGGCTGGCAACTGTTGAGGATGATGATGATAACAAAAAGTTATTATCAGTACAGCTGAATCCATTACCGTACATGTCACTGTAGTTAAAACTAATGGCCCTTATGATTCCTAAACGTACCAATTGCTCTTTTCTGTGATTACAAGTTATGAACTGTTTCGGTTCAGTTTTTCTAGTAATTTACTAGATGAAGTTTATTATAACTCGTCAAATCTATTGCTTTAATGCTCTAAAGTTTTGAATAGTGACCATTGGTACTGGAGCTGGAGCTGAGTACCAACGGCATCTTTTTTTATTACGTAGTAAAGCGTCTGGTTATTCTCAATATATTCATTACTTTGACACTGTATCAACTCTGGTGACCATAGAAGCCACGTAAAATCTTTTATTTCATACTAAAACTTCTTCTGCGTGTTTTGTTAAGCATTTAAAAATATAATTAGAAAAAGCCACTAGGGAAATTACCGCATTTTAACTTACATTAAAAATTAAATTCAAACCATTGTTACCTGAATTTCAGTGCAGATTCAACACTATTACAGAGTCATTAAGTATACAATGAGCAGTAAATCTTTTAATCTATCTGATAGGTGTCTGTTCCTTGTCATGTTACTATTCTTTCATATGTTCCGTTTCGCAATCAAAGGAACAGAAAATTATTTGCTAATATTTTACAATACAGGCCTAGTCTAATTTAAAATATACAGATAAAAGCTATGAATGCTCCAATCATGGCAATAAAACTTTATAATTAAAAACATAAAGACATGTTTTTTTTCAGTCAGCCAGTAATCAGATATAGCTTATATTTCAATTATGTCTTTTTTAAATGGAAGAAGTTTCATTGGCACTAATTCACCTAAATTAAAAATAGTAATCATTAGCTTCTGCATGAATATGATGATTTACTGTACATTCATATTCATAAAAGAAGGGAAGGTCAGATATTGACCATAGAAGGCCATATAATTCAATGTTTCAAGAAAGAAAAATCATCAGCATTATTTTTATGACTACCATTACATCAATAGCTTTTAACATTAATTCTACAATATACACTGAAGAGCCAAAGAAACTGGTAAAGGCATGCGTATGCAAACACAGAGATATGTAAACACTCAGAGCACGACGCTGTGGTTGGAAACGCCATTATAAGACAACAGGTGTCTGTCGCTGGCGTTAGATCGGTTACTGCCGCTACAATGGCAGGTTATCACGATTTAAGTGAGTTTGAACGTGGTGTTATAGTCGGCGCACGAGAGATGGGATACATCTCCGAGGTAGCGATGAGATAGGGATTTTCCCGTACGAACATTTCACGAGTGTACCGTGAATATCGGGATTCCGGTTAAAGATCAAATCTCCGACATCGCTATGGCCTGAAGAGAATCGTTCAACGTGACAGAAGTGCAACCCTTCCGCAAATTGCTGCGGATTGCAATGCTGGGCCATCAACAAGTGTCAGCGTGTGAACCATTCAACGAAACATCTTCGAAATAGGCTTTTGGAGCCGACGGCCCACTCCTGTGCCCTTCCTGAATGCACGACACAGATCTTTACGCCTCACCTGGGACCGTCAACAGCGACATTGGACTGTTGATGATTGGAAACATGTTTTCTGGCCTGACGAGTCTCGCTTCCAATTGTATCGAGCGGATGGACGTGTACGGGTATGGAGACAACCTCATGAATTCATGGACCCTGCATGTCAGCAGGGGACTGTTCAAGCTGGTGGAGGCTCTGTAATGGTGTGGGGCGTGTGCAGTCGGAGTGACATGGGACCCCTGATACGTCTATATACGACTCTATCAGGTGACACGTACGTACGCATTCTGGATGATCACCTCCATACATTCATGTCCATTGAGCATTCTGACGGACTTGGGCAATTCCAGCAGGACAATGCGACACCCCACACATCCAGAATTGCTACAGAGTGGCTCCAGGAACACTCTTCTGAGTTTAAACACCTCCGCTGGTCACCAAACTCCCCAGATATGAACATTATTCAGTATATATGGGAAGCCTTGCAACGTGCCGTTCAGAAGATATCTCCACCCCCTCGTACTCTTACGGATTTATTGACAGCTCTGCAGGATGCATGTTGCCAATTCCCTCCAGCACTACTTAAGAAATTAGTCCAGTCCATGCCACGTCGTCTTGCGCCACTTCTGCATGCTCGCGGGGGCCCTTCACGATATTAGGCAGGTGTACCAGTTTCTTTGGCTGTTCAATGTATAAAACTCAATGCGATCCATTAAAAATTCTTTAAGCTTACATCATTTTCTATTTCAAACGTTTCATATTGAAATAAGTAAGTGGCAAAATTCTAGACACATATAATGGTACTTGATTATATCAGATTAGAAATGTTTGCTTCGGTACCATGTGAAAATAGTTTTGAGGATGTGGAATTTTTTTATAATTCTTAACAACCCAATAATATAACAAACTGGAGGGCAGTTAAGTCCTTGACTCAATTCCCATCGTTAGCTACAAAGATGTATCATCCCACATTAGTTACTATACCTGATTTCAATTTCCAGAGACTACTCTGAATTCTACATTTGTACATAGTTTTAAAAAAAATACATATCAGTGGTTGCATATAACTTTGTCACCATCCCATTGTATATTCCTAAGCATACATTTTCTTCTCACTCCTTTTCATTTACTAAATTCCACAAATTAAATTCTTTCACAGATTAAAAAGAATTGTGAAACAAAACCTATTTCAGTCTGGAGTTAGATAAAAATTTATTTCCTGTTGGAGGACGCTGAATAAAAAAGTTCTAGTGAATGTTGTCCTACACTATACAATTGCCAATAACTTGCGATCTTCGTGTATGCTATATTTATTCCCAAAGTAATAGCCATGCATGTCGGCACAGAGGCTACTATTTTCAGGATTTTCTACTACAAAAGACTGAATCGAGCATATGTATTCTAAATACAACTAGATTTCTAAGCGGACATCAACACAATGTTTGTGTAATTATTCCCCAAATAATTCTTACAGCGAGTTTTAGTGACAAAAACTGTTAATGTGCTTCTGATCCGCAAGAGATGCTATAACTGCACAGAGATTAGAAATACGCAAAATACAATAACTTACCCGTATCTCTATCAATTATTTTAACTAAGAACTAAGTTTATTACGAAGTTCGTTAATTTTCTGGTTCAATTATAAATTTTTATATAATTATGTGAATTACTTTCATCTCTTTCCTTTTTGGAACATTATATTACAGCTTTCAGTTTACTTTTCTCTACAAATAAAAGTAATTGAGTCTTTTCTATATTCAGTATTGCAGGACAAAATATAATTTGTCAAGATGGTGTTACCTCGACGGTCCTAACAATACCTGAGAATGTGAGGCTGAACAGATCATGCAGCACCTTACTGCAGTCCCCATCAACCTGCACTCTACAAGACATACTTATCGCCTGTGACAATGCTGTACAAGTGGCTGACTTTTGGTCATCTGTACTATGAAATGATAGCTATCCTTTGTTTCTATATTTCTGTTTTGTTCGGTCCTCGTTAATACTATTGCTTGTGTTTCTACTAATTGTAACAGCAGCGATTTTTATACGAAACAAATAAAATATTCACTATTAATTTATTGAATTGTAACACCAAATAATTTTCGTTAGAATGTCTTTTGTAGATTATGTATCAGTGGGTCTTTATAGATTTATTTGAAAAGAGCAACAGATTTTCACTGCTTTCTGAGTGGGAGATAATTTATCTATATCAATAAAACGAAAACCGGATGTATTGGTCTTATGAAAACTCGGAAACTACGGAGCAGATTTCGATGGTGTTTTCACCGTTTTAAAGCTTAGAATCTCAATTCAGTTGTTTGGCATAATTTATGTTTCAACGTTAAATAACGCAGCAGCATTAAATGAAATTCTGAACGTATGATGACAAATACCAAAGATGGAAGGATTAGATGTTGCATACTTCGCACTAAATACACAACTACAATGTCTCTGACCATAGCCTTTAATGAAAGCAATTAGATAACTTCACAATAATAGTTACTTTGCACACTAAATAAAAATTGAAGTATTCTTTTCTTTAATTCTGGTATTAAATTCTTAAACGCCATAGATATGCATAACTTGAAGTGTTCTTTCCTTTAATTCGGGATATTCAATTTTTAAACGCCATAGATAGTTGTAAAAACAACAGAGATTTTCTTTAAGCACTATCTCTGGCCTTCAGCATTAGTCTTCTGTTTACGATAATATTATTCCGGATTCACTTTTGATATTTGTATAAAAGGCTGAATCTGCGGAGTTAAAGTATCAGGCGTTTCGAACAAAAAGTATATCCATTCACTTCGCAATTTAGCGTTGTTCAGTAGTGTAGTAATGCAATCTCTTAGCCAAATTAATGAAGCTTGATAACATGCATCTTTTCAGACGAATGATAGGGTACGGGTAAATCTACGCAAACTATACCGAGCAACGCCGGGATCTCCGCTAGTTTATTTATATTAGCAACATGATAGGACCTTTGGTGAACGCCATCTCAAGCTAATCCCAAATATTCATAAACTGATCTCCATTTAAAAACCTAGCGTGGTGGGAGAGCGGTGACGTTTTGGCCTCGCATTCTGGAGGACGTGGCTTCGAATGCCTAACCGGCTATTCAGACTTGGGTGATCAATAGTTACCCCAAATCACTCCCGTATGCTTCCTTCAAAAGGCCATGATCGAATTCCTTACCGTTTCTTGTCCTCGGTCCTTTCCCCCCTCTAATGACCTAGACGTCGACAAGATGAAGAGCCAGAAGAAAAATGCATTTAAATATCATCTTTTTTTTCTAGACACAATTTTAAACATCCATTTCAGCCTCTGAGAACACAGTTATCTAATTTATACGACATAAACTCATAATTAATACAATCACATGCCTTTCCCACATTACAGAATTTCTCTAGGAAGTTTGATTATCCATCCATTGCTCCGCCTACGCTGTCTATTTTAAATATCTTCGAAAATTCTGACACAGTGAAATGAGTGTAGAGAGTGTGTGAGCTATCACTGCGTATTAATGTTTATTTCTGGCTACGAGATTTATCCAGACAGCTAGCAATAAACCCGTATTTTTTATATTGACTACGAAAGGAAATATGACATAACCCGCTGCAAAGAACCGTTATCTGTATGCAGTGCCAGAAGGTTATAGATAAGGTTCGGATGTTTTTGGCAAGTCATATTTTTTTATGTTTTCTTTTAGAGCTGTAATACTGAATTAAACACTGATTAAACGTTTCCAATTGTATTTAAATGTATTTTATATAGCATGTAAATGCATATTTGATCCATTTTTCTAATTTTGCTAATATTACTATAATATTTATGGTCATATTTTGAGGAAAAATCTGGTGATGTTTTAGTAGTTCCGGAAGCTAAGATGCGAAGAAATTAAGATAATTGTTCGCAGAACTGTACGCCTGTTAAACATTGGAGGAAAAACTAAAACTAATTATCACTGAATTTGTCAGAATTCACCAGTTAAGAATTAAAGTTATACCTATTATCACTCTCTGAACGTTAATGTTCCACCCGCCTTTTAATCTCAACAATACAGCAGCAGCATGCCTGTGTGGAGCCGCGTCAATCTATGTCTCACTGTCGCCAATACTACTGAAAATAATCCTGTCATCGTTAAATCTGCTGTGGATTAGTGAGTACCGCCATGCCGAAAACAAAATTTTCCGAAGTTAGGAGTTACGTAAAGGAATTAGGAGACGAGTGTTTTGGTACAGACGAAAGAGTTCTTTCTATAAATTATATGAAATTAAAGTGACTTCAGCACAACGATTTAAAATTTAATTTCACAGTGTTGCAGTGAGTGCACGGAAACAAATTATACTGTTTAAACGAAAGCGATACTACTGGATAAAATAAATGATTCATAAATGAGAATGTTTAAATGTATAGTAAATTTAAATGTTTCGTCATATTTTGTTATTTTTAGGTCATATTTACTCGTTTGTAAGGTCATATTTGCATGAGTCCTTCGCATTTAAAAAAAAATGTATGGGAGAAAATCTATATTTTTTTTTCACGGCCCTACAGCAAAGTGTCAAAGACAAACCAGATGCAATTGTAAGTACCTATCCTATTTAATATCACGAAGTAAAAATTTCTTGCGTATCCTTGCCGCTTTGACTACAGGGCGTAAATGAAGTTATATATTGGATTTCTTGAAGAGTTTTTCGATATAAATAAATTGAAAGTTAATTTAATTCAAATAATACATGAAACTGCCACAAATGTTAAACTTTTTTTCTTATTTTCTAACTAAAATATTTATATTATTAAATATATTATGCGTAAATGAAACACCAAGGTTAATTTTGCGAAATAAAGAAAAATGTAGAAAAATAGATAAAGTAGTTAATAAATAAATAGTGAATATATTAACAATAAATGAAAGGATTACAAATAAATATTTAGGAAATTACGAAAATTCATAATAAACAATTTATAAAGTCAATAAATCAATAAAAATAAATGCGAATTAACAGAAATGCATAAACTAATAAAAATCAAATAATAAACTTGATTTTAATCCATAATTTTTAACCGACTTCAAAAAAAGGAGGAGGTTCTCAATTCGTCTGTTTTTTTTTTTTTTTTTTGTATGTATGTTCAGCGATATTTTCGCCAATTTTGAACCGATTTAAATGAAATTTTTTTAATGGATAGGGTATAACTCCAAAGAACTCCAAAGTGGTCCCATATGAATTTCATTGAGAAACCACCCCTTCTACCCCCTTCCACCCCTTAATTTTTATACAAATCCACATTTTTTATTCGATCTCGATAAAACTTAGGACATATATAGCCAAAAATAAACAGAAAAATACTGTCAACTTTAGGTTTAAAAAAACTGTACCCCTCTCCCCTTATCTACCCCCTTAATTTTTGCCAATTTTCTTTATTCAAAGCTACAGTTGACACCATTTAACTGATCACCATTAAAGTTGGAAATTACATGTAGTTTTTCATGGAGAAGGTTATTGATCAAAAAAATAAAAATAAAAAACCACCCCTACCCCCTTTACACTCCTTGATTTAATAGAAACCTACGTTTCTTATCTGATTTTTATTGAACTTTGCCCATGTATACTTTAAAACCAAGAGAAAAATCCTGTCAACATTTGGTTTGCCAATGCTCAACCCCTTTCCCTCCTTCAATCCCATTAACTTTTGTCAATGTTCTTTATAAAAAGCTACAGTCGAGATTGTTTGACCGATTACAATGAAAGTTGGTGCTTATATGTATTTTTTCACGAAGAAGGGGTCTGACAAAAAGATCTAAAAACCATCCCCTCTCCCCATGAAACCACTTAATTTTTATACACAACGACAGTTTTTATCCAGTTTAGACATAACTTTGCAAATTTTTACATTAAAACAAAGAGGAAAACTAATGCCAACTCTTGGTTTACAAAAACTGAACCCCTCTCCCCGTTTCTACCCCCTTGATTTTTGTCAATTTCTTTTTAGAAAGCTACAGTCAGCACCATTTGACCGATCTTTATGAAAGTTGGCGTAAATATATGTAATTTTTTGTGGATAAGATTTCTGACCAAAAAAACTACCCTAGCTCCCTTTCCTTTAATATTTGTACAAAACCCACATTTTAATCCGATTCGGTGGAACTTCGCATGTTTATACTTTAAAACAATTAGAAAAAGAAAAATACTGTCCACATAACTTTCACAAAAACGCAAACCCTATCCCCCTTTCTACCCCTTTGATTAGTGTCAATGTTCTTTATACAACGCTACCGTTTCTTTCTGATTTTGAAGGAAGTATTGACATGTATACTGCAAAACAGACAGAAAAATACTGTCTACATTTGGTTTCGAGAGTCCAAACTCCGATCCTCCCTTTCCATCATTTAATCTACACAACGCTACAGTTTCTATCCGATTCTGAAGGAAATTTGCACACATATACTTCAAAACATACAGAACAGTTGTGTTTAAATTAGGTTCCAGAAGCCCAGCCACTCTTCCCTTCTACCCCCAACCCTCCTAATGTTCTTTATAGATACCCAAAGTTTTATCAGATTTCCATGGAACACTGCACATGTATACTTAAAAACAAAGAGAAACATAGTGTCTACATTCTGTTTACAAAACCCTACCACTCACTCCCTTACCCCATTTTATTTTTGTAAATTTTCTTTACACATAGCTACAGATTTTATCTGGTTTCGATGGAAATTTGCACACGTATACTTTAAAACAAAGAGAAAAATACTGCCTACAGTAGCTTTACAAAAACCAAACTACTCTTCGTCTCCACACCCGAAAACCTATTAAAAATCTATATTTTCTGTGTGATGCCGGAGCAAACAGATATATTCCAGAGACAGATTTCTGTATGAGGTATGTATTAATGCCCAGATGTTACATGTTTCGGTTATCCACCAGCAGCTTTAACAGATGTTACGATACGATCGAAACATAGCCTGGACCAAAATGTAACCTAACATTCCTTAACACAGCTTTCAATTCACCTCATTCTGGAAATTGTTGGGGTATATAAAGACAGAATGTTTTTTGAAAACAAACCCTTTAACCACCGAGCTACCAGGAAGTTCACAAAATGAGAACTCCTGCGGCATATTTAAAATACAAAACAAACTATAATACCACAAAAAATTTAAAAATAAAATAATTGTTTAAAAAAACATAAGAACCACCTTCAAAAAAAAGCACTAAAAATTTTAAAATAACTTTATACCTTGCTTAGTAAAAATTAAATCTAAATGGACAATATTTTACATTTCTGTCATTGATATTTTTACATTAATTAGCGAAAGCAAGAAAAACAAAAATATAAAAACAATAAGGAATAACAATAATACATAAAAAATCATGTTACTACTTACTTACAATTAATGCTATAAAATGTTTCAACAAAACTGAAACATACAGATGATACACCGATATTATATACTAACTGTAAATCGTTTACTGCATGATGCAGCCTACCAACTGACACTACTACAGCTACAGCTACTGCCAGAGATATGCCTGGATGACTAATAAGACCAAGCCGCAGATTAAAATACTGTTAATTTGTTTGCCTAAGCTGTCTCCCGCAATAACAATATCTGCCTAACGACATGCTGTAAAATATTGGGAATTTTTGTTCGTACTCCCTGTTTAACACCAAAATAAGTTCAGTAATTCGATCTTCGCGATGTGACAGCTGGCACCGACTCCAAAAATAACTAATTAATATAAAAATTTCAATGACAGTAATGTAAAATATTGTCCATTTAGATTTACTTTTTCCTAAGCAAGGTATAAAGTTATTTTAAAATTTTTTGAGCTTTTTTTTTTTTTTTTTTTTGTTGAAGGCGGTTTTTATTTTTTTTAAACAATTATTTTATTCTTATAATTATTATTTATGTTTTTTATTTAAATGTGAAGGACACGTTTTTATCAAAAATTGAACATAACGAGTTCTGATCACCACAGCAAATGTTAAGTAAAACAATTTTTTACTTTTTGATCGATATTATGACTTTAGTTCGTATGCCCACTATATTATAATCCTAAACATCAATTACGCCCCATTGTCAAAGCCGCAAGGATATGCAAGAAAGATTTATGTCGTAATATTAAGAAGGATAGATGCTTACAATTGCTTGAGGTTTTACTCTGACACTTTGATATAGGGCCGTGAAAAAAAAAATATATTTTCATGCATACATTTTCTTATAATTTATTTTTTTTAAGTGTGAAGGACTCATTTTTATCAAGCATTGATGATAACAAGTTTTGATCAGCACAGCAAATGCTATCTAAAGCAATTTTTTTAGGATCGATATTATGACTTATGTTCGAATGTCCACTATTTTCCAAATCTGAACCACTGTGTGCCAGGCCTAACAGGCCCGATCAGACTTTTGGCAAGAACTTCATTCCTCTCCCCCCCCCCCCCCTCAACCACCATATCCCCACGGCTGGCAATGTACACTTGGTCCTTGATACCCGAACCGGAGAAAAAATAGAGGTAAATTAAACCATAATTTATGATACCTGGTAGTTGTATACATGTTGCAAAAATTTATTCCATATCAAAAATTCAACCATTTTATTTAGACTTTTCTCAATGAAAAAACCTTTAACGGTAATCTTCAACTTAAAGAAAACGCCATTAATCTCAAATTCATAGGCATGTGTTTAACAATCTAATTATAATTAACTTAAAACTACTTTTACTTATACTAAGACAGTAACACTCATGTTATGGAATGTGTTTTTCCCTAGTATTAAGTAATTCATGGCTTCTAAAAGGTTGTACATTCTTCCTGAAAAAAATTTAACAGATTTGAAATTCATGTATGTAAAACGCATAAAAGCAGTGACAAGATTTGTAAGAAATTTGCGTTACTAAACAGCAACTTCGCTTTTTTAACGGAATTAAATTAGTTGCTTCCTGTCATCTTAGAAGAAATTTATGACGCCGTTAAAAACTGAATTACGTTCTGATCAAGTGACCTAAAATGTGTAATGTTATAATACTGGCAGGTAATTACCCATCTATAAAATACCAAGTAATTATCTTGTTACCCAAGAGATTGTCTATTCTGAAACAATTACTCCCAATATCGAAGCGTAAATTGAATGAACGAGGTAACATGTTTAGAGCAGCGAGAATATCGTCACACGAATGAAAAATTAATGACTCTAATATCGCTGGATTAAAATCATTCAACCGAGGCTGCATGCGCCATTTAATAACCTGGTTTTTAACTTATTTCGCACCAAACCCGCGTATGACTCAAATCTCTGTTGTGATTTTCCAGCCTTTCATTTCGGAGGAAAAGTCTTATTTATAGAAAATACTACCACAACCACTTTTGCATTATTCTTCATTATGAGAAACATTTTTCTGCTTGTTCCGTCGAAGTTGGTATTTTTTGTGAAACAACGGAAGTTAACCCTAAAATATCCCAGTTTGGAATGCGGGCTATCCCACCTACTAAATATGTTTTATCACAGAATTTTTTTCCGCTATAACATATCGTAAAATCTTTAAAGCTGCATAACGGCTCTTCCTTGAAAGAATCTTATTTCATTTCTTTATCATCTCCTTAATAGCAGTGACAATGCTTTCCAAGTTGCTGACTTTCGGCCATCTACAAAATGAATTATTAGTGTTGATTACTGTACTTTTTTCTCTGTTATTTTAATTCCTTTTAAATAACTTTTTGAGTATTCTAATTATTGTATCAGCGATGCTTTTGATACGAAATAACTTTTTGGCTCCCCAGTGTCGTTAGAGGAGGAAGAGGACAAGAAACAGGAAGGAATTCGACCATGTACTTTATGGAGGAATCATCCTGACATTCGAGGATTTCGAGAAATTAAGGAAAATTGTAATCAGAATAGCCATTCTGGCGACCGAACCCTCGTTTTCCGGAATGCCATTAACTAATGTTAACCACTCAGGCATTAAGTATCGAATCATGCGAATTTTGTCAATATTCCTCTGCAGATCTCGGTGTCCTATAGGATTCGTTGACCTATTCTTGATGGACCTTATTTTCCTTTGTGTAGAAGATTACACGTACCTTCCCTTAGGCCATATATTCAGAGGCATTACTTGGCCAAAACATCTGAGTATATTTATTTTTATTAAATCCATTATATGAACATTAGTTCCTACTCTAAACCCTAGAGCGAATGTTTATCGTACCACTACCAATTTCTTAAAAGCAACTCCGGCAGTATCTTGCTTTTACTACTACTCTTAGCATCGTATGTGTATAACCTCTGTATTACTGATTAAAAATTTGTTTCTTAATATCATTACCTTCAAGTTCAGCTCAACGAAAGATTATCCTAAATTTCTTATTTCTTCAACGAAAAATACCGTGTTTCAGCCATACAACGATTGACTATAGGTTAAAGGAAAACCTATCAAAATCCGACAAGTATTTTTTTTGGGAATCACATTCAGCAATAATTGATACTAATATGGTAAATTTCTCAGTTTTCCGATATTGCATCAATATGAAACATACCCTTATTTTACACGCGGCACTAAGGGCTGTAAATTAACCGAACTCTCATAGAAGTTCGACCAGTACGTTTTGTGTGAATCGGATTCAACTTATCACATTACGAAGTCACAACAAACTGAAACATATCGTATTTTACCACTAGGACTAATCGAAATTCAACCAGCAGATTTTTAACTATTTGAAATTCATAACTTTACGATGTCACAACAAACTGAAACATACCCTGTTTTATCCGTGGGACCAAGAGCTACACATTAATCAAAATTCCATCAAAATCCGAAGTGTAGTTTTAGTGTGACTCATGTTCAAATAAAAATTATTTTAAATATATCACTTTATAGTATCACATCAAATACCTTATTTCGCCAGTTGTACCAAGGGCTGTATAGTAACTGAATCCCCAACAACATACAACCAGTAGTATTTGCCTGAATCGCTTTCAACGAAAAATTAAATTATAATTTTTTCGTCATCACATCAGACTGAAACGTATCATAATATTTCCGCGGTTTCACAGGCTATAAATTAATAGAAACGATATCAAAATCCAAGCAGAATTTTTGAACGTATCGCGTTAATGTAAATTTTTTAAATTTTTCAGCTTTTCAACATCCTATCGAATTAAACATACCCTATATTAATGCATGAGACAATGGGCTGTTCATGTAATGGAACCCCATCAAAATCTGACCAATAATTTTTTCATTCAAAGCGTTGAACTAAGAACTATTACTATTCTTTTTTTTTTTTTGACATCTCATAAAAATGAAACAAATTTAAAAATGGGGGGAGGAGGGTTCATTCCTCCTCAGTAGCTCATTAATTGTACCGCAACTCATTTAGTAAATCTCAAATGTACAGACATCTTCCTCAGCTATATCTACCATGAAGGCAGTTTCATAAGGCCATGTTATTGGAAACAAAGTGATTAATGATTATTTAAATTACTCTTTTCTGGAAACAAATTCCAGTCGGCATCCCAAATTAACTACCAACCAATAGTTTACTGCGCCATTCGAAGCAACATTCGATTCCTACTAATTTATACGCAGTTTATACAAACAGCCAAACGAAAAATAGATTTGATCTCGGAAAAGCATTCTGCGCCAAACTTAATGCCGAAAAATCACGCAGGAATGTTGTAGGATCTTCTGCTTCAGGCAGTCTTATACTTCCCTCGTACTTTAGTCAAATAAATATATCAGTCTTCAACGCTAAGCGGATTTGGTAGTGGAATAAACAGTGACTCCTAGCACATAACGTGTAAAAAGTCCATATAGCTAAGTAGCAGTTGCGACTTGTGCTGCGACAACTCTTCAATACGGTAATAAGATCACAACGCGGATTGAAGGCCCGGAACAGAATTAACAGCTTCAAAGCATAATTTCTCATTCATAAACAAGGTATGTTTGTTGATCATCTTCTGAAGTGGATGTCCTGTGCTGAATATTAGAAGTATAATTCAAGTCATCTCCAACGAAATTGGCTAAATCCTCCCACATGATGCATTATATCACAATAGATGGGCAGAAGTGCTGTGGAAAATGGTTGTATACATTGGCGCCCGCTCCGAAAACGAGTACATTACTGTTAACCTTTGTTGTTTAAAATGCAACCGACCGAGCGTGGTGATGTAACGGCTAGTGTTCTGGCCTCGCATTCGGGAGGACGGCGATTCGAATCCCCGTCCGGGCATCCAGATTTGGGTTTTCCATGGTTTCCCCAAATCACTCCAGGCGAAGCCGGGATGCTTCCTACAAAAGGCCATGGCCGAATTCCTTCCCATTCCTTGCCCCCCACCCATCCTTTCCCGTCTCTAAAGACCTCGCTGTTAGAGAGACGTTAAGCATAAAAAAAAATGCAATTGCATCCTACATTTTTACTATTCTGCCAGAAAAAATATCCACTTTGGCCAGTCATTTTTGAACGGATAAACAAAAATCGTACACCCTCGTTTCAGACTAACTCACAGAAAGTATGAGATTACGAATTTCTCACATCCTTATCTGTCAGGTAACGGGGGGGTGGGGGATGTAGTGAGGGGAAGAAATTCAGGAGAAACATCGTCAGACACTAGGAATTACTCAATTTAACCTACCCTCTCCCCCCCCCCCCCCCGCAAAAACGACATAGGAATGCATCTAGGGAAAAATCTGCAATAAATAACGAAAATATTATAATTGCAAAAATGTAGAATTGTGACATATGTATAGTGTGACTAAAATTCTTTAATTTTTTACATAGAGTAATGAATGTTTTGACCGACTCTTTCATATACTCACAAGTTATTTAAGATATCGGTGCATACCAGACTCATTATCTTAAAACTTTTTTATAAGGCCACAGACAAGGTTAATTTGTGATAAAGAAATTGATTCCATTTAAAATTGTTTATGGGTTCCAGAGGCCAAACTGTTAACTCTCCGTGTACTATACACCTCCATACTAAGAAAACGTTGAGAGGTAAAGTATGACGGTCTGGTCGATTTTATTTGCGAAAATACTTTAAAACCATTTACGCATCAATCTGAGTGACCTGACTCTCTTCTGAGAGCAAGCTAGGAATTAATCTTGACTCAGAAGTTTTGGCTCATTTGTAGAACATAAATTCTTCCATCTTTAGTGTCACTGCTCTTAAGCTTTTATAAATACTTATGTTGTTATTTCCAAAGTTTATGCTCCAAAAAAATAAAGTTAGTTTTTATCGCATTAAGTACTGAAAAACAAAAGATAGGCCTTGTCATCGCGAGTTTTAGGGAATCACTGTAGGCACAATGTTGATCTTTACTGTTTTTTTATGAGATTCCATAGGGAGATGCAAAGGCTGCCTTATTTTTTAAGAGAAGATACTTATTTTATACAAGATTGGCAGGGAAGTGATGTGAAAAGATTAACCAAAGTATAAAAACAATGAAAATTATTCAAGCACTTATACACGAAGTTTAGAAGCTGAGACACCATTCGTACGGCATTAGTAACGTAATTTAAGTGTCATTATGTCGCCTAATGTTCCATCATTATTATTGTAACATTCATTTTTTCACATCTTCTATGTCTTCGAAAATCGGTCAATAACTGTAATGCACGCAACCCACACATATAACAATTAGTGTACGTATCCCTCCAACATGTACTGAAAAAAAAAAAAAAAAATTAAATCCCATAAATTAAAAAAAAATCATTAACTAAGAAAAGAATCAGGTAAGTTAAAAACATACATTAAATCCTTGAATAAGATGGAAATGCAATATGTAAAAGATTATAATGTTTGAAATGTAATATCTTCTGTAAACGTTAGACTGTCACTCGAGAAATACAAAACTGATTTTACGATCGGAACTTCAGTTTCCGACATGATGTAAGTATAGCCATATCTAAAACTGTTAACCAGCTGTCCATTGCTGCCACTGAGACCAGTATAGTCCATTATGAAACGCGTTTCATAGTTTACATTTGTCAATCAATTATCTAACCATCGTAAGTGGGGTCTAAAAAATGTAACTCGTGGACGACACATTTCCTCAAACTTTTTCTAATTTTAATAGAACTGTAAGAATGGAGACCTTGCAGGAGAATGTTTGGAATGTAATCTTCACCGGTATACCACTGATTTGTATTTTTTTTTTACTTATATTTCAACTGCTAGCTTTTTTCAGGTGCGAAACCAGGTGTACGTCTGCAGGACGACTGTTATTTAGTATCGTTCAGCAGAGTAATACAGAAAAAAACGGTGCAACGGCGAAACATCCTGTTTTTACAACATAATCCGGCGCTACACCCTTGATGATTTCATTGCAAAAGATCTGTGATTCAGAGGATTCCACGAAAAACGTCCTTAAACGAAGTGTTTTAGAAGAGATGATCCGTTTGATTTGACACGTTTTGGTTTGAACTCTCCTCCATGCCAACAGTTGCCATATAAACAGGAGTTGCATGTGCCAGTGCACGGTTGCCTAAACTACTCCATTTTGAAAATTGCAGCCGCGCGTGCAAATTCTGCCATTGATCGCCTTCGTTTGTTATTCAAGTTGTTCGACTATTGCTTAATGTGGTACTCTACCAATATAATAAAATGTTTATTGATACACAGCGCTATCGTATTTGTTAATTTCAATGAGCGCCTATTATTTGTAATACAAAATGTTGTCAATAATACTTTACTTGGACACTTTTAAGCAGGAAAATGTCAGAGGAGTAGTCTGAAAATAGACGACATAATAAACAAACCATCGCATCAGTAAAAAGTAGCTATGATTTCGAAAGGTACTGGCGAGCGAGATGTAGATGAGTGCGCGGTTAGAGTTGATCTGGCAGCAGAAAGAAAGAACGCTTGTTTTATCTCTTCTTAAAAATAAAACAGTCTCCTTCAGATCTTGTTCCAAGACAGGACTCTGTTTTACACCGTATCTTGGCACTTGTTTCAGGTTTCTGAGAACACTTTTGGCTGGCATGAATAACTCATTTTACAGCGAGCGACAGACTGCTCGTGCATTAGCATATCTTCCAGACAGCATGCCGCTACAAGATCATGTCAGGCGTTGATCCACCTTTGCTGCCATCAACATAGTAAAAACAACACTGTACTGCAACGGTGTTACTCTGCTTCCGGTTATAGTGATCTCTAGAGCATTTCCACAAACTAAACTTTCTGAGACCACCTCCGTATTCCCCGCATTTCCTGATTTAGATATTCGCCTCTCACCTCAACTGTTTGTGTTTTTTTTATTAATGTAAATTTTTCTAAAATTAGCAAACCACCATTTAAGTTTTGAGTTTTACACGTCAAGAAATTTATTGTGAAATTATCCAACGTTAGGATGAAAATATTATTTTTTAACTGTTTCTATATCATTTATCATTAATGTCGTTAACCGTTTATCGTTAAAGTATTTCTCGTTATGCATGATGACAACAAAATGTGTGGTAAATATTCAGTAGATTCTAGATTCTTCTCGCTCCATTCGTTATCCACACACAGTTAAAAATGGTTCTGTATTTGCTTATTAAGTTTTTAATTTACATTATTGTATCTAAAAAAAAATACATTAATTTTATTAGCATTTAACTATGATGGAATTTCTTTTGCAGAGTTGAAAGTAAATAACTTTCTTCTGATAACTTCATTGACGTAAATTGCGCCTTAGATGGTATTCAGCGTTGCACCAGGTCACTGGCTTTACCACCGTCTCCATTAATTTCTGTCTCAGGAGCAATGGGAAACCCCACACATGTTGTGTCTTCCATCGGTATTATTCTTCTTTTCTTCCCTTCTTCTGCACCCTTTAAAGCTATTTTCAACAAACTCAGACTCTGAGAACGTGTCCCGTACAGCTTTCTCTTTTCTTATTCATTGTTTGAAGAAGTATTTTGTCCCTTGACTCCAATCAGAACCACGTTATTACCTCAGTTTATCCAACCACTTTCTTGTCTGCCTCTGTGTGCTGTAAGCATGGTTTTGTCGCCTTGTTTGAGGCAATTATCAATCTCTTCTTATCTTGAGCTAATCTATTCGTCTCAGCACAACCCATACAACCAAAGTCCTCTGCTTTGTATATTCTAATTTTTTTCAACTGTTCCCTCCTCTAAGAAATCTACCAATAGCTCAAGTCTTAAAATTTCACCCACCATCACGTATTCTTTCTGTGAGACTCTTCCAAAAACTTCTTTCCTCTCCTTTCATTTCGCATTTTATCTGTCCACTTAACCTTCTACAGCATCAGATTTCAAATGCTTTATTTTTTATTCTTTCCAGTATTCCTACCATAAAGTGATGTTTCTCATACGCATAGGCTTAGAAAAATTCTCCTATTGGTCACATCTACTTTACGTAAGACCAGAGGGAATGAGTTTTTTTTTTTTCAAATAATTTAATTTGCTTTCATGAGCGCCATTTTACTGAAGTCAGTACTTCAAACGGATGAAAGTAGTTACCCATTTATCCCGATTTATGCAGCATGTTCCAGTATTAAAACTAATATTACGAGATATAATGTAGGTTTATTTTTAATTTACTTTGTTTTCTCTGACACCACATCACTGATGTCATTAGTTCAGTCGCATGTAAGTAGTTCCTTGTGTTGCTACGTAAACAACATCCGAAATATGCGCAACATTACAAAATTAAGACTATGAGCGTTATTTAAGAACAAAATATCGACACCAAATTATCTAGTCATGTATAGAGCCGCGTATGACCTTAGAGCATGCTAGGTGCAGGAAACTGGTTCCATCCCCCGCATAGATGTGCTGTGTAGTAGGAAGGCAATTGAAGGCGGAGCCATTCTGGGCGGAATCGCCTGCCGTACTGGGGATTAGTGAACCGCATGCATAATACAACTCCATTTCAGGTATCCTCCCGCCAAATTGAGGCACTTACACAAAGAATGGCTGGATAGCGGTTCTGTTATTATCCTTAACATCCTACTGCCTCCCCCCCCCCACCTTTTCCTTAATCGTATTCCTACTCTTCAGTTGAAGAATCAAATAACGAAGACTAAAAATTTCTACTGCGTATTTTTTCTCTTACTGAAACAGCTTGAATTAAGCTTTTCCATTTTTTATAGCACGAAGTTTCAGTTAACAGTGTTTATTCTGAAATATCTACACCGAAGTATTTTTATAATGGCCTTACTGTCAAATGATGAAACTTTTACGTAGTAATGACGTTCGCATGAAAGAGATAATTTCAGTATATTCCAACTCATACTGGCATCTTCGTCCAAGGGGACGGCTACGGCAAACACTACTGCTTCTGATACCAGTAGAACACCTTCCAATTAAATAATTTCAGGATAATTTCAGGATTTGTAAATATCTTGGACAAGAGTGACTGAAGATTAGTGTTCTCAAATTTTTCGCTTCCTTAGGGATTTGTGGCTTTTCGACGTCAATGTCTTTAGAGCCGAAAGAGGATTTGCTACGAGGTGCGTACATGAAAGAATTCGAGCATTGTTTTTAGCAGGAACCATCCCGGCTTTCGCAAAACCGAAATCTGGATGGCCGGAAACGGATCGAACCCGGTCCTTCCGAATCCAAAGCCTAGCGTTGTCGACTCACCCACCGGTCTTGGTATGTTTTCAAATGTCATTTTGGTCACTCAATGGCAAAGTACTTGGCTGGAAACTTATCACGGTTTCTGCAATTTAAACGGTCCTTAGTCCGCTCTCCATCTCTGTGAAAGTGTCGTGACCCTGCCAGCTTATTGATAAGGGCGACAGGGAGCCGTGGATAAGTTCTGATATGAATATTCGTCATAGGTCCCTACTGCAACACCTCACAGGTTATTTTGCTCAGTACATTCAGATATTAATAGTGGAAGGGCTGAGGAGGCTAGGATAAATTACGGTAAACGGCAATTACCTATTTACATATTTATTTACATAAGCAATGACTGATGGCATACGTGAATATTTACATTGTTTAATTGGCTTTTGAACAAAACATTATATATGGGGGTCAAGGACTAGGCGAGCGTGTAACTGATGGGCGCCTCGCAGCCCAAACTAACTGGAATATTGATAATATCTCTACAAGACATTGCCCACATGAATATGACCAAATGATTGACCCTCTGATTATTCACTTCCAGCTATCACAGCAGAGCCCACTTTAGTAGTACACGACAGCCATCTTCTTCTCTGCAACCGCCGCCCCGGCGGCGCCGACGCCTCGGCGCCCTCGGCGTCGATGTGGTACGTTGAAAGACTTTCATAGAGAGACAGACAGACATACAGACAGCTGCCCCCAGGGTTTAAATAGATACTACCTCTTCCTATCATCACTGTGTGGAGAGGGCAATACTCCTCGCTAACCTGCTGTATGAAGTCACCTTACTAGCTTGCAATAATGACAAGCGCTTGGCAACTGGCGACTTACAGCTTGCTGATATGCGTGCCACTTCTCAGGTCATAGCTCCTATTGCTTAACTATTTCATGATCGCCCACCCTGGATACTGACTGGAGAATTAATATGAGGTGTTTCAGCAAGTGATCGACCTAGATCACTACAAAGGCTTATTTTGTATCTGAAGGATGTTAGAACGCAAGGTGGGGCAGATTGCACGTTGAATTGCAGGCCCCCGTGAGCGGATATTTTAAATATAGTTTCTGACAATGGTGGTTTCTGGGACAACTTGGAAGTTCTCACGGTCCTACTATTCCAGATGGCGCCTTCGTTCGCAAAGACACATTTCGTTAAGATTTTCTTCAACATATTATTGATGTTACAGTCGAATTGTGTAACTGCTAATAAAAACCCTTCCTCGCCACAAAGCGTGGTGGAATAGCGGTAACATTCTGGCTTAGCATTCGGCAAGACACGGGTTCGAATCACCGTCCGGGCATCCAGATTTGGGTTTTCCATGGTTTCCCCAGATCACTCCAGATGAATACGGGGATGCTTTCTTTAAAAGTTCATGGCTGAATTCCTCCCCGTTCCTTTACTCTAATCCTTTCTCGCTCCTAATGATCTCGATGTCGACCTAGCATAAATTCATAGGCAAACAAAAGGCCTTGGGGACTGCACCACTTTGGTAACCTTTCAGAAACTGGTACTAATCTGTTGAAATTTACATCAGTCGCTTCGTCAACATGTCCTCTTCACGTTTTGCGATCATACATTTCGGAAAAGTTGCCAGGAATTTATTTAAAAATGCCGAAATATGACAGTGACGCACAGCCGTTAGATGCCGCCAACGTTAAAAAATCAGTGACAGTCTCTTAAAATGTTGATTTAATCCTTTGTTGTAATGTTTTAATGTCTTTTCAGCTCTTCTCCGTTGTAAAAAGTCGCACAAAATTGACAACAGGCAATATTTATCCGAGTTGTAATTCGGTGATGCCCGCCATCTTACATAGCAACCAGAGATATCGATTGCTTCCATTATAAACAAATACGCCATTTTCGTGTTGGATGCCGCATAGCCAAAAATTTCGTATTTTTTTTCCACTTGGTCCGTATTTCAACCTAACCACGATTTATATGACAAAACGAAACTGTTTAGGTTTAAATGATCCCTGTAACGATAATTTTTATGTTATTTTTGCAGTGCTGATAGCATTTCGCAGTTGCTCAGCCTTTCATATTTCGGCAATTTTAATTAAATTTGTAGCGACGTTTCCGCAATGTATGATCACAAAACGTGAAGAGGACATATTGACGAAGCTACTGATGTAAATTTCAACAGGTTAGTACCAGTTTCTGAAATGTTACCAAACTGGTGCAGTCCCAAGGCCTTGCTCACTGCTGTAACTAATCATCGTTAGTGTTCATTATTTATATTGATGTGCTATCTCATTTTTTAACACATCAGTTTCATATAATTACAGTGCTTTCATAAACCCGGCCTTCTTACAGGGAACGATTAGAGAGTTCACCACATTACCGTCTTTGTGTCTATGAAATATGCTCTTGAGGTGCGTACACACTAGGCCAACGAAGGCCAAGGAACGACAGCCAATGTGTTGGGGCCAATGTTGGTCGCCAAGGCAACGGCGTTCGGTCTCTCCTCCTCATCAAACCAAAGGGTTGGTGCCAAGGGATTGGCCACGTGGAGTCGCAGTTGGCTCTAAAACTTTATCCAAGTTGCTAACATTTTATATTATAAAGTAATAAGTGACGTTTTGATTCAAATTTAACCAGCCGACAGTATGTGAGAAGAAGAGGATTCCGTTGTCGCATTGTTACTACAAGAAGCTGATTAAAAAATCAAGAAAAAACGACGCTGGTGGATGACCTCTCTTTTCGAAAGTAGGAAGGAGTGCGGTGTCCAACGTTTTTTATTTTTCTGCGAACTAATCCTGCATGAAGCCCATACTCTAAAAGCAAACCATGTTGGTTTGTACACTTCATCAGCGCCACTACCAGTTTTGCATTTGATTTCTTCTCTTTGCCTTTCACGGCGAATGTTAACAAAGATTCAATTTTCTTCTTCGCATCTTGCACATTAACTTCTAAAAGCTAACTTATATCCCTCCGAGCGTCATATCTCTTCAGTTTGTTTTTGTATTCACAGTTCGTTGGGACCCGTAAACATTTCCATCACGATAAAAAAAATTGATCAATTTAATGCGGTCTTATTATTCCAATCCATACTAAACACAATAATAAATTCTAAACACACGTTAGACAAGGCTAACAACGAAACAGTGAACCAACGTTGGTTCGGCGTCCACACCAGGAGGGTTTCACAAGGCCAACCCAGCGACAACCCTTTGATGTTACCGCCAGTAGCCCGAACCGCAACCAAGGCCAACGGATTCCTTGGCTGCGATTTGCCTCCCGTACACACTAAGCACGTCTTTCCCAACGAAGTGGTTGGCTGTCGTTCGTTGGTCGTGATTTGCTTAGTGTGTACGCACCTTTACACAAATCAGATACCTGATGTTGTGAATTCTGAACAATGTAACACAATTCAGTTTGTCAGGAACAGTATTGAGATGAATTTATTACCCAACTACATTTTCGTTACAGAGGCCGGAAAGAATTCATTCCTGCTAGCCACGAAAAACACAACAGCTTTCCTAGAGATGTGAAACAGTGTCGAGTTTTCACGGAATGGAGGAGCACTTGATAATTTGTCCTCACAACTGAGTAAACTAAGCCTTCTGTGTTGTTCTTGTCGTCATCTACGTCATTTGCACCCTATTATTTTACCATATTCAGAAGATAAGAGCCGAATAGCCAAAATGATAATATTGAAGGGAGACTGGTTGTAATAGGACCGGCTAAAACGATAATAATAAAACGATCGTAGTAATAATAAATGTTGATATCTGTAAAGATATCCGCTGATACACCAAAACATGTAATAATACAAGATACTAAACAGTCTTTTATTGGTATCAATAAAAACTAAAGACTGGCTGATAGTAAATGGAAAAATTAGAATTCAAACACTATTAAAAAATAAAAAGACAGTAAATTAAAATCAAAATGAAGTCAATACCGAAATATGTTAAAAAAAGAATACAAATTGCAAAACAATGAGTCAGTTATGTAATCAAACAAAATCAGTTCACTAGCTATGGAAAGAAATAGTAAGCCTTTCCCAGTACTTTTGAAGACGTGTCACTGGAACCTAAAGCTGTCTACGTTGACACGTTAGTTGTTCAAAATAAAAGAAAAAAATTCTAGGGCTGTGGTCACTATCCTTGCCTATCAGAAATGCTGCTGATCTGCTGAATTTCAATTTAACTCCTTCAATAGAATGACTTCTTCACATTCTCCAATCACTTTTTAAGGAAAAGCCTAAAAAAATTTAAAAAAAAGGTCGAAATGTGAGCAGCTACCTAAAACATGCAACCAGCACTGAAAAATATTCTATCGTGCACTGTATCACTATCATCCGCTATGCTGTATCGATAGAGGAAATCGATTGATTTCGTTGTAAACAAATACGGCATTCGGTGAACACTTGCAAATGTCAAATCACTCCGCGAGAGATTTAGAAAATAATATAATCTTACACAGAGAAGTAAAAGGGCGCAAACTAGATTTGTTAGAAGAACTAGAAATCTTCAAACGCCTAATGAAAGATGACGGCAACATTCTAAATGATCAACACCAGCTCGCCAACAAACAATTTTTTGAAGGGTTTAAGCCAATAATTTTAACCGAATGAGATGGTAAAATGCGTTTTAGTATAATGTCCGGTTCTCTTCAGAATTCTCATATATCTGTTAATTGTTTGCATTCAGAGTAGATTTTAGTTCAATTTGAATACCTTAAATGTTATTTTTGCAGTTACTTCACATTCAGTAGCTTTTATTTAATTGGTCACTGCTATATTGCAATCATGTTAATAGTGCGAACTTACACACATATCCCTACATTCCACCCCCCTCCCTCCCCGCCATCATTTTTGCACGTTAAGGTGTTTATATTGTAAACTTAAGCACTCGCAGCTCAGGCGGTTATGAAAATTTACCGTGTGACGCCATCTATTATGTTTACGTAGGTATTACTATTGACAGCATTTCAATCAGTCGGCGGAAATCTCCCGCCCTATGCCGACAGTGGATGTAATGACGCATGTAGTAACCCTGTTTGAAATTGTTGACATAGTGCAGGTTCGCACTAAAATGACAGAAGTTGTATATTGCATCCCTCTAGGAACCCAAAAATGTATGTATCTGTTTTGTAGATCTAATGACAATAGTTGTTTTATATTTGAGAATATTAATTCACAATTTATAACATGAATTTTTCTGAATTTTGTCCGGGTACTTCTGAAGAAGACAAGCTTATGTTTGTCGAAACTGCAGTAAAGATCAATAAATTAAAAGTTTAAGCAACTGGTTGGCTATTATTATACCGAATACTATATAAAGAGGAAAATACGTAAATTAATAATTACGCAATAAACGCCAGAGAACATCGTTTCCGTCGATGTTATCTCAGGCAACAAAGCTACAATCTCTGTCTACTAACAGAACCAAATGCTTACCAACTGCTTTTTAAGTGAAAATGAGCCTTTCTTGCTATCAATAAATGCAATTTTGGAAAATAATTCTGAATACTTGATAATCAACTTTTCAGTGAGTTCCAGTGCCAGATGATGTGATATAATGAGAAAATTTTCAGCTCCAGTGGCTGATGAGGCAGCAGAATGAGACACAGCTATAGTTTAAAAAAAAAAATTGGCATTTGGCTACGAGGCCATACAGCCAGCACTATGTAATTTTGTAGTTTGCAAGTATGTATTGGATCACTCAATGTATATAGATTCTCTGTGGTATAGACGACACAAGACAAACACAACACTTAATTAAAACCATCCATGCCCGAGGCTGGACTCGAACCGGCGACCCCTGCAACGCGAGGCTAGCACGCTATCCCCTACGCTGCCGGGGTCGGCTCACAGCTATAGTTCAATACTATGAAAACTCAGTCAAAATCGAGTAACCAGTTTTCAGGTAATGGTAGATTATTCGTAAAATAAATGTGTCTAAACGTCTTAAGACATGCTTTCAAGTTTTAAAGTTCTGAAAATCAGTATTTTCAGCGCGATTCCGAAATAAACAGGCACATTCAAGGTACTTTTTTATGTAGGCCTATGTGGTATGTATTAATGAGATACAGTAATTGTGTCGATTTTCGAGCAGCAACATTAACATACGAGTATGTTGTAATTAGGCTGAAAAGTTGCTGGACCAAAATGAAAACTGATATTCCGCATCCGAGTATTCTGACAGCTGCGCAGGTAAATCAACGTTTAGTTTAGTACAGGAAATGGCTTCCTTTATGGGTAGGTTGCGGATTAATCATTTCAGAAATGGGTTGCTCGGATTTTATAAAACTTGGTACAAATATTTCTCATTGGGTGAATAAAAGTAGTGTACGGGTAAATCGACACCAATTGAACCGAGCAACGCCGGAAACTCTACTATATATGGGTGTTACAAAAAGGTACGGCCAAACTTTCAGGAAACATTCCTCACACACAAACAAAGAAAATATGTTATGTGGACATGTGTCCGGAAACGCTTACTTTCCATGTTAGAGCTCATTTTAGTTTCGTTCCCATGGCCCCCACGCTCTCCTGACCTCAACCCTCTTGACTTCCATTTATGGGGGCATTTGAAAGCCCTTGTCTACGCAACCCCGGTACCAAATGTAGAGACTCTTCGTGCTCGTATTGTGGACGGCTGTGATACAATACGCCATTCTCCAGGGCTGCATCAGCGCATCAGGGATTCCATGCGACGAAGGGTGGATGCATGTATCCTCGCTAACGGAGAACATTTTGAACATTTCCTGTAACAAAGTGTTTGAAGTCACGCTGGTACGTTCTGTTGCTGTGTGTTTCCATTCCATGTTTAATGTGATTTGAAGAGAAGTAATAAAATGAGCTCTAACATGGAAAGTAAGCGTTTCCGGACACATGTCCACATAACATATTTTCTTTGTTTGTGTGTGAGGAATGTTTCCTGA
The DNA here is from genome assembly GCA_031002005.1 of Vandiemenella viatica. Taxonomy (NCBI): domain Eukaryota; kingdom Metazoa; phylum Arthropoda; class Insecta; order Orthoptera; family Morabidae; genus Vandiemenella; species Vandiemenella viatica. The sequence continues at coordinate 166,158,150 of JARYHS010008074.1, read as the reverse complement.
AAGTTTGGCCGTACCTTTCTGTAACACCCTATATATATATATATATATATATATATATATATATAAATTGCAAAACATTTTAAAAAAATCAATACCAACTTTGTTTAAATTAAGTTCCTTATAAAATTTTAGTAAATTATCTTTAAAAGCGTATAAATAGCTCCAACGAAAAAAATCAGTTCAAAAATGAATCTGTATTTGGAAAAAATCTTCGAAACAAATAAATTTTTACGATATATTGTTATTCATTTATGAAACACTCTAGCAAAAGATACATTGTAGAAAAACATTCGGAAGCAATAAATCTGTCAAAAATCACTCTATTAGTAATTTTTCTAAAACCATAAGCTCAAGAAAGATTAGTATTGCTGCATGAAACTATAAATTTTTAAAGAATTTTTTGATCCGTAGTGTCTGAAATAAAGGTGGAAATAACATTTTCTTTACGTTTTACGCCAAAATCTTCCACAAACCGAAGAACAGAAATGAAATTTCAAGCATGTTTGAGAGATTCAATAAGTTGCAATATTTTAATTAATACCAATGAAAATTATTTCGATAAAATTTTCCTTCAGCTCTCATTAAATCCGCTATAATTATTTTGAACCTCCATGATTTTTCGAAATTTTATGTTATTGTCGTGTTAAGTTTAGCAAAAACTATAATAGTGGGCAATAAAAATTTTCTTAAGTTGGAGGGCTCGGAAGCTATAAGTGTGGGAAAGACGGACGGACAAATTAGCGAACCTGTAAGTATTCCGTTTTTCACTCAAATGATACGACGTCTTGAATATGCAACAAGTATCACACTGTTTGATTCCTGGGTGAAGGCTAGAGAGCGCTTCATTCCTTCTAATCTGATGTCAGGTGTTGCTCCACAGATTCACAGTTTTACTGGCGAGATGGAGATTATTATATTCCACCACTGCCTCAGCCAATTAGCGTAGATCTTACTCTTTAATGACTATTTTATATCGATTTTCGAATGAAGTGACAAAATTTTCTTCACCTTGTTGCGAACTAACTTAGCAGCTACGTCCGCTGCTTAATTTCCCTTGAGTCTCACGTGTCACGGAACCCGGTCGAGAACAATCTCCTTCCTGCAAAACTGAAGGGAGTACAGCTCATCCTTACGTGTCCCTTGAAAACATTTATAACATAAACACTAATAATGTACATACACACTATCAGAGTTGTAGACGCACAGCCAGAATTGGTAAGTATCTCTACAGTGAAAGTATCATCTTGCTTCAAGGGTTCAGAAAACTAAGTTCAAATTTATCTGACACTGATTTTCATCGCAGTACTGTCAGTTCTGGCCTCGCCACATATCTCTTGGTATTTTTGCCAAAGATAAGTGACATCTTCTAAAAGCGTATATACAGTAATTTCTCTTTCATTATTTAAATACCCTTGTTACTAATTTACTCATAAACATAATATCTAAATACCGAAATAAACAAAACAAAAATAGACATTCCAGTTCATGTGGTCGCAGTGGACACCTCTAGCTCGTGAAGTTAGTCTCGGATGTTCGCAAACAGTGCCTGCAGCTGCTGCCTGTCTAGCAGGCTTACTGTAATTACATCAGTCGTCTCTAGCCGTGCATGCATCCCTCCTAACTTCAGCATTATTCGCCGGAGCTGCCTACATGAAAGGCGTAAAACGTAATTACTGCGCTTCGCATTGAGAAGTCTATTCCACTGTATCAGCCGAACAATCATAGCATTAGAGCTGGAAAATTGTCTTCAAGACAATATGAAATAGCATACAACATTACTATTTTTCGTTAATTAATTACCCAGCAAGAAACAGTTGAGTTGTAGTTATCAAAATACATGGCTCAGTTGTGTATTTAATAACAAATAATATCCACAATTCAAAAAATATGTTAATACCACCTTATAGCTCGGAGAAAAGTATCATTGTGGCTTGATTAACGTTGCAATAAATTTTCTCTTGCATTTATGTAGAACGTAAAGATAAATGTAATGACAGACCACATGGTTCTGATACTATTTCCGGATTTCCGGAAAGTGCATGTTCCCCCCTCCTGCTGGAATCTATGAATGAACGATGAATAAATGTCCTGAATACTAAACATGACGGATTTCTGTGAAAGTCTGAAGAAACCTAATACTAGTCCTCGGAAGGTAAAATATTAAGTAGGAGGCGGTAAAACTAAAGCCGTATCGAGCAGAAACGAGCAGTTCTATGTATATTATTACATACAGAGAAGGGAGCTGCATCTACATACCCATACGAGCAAAATAAAGCATGTATAAGTTCCTATTATGTTTGCTTCTAGTTAATCCTTAAATAGAAAACGAAATATTAACAACAAGAAATACCTATAGCATAACCTGCTACAAAGTTTCTTTCCTATCTCTAAATATAGCCACTAAACACAGTTTTAAAATTCTGTATATACTGCCTAGTCGACTGGAAACTCGACGACGAGTATGTTTGCCCTCACATTCCCATGCCGTCCAACATCGGGTCACTGTTACATCTTAATGCTTCACAAATCAGTACGATTCGACCAGCTGGCCAAATGGAGGCACCTTTCAAACACTATCGGGTGCTGATAGAGCTGAAGCCTCACATAAGTACGCCGCATCTTCTTTTCCTTCCCAGTGATCACTCAACATCTGAAGCTTTTCACGCCCCTTATATACCCTACCAGGTCCGACAACAACAGTAAACACTAATGCGCACTGGTGGCCTTTCCACCAGTCAAATCATTTACATACACGCCGATGATGTGTATGGTACGAAGTTACATTGACATCTATCTTCTAGATGCGTTAATCTTTTGTCATCTAGTATATATGAACTAGTAATAAAATTTACACTGGAATATGGGCGTGCAATTTATTACTAGTTTTTTTAAATTCATTATTCTATTTCATTACTACACTTGTAGCGTAGTAAGCCTTGTATATCGATATATTGAGTATTGATGGTGTTGGATGAAGACGCTGCACACGAAACGATTGCACCACGTGACCCTGTTTTTGTATCGTGTGCAACGTGGTTCGAGTGTGTTACGAGAAAAACTTGTAAATAGTTTCCCACGTGGAAAAGTTGTTACCTGCAACTGCATGAAAGGAGACGTTGTCTGAACTTTTATCGTGGTTAAACTTTTAGCATGGTATCGGGATTCGGGGTGGCCTCGACGGTCAATTTGAACACAATAAAATATAAGAACCGTGAAACCACTAACTTTCCTTTCAGTGCTGTAAAATAACCTACAGTGGAGTCATCCATAATATTCTCTATTTCGATAGAGTGGTAACCAGACTACTTTTCAATTGCAAACGAACAATTCTCCGCCACACACTCTATACATCTAAAATGCAAAAATTAATTGTTTCATTCATTCTATTCTTAAAATGAATTATCGTACCAGACGTGCTTTGCCCATTCTATATTATAATGTGACGCGTTTCGCCATATTCGTAGACGCATTTCATTATGTAAATCATAATGTTAGATTAATTTTCATAATAAATCTTGGGCGACCACCTAGATAGTTTTTAGTAATGTCCTAAAGTACGCAAAATTCCTTGTGAGGACTGTAATGCCAATGGTGAACATACAATGTATCTTGTTACAACGAATACTTAGCTGTGTAGGCTTGGAGAGAATCTTTGCATTCCCGAGAGGCATTCAGCGGTACTAGTATAAGCCACGGCGAGAGGGTGTCGGGTATGAAGGGTTTCACCAGAGAACACTTCCTATCACCTTTGGGTGGCAAGTCAACAAGAGGCCGCTGACCTGGTGTGAAAACCCGCCACCCGAATACGCTCTCACCCCGCGAAGGCGGCCGAATATTTCCGACCTCTGTGATATACACCCGGGGTGAATAAGGTATCGACGATATTATGTGACATCAGGTGGCCAAACTCAAAGCCAATCAAAGTGCTTCTTATAAATAAAATGCGAGGAATTCCCTGTTGAATATGATCTTCGTGCCTGCAAGGATGGAGTCAAAGTTTACTTCGGAGATGGAAGAACGACGAGATTCATTCTGTTGCGGGACGCAGTTCCTGACGTAGATTCTGGTGTGGGCCGCGGTGCCTGACTGCTCTGGCTGATTTTCTGCTGAGGTCCGACTCATGCCAGCGGCCGTGTGAGATAAGTCTCATATACCATGGTTCGTCTTCGATCACCGCAGACATCAGACGCAGAACTACAATGGTAAAATATTATGACCGAGCCATCTAATTGTGCATTATGTGAAACTGAACCCTTAAACGTCCTTGAGAGGATAGATCCATGTTCTAACTTTGCAGCTGAAAACCCCATGAGCTAACGGCATTTTTTTCCAGAACTAGTTATTTTCGAATGGCATATTGTTCATTCGTGGCGATCTAATTTATTGAAATATAAGTCACAGTATTATGATAGCTAAGTCTAAGGCACCATAACTTTTATTGTACATTCCAAGTATAATAATTCTTTCTTGCATATTAATTCTGAGATGGATTTAAAAGTAAATTACAATTTTTTGCTTGCTCATGGCGGCTAATTGTACCTCTGAGCGTTTGTTTTGTGATTTTGCCTTCTTGTGTTAATATTAACGGTACAGTCGCTCAGACTTGTAATCGCCAATGATACTAAATAAATGCCATATGGTGACAGTTTTCCTGTATTCCAAATAACATCGAGATTCTTGCAAATCCATATTTTCACTCCTTCATAAAACAAAATTAAAATTCCCGTTTATTAATCATAAACGTATAAATGATAACTATAACGTATTTGTCCACAACGAACCCCCTTCTACAATATAAGTTGAAGTGAACTACACTTAATGGTTCCTTGAGGTTTATTACTATGTACACAAAGCACTGGTAAACAATAACAAATGTGGTACAGTTAGCGGATGACCGTCGAGAAATTTAGCCTGGTCCTGATCCGGGGTAGAGAGACGGCTTCTACTTCTCGCGAACTTCCGGTGGTCTTCTGTAGTTGAAGATGGTTCCGCGGTCAGGCCGGAACTGGCGGTGGAGCGGCCGGCTACGCTTATATAGGCGGCCTGGCGCAGGAATTCCGTTGTGTGGTAGTACGGCGACCTCTGTAAGAAATAGTCCCACTTAGCTTCTAGATGATTCTATTTGTTTTCCTGGTTTGTTTTGATGTCTCTGCGCCTGTTTGGAGTCGTATATGTATCCCGGCGTGCAGGCGCGTTGTGTGTGAGGTCTGCCTGGCAGGGGCCTTTACTGGCAGACTGAACATACCTCCCTCCCGGGGGGGGAGGGGGGGAAGCGATGTCTGCGACGTCTGCGAGGTCGTCTGCCGCGGCGCCCTGGAGCAGACTATGAAGGCTACCTCCAGGGGAGTACGGAGCTGTTCCCCTGGCGATGCGTGCCGACCTGCGTCGTGGTGCAGGTTGTGGTGGAGGTACTTGTGGAGCTAACGGCATCGGTTCGTCGGCGTCGATGGCCGGGGGCTGTACGGGGGGCGCTGAAGATGGTCCCCGCAGGTGGTCGAGAGGCTGCGGCTGAAGGGTGTCGGAGCGACCGACAGGTTGTGGCGTCGTTGGTGGCGCTGTAACTGTCCCTGAGCAACGGTTAGACGGCAGGAGTGGTGGAGGTGGCAGGGAAGGAGAGGAAGAAGTGGATGGCCGTGCCGTGGTGGAAGAGGACGGTGCCGTGGGGTAGCGGGGACGTAGTTGGTTTCGATGGCGTCGCACTATCCGGCCATCCAGGCTGACGTCGAACAGTTGGCGGCCCCGGGGCCGCTGGATGACCCCCGGAAGCCAACCGGCCCGGGAGCCAAACCCGCGGGCCCAGACTAGGGAGCCCGGGGTGAAACGGAATGGGCTCGAAGGTACCTGTACTTTGGGCGGGGGTAAGAGGAGATGGAGGAGAGTGCGAGGTTGGCGGCCATGTAGCAATTCCACCGGGCTTTTGGCCCCCACTGGAGTGGTTCGATAGGAACTGAGGAAGAGTGTCAATGCCTCTTCGAGTTTGTGACTTGTGGTGTATTTGGTAATTTGGGTTTTGAATGTTCTGACTAGCCGTTCCGCCTCCCCGTTAGATTGGGGGTGGAAGGGCGGGGTGAGGAGGTGTTGGATATTGTTGGCGGTACAGAAGGATAGGAATTCCCGACTTCGAAATTGCGGTCCGTTATCTGTGACGATAGCATATGGTAATCCTTCGATGGAAAAGATCTTCGTGAGGGCTGAAATGGTGACCTCTGTAGTGATTGTGGAGCAACGGACGACATATGGGAAGTGGGAAAAGGCATCCGTCACTAGGAGCCACTGGTGGCCTAGGAATGGGCCAGCGAAGTCGAGGTGAATGCGTTCCCAGGGTCCGGACGGTGCCGGCCAGGAAAGGAACTTTTGAGGGGGGCGGGGCAGTTGTTGGGCACAGATGGTACAGCGCCGCACCATCTTCGTGACATCCGTGGTAAGGCCGATCCAGAATACATGGCGTCTGGCAAGGGATTTGGTGCGGGAAATTCCCCAGTGTCCTTGGTGGAGAGTTTGGAGGATTGTCGGTTGTAGGGATCTCGGAACGACGACCCTCGGGGTGGAATTTGGTTCTGTGCGGAGGAGCACTCCCTCTACTACTGAGAGCTGGTGGCGGATGGAGTAGTAGAACTTGAGGTCTTGATGATGGCGTGGAGGGGAACGTGTTTGCCACCCGTGTTGGATGTGGTGTCGGATGACACGGAGGAGGGGGTCCTCCCCTGTGGCTGCCGCGACTTTTGAGGCCGTGACTGGAAATGTCTTCAGTGCTTCTTGTATGTCATCGTCGATCTGGAACACCAGAAGTTCCGACTTGTCGAAGGCAAGGTCTGGTCCCTGCGGTAGTCTGGATAAGGCGTCTGCATTGGCATGCCTGGAGGTGGTACGGAAATGCATGGTATATCTGAACTGGGACAGGAATATTGCCCAACGCTGGATGCGGTGGGATGTTTTGGTAGGCAGACGTGTGGACGGATCAAATAGTGATAGGAGTGGCTTGTGGTCGGTAATGAGATGAAAAGAAATCCCATATAAAAGGGAATAGAATTTGGAGCAGGCAAAAACAATAGCTAGCGCCTCTTTCTCGATTTGAGAATATTTAAGCTGAGCAGCCGATAGGGCTTTGGAGATGTAGGCTACGGGGCGTTCCGTGCCATCTGGTAATTTATGAGACAGAACTGCCCCCACACCGTAATCGGATGCATCTGTGGCAAGTATCAAGGGGAGGTTTGGAGTGTATGGCATGAGGCATGCTGCGGACTTGAGCTGCTGTTTAAGGGTGTGGAATGCGGTCTCGCAAGCTGGGGTCCAACGGAACGGGACATTCTTGCGACAGAGGTGGTACAGGGGTGCTGCCACTTGTGCTGCTGAGGGTATAAATTTTCTGAAGTATGAAATATTGCCTAAAAAAGATTTCAACTGATGTAGATCCTGAGGCCGAGGTAAGTTGGAAATAGTGTCCACATAGGAAAATGCTGGGGAGATGCCTTCCTGAGCGATGATGTGACCCAGGTAGGAAATGGATTGTTGAAAAAATTGACACTTGGAAAGGTTGCATTTTAATCCTGCTGCACGGAGGCGGAGGAAGTGTAGGCGGAGGTTGGTCATGTGTTCGGCAGCGGAGGGTCCCGTGACGACTATGTCGTCGAGATAGTTGATGCATCTCGGAATATCCTGGAGAAGTTGTTCGAGATACCGTTGAAAAATCGCTGGAGCACTGGCCAAGCCGAACATGAGCCGGTTGAGTTGGAAGAGGCCAGAGGGAGTGTTGATGACTGTGTATTGTCGGGACTGGATATCCAAAGGGATTTGAAGGTATGCTTCTGCCAGGTCAATTTTTGTAAAGTAGGTACCTCCTGCTAGTTTACGGAAGAGGTCGTCCGGTCTTGGAAGTGGATAGTCGTCTACCAGCAGATGCGGGTTGACGGTGGTCTTAAAGTCACCACAGAGACGTAAGCGGCGTCCTGGCTTCTGAACTATGACCAACGGCGTGGCCCAGGGGCTGAACCGCACCGGCTGGAGGATCCCTTCGTCTTGGAGACGTTGCAGTTCTTCCTGAAGTGGTTGTTGAAGCGCTACGGGTACCTGGCGTGCCCGGAAGTATCGAGGCCGTACGTCCGGCCGGAGTTGGAGTGATGCTTCGAAGTCCTTTGCACAGCCGACGCCTGGTGAGAACAGGTCCTGAAACTCGGTGCAAAGGGCGTCCACTTCAGGAAATTGAAAATCCGAATAAGCGGAAAGCGTCCAGTCCAAATAAGTCTGCTGTGAGAGAACTGTTAACTACTAAAAAGGGGACTGAACGATGTACAGACTTATACATGACGTTTGCTGTGAACTGTCCCAGGAGTGCTATTTCCTGTTTGTTGTATGTCAGGAGGCGCTTGGGGGCCGGCGAGAGGGGGGGCGAGCCAATTTGCACATAAGTAGTATAATTAAGCAATGAGACTGCTGCTCCTGTGTCGACTTGTATGCGCAGGGGCTTGCCATTGACCGTAACGTCAATAAAAAGTTTGGATGCTGTGGAAGTGTCTACCTGATTGATATCCATAGGTGCGCCGCTCAACCTGTCTTGGTAAGACCCTGGGCGGCGAGAGCCGGGATTGGCATTGGTGGTGTTGGTGCGGCAGACGGACGCCAGGTGTCCTTCCTTGCCGCAACGTGAGCATTCAGCCCAACGATCCGGACAATTTTCCCTCTCATGTGCTGAATAACAGGCGGGGCAGGAGGGTAGGCGGAGCGGGCTGCGGCGTCGGCGCTGCGGGATCCGCTGCTGCTGCCGAGACTTGGTGCCCCTGCCGGAACGGGCCGGTTCGATGTCCTTCTGAGGAAGCGGTCCCCGGTTGTGGTGTCGGGAGGGGCGCGACTGGGAGCTCTGGATGGCGGCGACGTCCTGTGTGTCCTCTACGTCGGTTCGGATTGCGGCCACATCCGCCCAGGACTCCAGGCGGCGATCTGCGGCCGTAGATATTTCGAATTTGTAGGCAAGTTCGATGACCTGCTCCAGGGATGGGTCCTCTAACTTGAGGGCGTCATGCCGGAGTGCGGCATCTGGTGCAGCCTGTATGATGTGATCACGCACCATGTCGTCGGCGTAGGATTCGTGGGAACAACGAGTTTGAAACTTACATTTTCTGCTAAGGCCTTGGAGTTCGGCCGCCCACTGGCGATACGTCTGATCGGGCTTCTTCCGGCATTGATAGAATTCGACGCGGGCCGCGACGACATGGTACCGGCGTCTGTAGTATGCATTCAGTGTCGTACAGATGGTCGTGAAGGTGAGGGTGTCGGGGTCTTGTGGCTGAAGTTTGGTGAGCAAGACATACATCTTTGATTGGTTCCAGGAAAGGAAATATGCACGCTGGTCTTCTTCTTTGGATATGTGATGAATTGCGAAGTGTTGTTTTATGCGCTTCTCGTAGGTCTCCCATTCTTCGACGTCGTCGTTGAATGCTGGGAACGGAGGCGGGGCCGTGGGTTGGCGGAGATTCCTGACTTCCGCAATCAGTTGTCTCTGAGATTCGAAGAACTGATGTAGAAGTCCTTGGAGGAACTGTTGCCATTCCGTAGGTGCTGCTGGCGTAGCCATGATGGTCGAGAGTTCTTATCCCAACCTTGTCGCCACTGAAGTGAACTACACTTAATGGTTCCTTGAGGTTTATTACTATGTACACAAAACACTGATAAACAATAACAAATGTGGTACAGTTAGCGGATGACCGTCGAGAAATTTAGCCTGGTCCTGATCCGGGGTAGAGAGAGACGGCTTCTACTTCTCGCGAACTTCCGGTGGTCTTCTGTAGTTGAAGCTGGTTCCGCGGTCAGGCCGGAACTGGCGGTGGAGCGGCCGGCTACGCTTATATAGGCGGCCTGGCGCAGGAATTCCGTTGTGTGGTAGTACGGCGACCTCTGTAAGAAATAGTCCCACTTAGCTTCTAGATGATTCTATTTGTTTTCCTGGTTTGTTTTGATGTCTCTGCGCCTGTTTGGAGTCGTATATGTATCCCGGCGTGCAGGCGCGTTGTGTGTGAGGTCTGCCTGGCAGGGGCCTTTACTGGCAGACTGAACATAAGTACTTCAAAAACTCCTGTACTAAATGTTGATTAACATTTGTTTAGTGTCAATCTCACTTGTAAGTTGTGGTTAGAATTGGTTATTAAAGTTTGTGCCCATTTAATGAAATGATCATTATAGGCAACGTAAAAGGAGAAATATGTCATTATTTACCAGGCAGTTGGCTCACATTGGTAACTAAATCGTACTTTTCTTTTTCTTGCATGTTTGTAACTTGTAAATATTGATTTATTAATTATCTTAATATATTTACTTGCAAGCGACCCTGAAACGTTTTATTAACTGTCGTCTTTCCAACCTTTGATTCTATCATGTGTCACCTACTAGCAATCAATTATGTTTATTTTTATGAAACAAATGTTACGTTTCAACATACATTTTTATATTTTCCCGCTATTACTTTTCTCAAAAAATTGTATTCCAGCAACTCCCTTTTTATTTTAATTATCCATTTTAAGTTTGTTCCATAACTCACTTTTTCAATGAACTTGGGTTTCAACGAAGTTATTGTCATGTAGGATGAAACTCGGAGGAAACTTGGAATACATGCATTTTAGACATATTTTAGGGGTATCCTCAAAAAATAATGTAGAGCTGAAACTTGACACAGACGTTCCTTAGTACCTAAGAAACAAGTAATGAAAAGTGCCCACCTCTGGGGTGTCCACGTCAAAGTTTTTTCAGGTCAAAAGGGCTTAAAAAGGGATTGAGTGCCAAGTCAATATAAAATCGTTGTAACATTTAAAATGTCGGCCTTAGTAACATTTAATTGTACACTAGGCAATTAGGATCGGCTAACCACTGTATAATGGTATAATATCGGCACTATTATTATTTAAAAGCAAAAGTATATTCACATTTTATCATGAAGGCAGTATGGAACATAACCATTTTTTTCAATATCTCTGCATTGCGGAAAAACTGTCAAAGTTACCAGGTAAGGACCTATGATCAAAGTTGTAATACACACTTTCAGCATTAAAATTGTATATCACTCATCCCTCATCCCTCTGTAGCATATGGTTGTCGAGATAAGCGTTGAAACAAGCACACGTGAGTCAGCGCTGGGCCGAGAGCTCTGCGCGCCGCTCCCCGACCATTATGGGTATGAATTTGAAAAAAATATAATGTGCACCAAATCGGCACAGATTTTATTTACTACCTAAGAAACATGTCTTGAAAATTCCCCATGTCTGAGGTGTCCTCTTCATAATTTTATCAGAGTAAAAGTTTTAAAGTGGGTCTTAAATACCATAATCAGTACAAACGTCTTGTAGCTCCTAAAGTATCAGCGTTAGTTCATTTCATTGCACTATAAGTAATTGGGAAGGCTACTTATTGAATGATGGCGTAGATTTCGGCGCAACTATTGTACACAAGTAAAAAAAACTCACATTTAATCGTAAAACGTGTACAAAACATGACTTATTTTGTAACAAAGTCAAATTTGCTAAGAATTATCAAATTTATCAAGACCTATTATTAGAGTTCTAGAACGCAGTTTCAGCATTAAAATGGTATATTAATCATGTTTTTTAGACAAACGGTTAGGGAGATATGCATCGAAACATTCAAAACAACATGCAGAGCTCAGAATAAAGCGCCGTTCCACTTACCCTTCCTGTTCTGTCTGCACAGAACGCTAGGACAAGATGCTATAAAGAGATTGTAGGTGGTAATTTTGGCGATGTGGATCTAAAGAGGAGACTCCAAGTTAAAACATTGGTGAACATGACTGTGACATTAAAAGTGAGAGATCACGTCGTTTCAGTCAACCCCACCCAACTCTTCTTGCGAATAGTCTTTGTCATGAAAACTGAAAGCGACCTCACGTCTTATCTGAAATACGATCTGGCCCCTAAACCTCCATCATTATTCGATGACGTTTCGTTTTGTAAAAATTCAAAGTCTTCTCTCACGGAAATGTGAAGCTTCGAGTGACAGGTTCAGTGAAGAAACAATTGTATATTATAGACGGCGGCCATCTCCTACACGCTGTGGCGTGGCCTAGACCAGCTACTTTCGGTCAGCTGTGTAAATTAAATGAATCTTTTGTGGTTAAAAAGTTCTCTTCATTCGTCACCATCGTTTTCGATGGATATGGACACATGACAACAGAATGGGAGGAGCGTCGTCGACGAGCCGGGGGGAAAACGTCTGCCTATGTTTTCGCTAACCATAACATGGTTGTCACTTCACTCCAAGTTGAGTTTCTGAAAAACTGTTATAACGAAAATCAGCTTCTCGAAATATTTGAAAACAAATTCAAGACCGCGGGTCATCGTGCCAATTAGTGTAAAGGAGACGCGTATGCCATAATTGAATCGTTTGCATTTTAATATAACAAGGATCATGAGGTAACGGTCATTTCCAACGATACTGCTGTCCTTGTAAAGTTTGTAGCAACAGCTAGTGAAAGCAGTCGTATAAATATAGTTCACTCTGCAACAAGCAAAACTGCTATCAAGTTCTTCAACGTGGCTGAAGTCTGCAAATCCATCATAAACATCAAAAACTCTGCACTCCTTTGATTTGCATTCACTGGGTGCGATACAACGAGCGGTCTTTCCGGCAAAGGAAAAAAACAAGGCTGGAAGTTTTTGAAAGGTTCTACAGTATTGCGTGACAAAGTGAAAACATTCGTACATCCCAATGCACAGAAATAAGACATAATATCCGCAGGATAGACGTTTGCCGTTGCCCTCTATGACAATTTTAAATCTAAGCGTCAAAATCTGAACGAACTTCGGGTAATAAAATACATTCGGAAGATCACAACCCAACCAGTCACTGCATCCTTCCAGCTTGCGTCCCTTCCACCAACGTCTGCAGCATGCGAGCAACATTCTCTGCAAGTATACTTACAGATTCAAGAATAGCTAGGTAATTCTTTATATCCTGAAGATTGGGGCTGTAAAATTCAAAATTGAGCTCTTGTGCCAGTGACTACCTGACTTCCATCTGCTCCGGATCATCTCCTTAATTTGGTGTCCTGCAATCGTAAAAACATCTGCGAAAATAGGTGTGAATGTCTGCGTTGTGGGCTGCAGTGTTCACTAACGTGTGGACATCGCCGAGGATCTGCATGCGATAATGGTATCTACAATGGTTCAGATGATGAGTACCATGATGATGCTGATCTTTAAATTACATTTAAAGATTTTAATAAAAAATTGTATAAATTGAATAAATTATAATTTTTCAAAATGTTTCGTCATTTTCGAGGTTGCATCTTGTCAGTTTATATATAATGCCAACAGCACAAAGTCTCAGCGCACTGTTAGAAGAGATAAAAGAATGATGCCGACAGAAGAAGATTGGTAAGTGTAACGGCGCTTTATGCTGAGCTCTGCGTGTAGTTTTGAATGTTTCGATGAATGTCTCGCCAACTGTTTGTCACAAAAACATGGTGAATACACCATTTTAATGTTGAAACTGCGTCCTACAACTTTTATAACAGGTCTTGATAAATTTGAAAGTTTTTAGCAAATCTCATTTTGTTACGAAATAAGTCATGTTTGGTACCTGTTTTGCTATCACATGTGAGTTTTTTTATGATTTTATACAATAATTGCGCCCAAACCTACGCCATCATTCAACAATTAGCCTTCCCAATTACTTATAGTGCAACTAAATGATACTGAAGCTGATATTTTAAGAGCTGCAAGACGTTTATACTGATTATGGCAATCAAGCCCCATCTAAAAACGTTTGCCCTGATAAAACTATGAAGAGTACACTTCAGAGACATGTTTCTTAGGTATTAAATAACATCTGTGCCAATTTTCAGGTCTACATTATATTTTTTTCAGGTTCATACCCATAACGGTCGCGGAGCGACGCGCGGAGCTCTCGGCCCAGCGCTGACTCACGTGTGCTTGTTTCAACGCGTATCTCGACAACCATATGCTATAGAGGGATGAGTGATATACAATTTTAATGCTGAAAGTGTGTATTACAACTTTGATCAAAGGTCCTGACCTGGTAACTTTGACAGTTTTTCCGCAATGCAGAGATATTAGAAAAAAGGTTATGTTTCATACTGCCTTCATGATAAAATGTGACTATACTTTTGCTTTTAAATAATAATAGTGCCGATATTATACCATTATGCAGTGTTTAGCCTATCCTAATTACCTAGGGTGCAATAAAACATTACTAAGTCTGACATTTTAAATGTTACACGGGTTTATATCGATTTGGCACTCAATCTCTTTTTAAGTCCTTTCGACCAGAAAAAAAACTATGACGCGGACATCCCAGAGGTGGGTACTTTTTAGTACTTGTTTCTTAGAAGAACTGTAAAAAGTTTTATTCTTTGCTTTAGCACGCACAATCTACATCATCGAATAAAATATTTTAATTCTTTCATTTTTATACTTGAAACTTTTCATAAAATGGATAATTTTTCAATTATGAAAAAAACTTTTAGTTTTAAATTATTAAGAATGTGCCCTCATTCACTGATGTTCTAAATATACAAGGTTTATGAAAATTCTGTAGTGCTGTTTAAGAGATGATACGATTCAGGAAAAAATAAATTAAATGAATATTTTTTTTAGAATTATCAAAAACGTTCATTAAAAAGAACACGGTGAAACTTTCTGGGTGATTTGAGTGTTCGATAGTGATTTTTAAAATCTGTCAATATAAAGTTGGTCGAAACTGGACTCTACAGAAGAACAACAGCTGTATTAAAAATTTCACTATGCAATATTCATCAATACAAACACGAAATTTGAAGATTTATACAGTATTTTTGGAAAAACGGCATGCATAAAGAAGGTGTTAGTGTTCCAAAAACTAATTGTTTTGTTCTTAAAATAAAGGAACAACCTGCTGAGAGTCATATTATATTAACACGTTTACATATATCGAATAATTCTTTCTTGTGACATGAAAAGTAATATGACAAGTTCTTTATTCAACAGGATGTTTAAAATAACTTTAAACTGGAGTGAGCAGCACATGAGATGGACATTGTTTGATACGTCTACAAATCGTTTCTTGACTATGTATATAAGAGGCAATTTGATGAACTTCGCTCCTTCATAATGTAGATGTAGCAGATACGTGGTCCAATATAGTAAACTATGATTGTGCCCTGAATCACGACCGAGACTACGATTGGGAGTCGTACTAGAATAGATTCGGAGATAAAGTGACCAGTTCGTAAGTATAAATGTGGTGTATGTTTTTATATGACTGTGATGAGTGTTAATTTTTTATCCATTGGATCAAATTATTCGCTTCTTAATTTTTCCCCCAGTTTTTGTTCTCGGTCTATATGCTTAATGTCGCGCTTTAATGAGTCATATTTTTACATATTTATATCTTTCTGATGTACTAATCTACAGGAGCGAGATAATTGTTCCAAAAGCAGGCTTTCCTAACGGACCCGTTTAAATTTTCGCTGTCAATATTGACAGTTTAAACCTGAGCGATCAAAGGGAGATCATAATTTTGCGGCTGTTTAATTTGTGGATCAAGGTGCCTGAAGCGAAAAGTTTGGTTGGGGAGAACTGGCAGAAAAGTTACTCCTCTGTCCCAACCGACTTTACTCTTTCCTGGAGAATGAGTCAACTAGGAGGTATTATTCTGAACTGATGTATGACGCTTATCGAACGAAAGCAAAGGTAACTTCTATTAACAAAAACTTCTAGTGTAGAAATGGTATTAAAAAGGAGGGAATGAATCTGGAAGGTATTCTTTTTGTATTCGGATGAGCCCATCTAACATATATAGCTAGAAATTACATATATCATATAGAAGACGATACCTAGTGAACTTGCAGATGTGGCGATTCTTTTAATCGGTTTTGTCGGTTGTGTTCATTAGAAGCGGGATGGAACTGGGGACAAGGAATGGGAAGGAATTCGCTCATGGCCTTTTGAAGGAAGCATCCCGGCATACCATTTTCTGTTATCACTTCAAAAAAACATTCTAAATAAAATTCCACCCACACCTTGGGAAATCAGAGAAGTAAGCTAATTGTGTATGTATCTTACCGGAATTTTTATTATTATCATTATTTATGCGATTATAACATTTCCAAAGATTCAAAAGAATATCCGAAGAAATTTTTATCAGAAATGACACTAAGACAGTCTGGACGCTTATTTAAATATGTAGAAATTCTGAACAATAAAAATTCCTTACAGCCTAAAATGACAGATTTAGAAGCCATACCCATCAATTCATTCCAGAATTATTGGAGAGCAAGACACCAGAACTAGATGTAACGCAAAATATTTTCAGAGTGCTCAAGGATAATATTTCCTACTCTCAAGATCGTCTTTTAAACTCCAGGAATGAATGGCACGAAAAATAACATAAAAATTATGGTTGGGCCAATTTACCGTGGGTTTATGATGATTTTGTATGACTCATATAACTGGTAAGGAATTATTTATAGTAAAACGATAATATCTATCTTCGAGCCTCTTGTGCAACATTGAACGCTATCAGTTATTGAAAATCAAAGTTCGTCTCTTTTTTAACTTATTTAACATGACCGACAATTTCTAGAAAATTTAGTACATTAACATAAATTGGTTACTTAGTTGACAGCTGTCATATGTTATAAGAATCTTTAGACTATCTCACTTATATGTAGTTCGTTAACATTACTTACGAAGCTTCCAGGAATCTCCTATTTCTTGACTCTGACAATGCATTTTTCTTGCTGTCTTCAAGAGAAAACAGAATACATTATGAATATGAAGCGCATCCATAGTAGCTTTGTGAAAAGCGATGCTAGATTTTTTGAAGTTCACTGACAAACACCTCCCACCAGTTGTCAAAACTGAGTTAATGTTCAGCTCAGAATGCCTGGTATTGAATAAGAAAATGGAGATTGGGGAGTTAGAGAAAAAAGAGTGGAAAGTCCTAAGAAAAATCTTAGGTTAAGTGAAGGTAAAAGACGGTACCTAGTGGAGAAAAAAAATTAAGGTTTATAAAGCTATGCAGAGAAAATTACAGACACAGTGCACAAGAGAAGGCTGAAATTTATGAGAATGAATGAGAGTAGGTTGGCAAAAAGAATTTTCAACCACATCAGTAAATTAAAGGTGACAACAAAATGGGTTGCGGAGACGAGAAAAGATATGAAAATAGTTGGAATCCATCTAGATGAGATAAAGAATCGAACTAAAATTGATTAATTCAAGATGTTTCATGAACGACGTAAAAAGTCCAAGACCGTCAAGAAGGTGCAATCTCAGAGAGAGAATGAAAAAATTCTGAAACGAGGAGAAAAGGCGAATCCTGTTGCTTCCCGTTGTCCAAAGTAGGCCAAAATTGACAGAGAGAAGAAAAAAAGTTTCTTGAGACAAATTCAACTCCGCGTCAACATTGCCTGTCATAATTTACAACTTTAAAACATCTCTATAACGGAAAATAGATTCTTTTCAAACTCTGTTTTACGCTCAGACTTCTTAAATGAAGTACCCTAAAACAATGCACGATTTGTGTTTGGCAGGTTGATAGTTATAGTGAGAAATGTATATAAGGTCAAATACGATAAATAGGTGGACGTTTTAACACCATTTTCTTTTAGAAAAATACTGCGGTATTTTTCACACATCTCCAAGGACCGTGACGCCGATGAGCCGCAAAACTCTTTCAAAGAAAACGTATTCACTACTTTTTTTTCTTTGTTATTGGGCCAACGGAGGAAAACGTAAATTACGGAATAAGTGCATTGTACAACGTTTACTGATTTTAATCGACAACAGAGTTAGCATTGTTCTCTTCATCTAAATACACGGGTCATACATAATCTTACACGTTTATCAGATAATTTGTACTTTTTTCTGCCATCACAAGTATTTTCATACCACATTTATTCAACTTTGGTGGAATACATAACTTATAAGAAAGTGTTTATGAAAAACTAAATCATCCTTGTAGTTTAAAAGTTTCCTGGAGCCATGGTTGAATATTGCCATCAGATCAAGTAATAAAGAAACGTATAACAGTCTTTTCTACGAGTATGTGCGTTTGTATAACTGTACTTCAAGCGATTTAAAAAAGTATTATCATAGTAATACCGCTAAGGTTTAAAGTTTGGTAGTAGCTTTCCTTACTTTAATAGGTAATTTGGCACTTGTTCATTTCTTGGCTCCTGCATTAGACATTTAGTGTTCGGTATCCAAAATGGCAAAAACGGAACCTTTATAATTTCACTACCCCACCATCCGAGTGTCACACCCTCGTGAAAATTCTGCGATCTATGCACCAATCGTGATAAAATTTCATTGGAAGTTGTATTTTATTGATCGCTAAAGAGAGACACTCCAAAAAATGATAGGGTAACTAGCATCCTCCTCCCCCTCCCCCCCCCCTACAAAAAAAGAGATATACCCTATCTAATGTGGAGTCGTTCAGTAGGAATTATAAAATTTTAATCATTGTTGTTTAGGTGTAAATTCTTTTTATTTGTGTATTCCACGAGATATGAATTCTCAAAGTCGTGAAAAATGTGTCGCTGCTCCCATACTTTTCCAGCCATCTGACCGAAAATCTTATATGCCTGAAAACATTGAAAAAACTGCATGTTGGTATAAATAAGTATATTAAATAGAAATTGTTTTAGATAAGATATATTAAGAAGTTTTCTTAGATTTACTCGTTATTCTGATATCAACGAGCTTAATTTTGTGGCCTATCAAATAAGTTGTTAATCTAGGAATAAGGTTTACATTCGTGGTGAGGCAGCTTAGTGGTTAATGCATCTTCAGCTCGACTCCCGTTCAGCGCAGGAGTTTTTACAGACACCTAACCTTTCTTTCCATTTTCTAAAGCTTTGCTTTGTTTATGGTAAGCGTGCTATTAAGCTTCGTGATTCCATTGCAGGTTCAGCTACGAAGAGGTACAATGTGCAGGAAAGATACTCTGCTTCAAAGTCTTAAGGCCTCTACTGATTTAACCAAATTACACCAAAAGAAAATGTCTTAAACATTATTTAAGTTTTATAACTAAAGAGAAACAAATCTCTTAGTAGTTACGGAACCATGTTTTATACGTGTTTGACATGCACTATGTAAATTAGTTATTATATTTTTTCTATTGATGCTATTATTCTAGTTTGCAATCATTTCATGGCGTTTAGTTCATAACAGGACTATACATACTATCAGCTCCAATGTCGTAAAAGTGCAGAGTATAGTGCTATCGATTCAAATAAACCGAGCCCGTTACGTGAGTGGCACCGCTCGAGCCTAGCATTCGGGAGGACGTAGGTTCAAATCCCCGTCCGGCATAAAGATTTCCTTTTCCACGGTTTTCAGAAATCATTCAAAGCGAATGTCGGAATGGTTCCTTCTAAATACCATGAGCAAATTCCTTTCCGTTCCTTGCCCTTCATTATCTCCCGAATCTAGTGACCTTGACGTCGACGAGGCGTAAGGTCCGAATTTAAAAAATCTAAACAGTCTATTTTAACTTTTAACAAAGGAAAATTAACTCGTACTCTAAGACTTTTATATAATATGCAATACGCTTCAAGAATGTAAACGCAGAGCGACGTCTGGAACCAACAATAAAAACTAAAAGCTGTATCGAGCTGATACGAAGAATTTAGGAAGCCATATTAAGTTGAAAAACGACGGCATGTATTCAAAACGGAGTTCATTTACTAGTTACAGTAGAACAATCTGCAATTAGCTTCGTGAAATTTGCTGGAAATACTACGTTCGGTTATTAATTTTGCGAAGGAATGTCCCGATATAATAGCTACAGCACTTACGGCTATGTGTCCTCTCACATAACGCGTTAAGTAAGAGCTCATGTGTAGACACTCATTTTTTCCGCCCTAGTCAGTGAAGTGTCTCTAGATTTGTAAAGAGTTGCTCTATCAGGTAAAGTTAGTTACATCGATTTTGACTTGTATTTTTTTGACTACATCACGCGGCCTTCTAAAATTATAGGAAATAGTTCCCATGTACACCAACGAGCACAAAATGATGATAATACATATTTTTTCACTACATTTCACTCGATATACACCATTGAAACTTGCTTGGCGAGATGAGAAAAAACGTCCTTACATATACACATCGACAAGTAGCCTATCAAAGGATTTCTTAGCGATGGAAACATAAGTGGTGTTCGCTGAGTCACAATTTTCAAAAGTGTCTCCAATCTTACCGAATGGTAAAGTTTCGTAACAAATTATGTCTTAGACGTAGTCACAGTAAAAAAAAAAAAAAAAAAAAAAAAAAAAAAAAATGTAAATGTGTGTATAGAAATAAAGTGTAAAAAATATTAAAATATCTCACATATAGTAATTAAATAGAATTTATTTTTTTTAAAGAAATGGTGAAAAACTCAACACAGTCAGCATCTATTGCAAAGTGTTCATAGCAGAAATGTGACGACGTTTTACCTTAGCAGTGAGAACTACATTTCGTGGTCATTTGGAGCCATATTTTCGGCCTTGCCGACTGGGGTTAGCTGACAGCACACAGTGTAAATTTACAGGAGTGGGCGTTTACGAGCGGTGCTGTGCTGGCGGCATTGTGTAAGAGAGAAGGGGAAAGCACACATACGGTCTATCACACACACGCAAATGACAGTGGTAGGATGAAGCAGACAGCGAAATATTTTCCACACAGTCTCACAAAGACTTGAGAACGATCTGTCGGGAGTCAGTTATTAAACTCCTCTCTATACTCTGAGCTCACAGGAATAATTATAGTAATAATACGAGACTATTTTCCAAACTTGTAAACCACTTCATTCATTTTATAGGTTTGCCCGATTGTTCAGAAATCAGAATCATGGATATAAAATCTGAAAAAAAAACTAAGAAAAATTTTGTTTGCTTCGGATTCTTCTGCGATTTAAACGTTGTCTTCGCAACGATCACATATTCTGCTTCGGGACAGTAGGAAAACAACTCGTACATGGGATATGGTTCGTCAAGTATTAGACTCCATACACTTAAGAGGATTACCGTACTAGTAAATTTACTACATAAGAAGTTTAAAGTGAAAATCTACATATTTTACCAATCCGTAACCTTAGCGTTAGGATATTATGTTCGAGAATAAAGAAACAAAAAATATTCAGGTTTTATAACGATTTTTCTGGTGGTGAAATACAAATGACCACAAATACGTATTATATGGCAAGTCACATTGTCGCACTGCCGACTTCTGACTCTTCAGCGAATGACAAAAGAGTCTTCTTCGCGAGTGTTAGAAATCCAGGCTACGTACTTCGCCAAGTTAAAGGCCCAATCTACCCTGGGAATTGACTAACTCTGACAACGATGTTTTTTTTTTTTTTTTTTTTTTTTTTTTTGTCGTCAGTCTTTCGACTGGTTTGATGCAATCCTCCATCCCTTCCTATCCTGTGCTAACCTCTTCATTTCTACATACCCCTTACAGCCCACATCCTCAATTATCTGCTTCATATATTCTAATCTCTGTCTTCCTCTACAGTTCTTACCTTCGACCGTTCCCTCCACTAACAAATTAACCAACCCTGCTTGTCTCAAAATATGACCTACCAGCCTGTCTCTTCTTTCTCTAAGCTTCTTCCACAAACTTCTTTTCTCACCCATCATTTCCAAAACTCGTTCATTTCTTACTTTGTCTGTCCACTTAATTCTCAGCATTCTTCTGTAGCACCACATTTCAAATGCTTCAATTTTCTTTATTTCCGGTATTCCTAAAGTCCATGTTTCGCTACCATAAAGTGCTGTGCTCCACACATAGAGTTTTAAGAAGTTCTTTCTAATTCCTAGATCAATATTTGAAACTAAAAGGTTTCTCTTTTTCATGAAGGCTCTTTTTGCTAGTGCTATTCTGCTTTTAACATCATTCCTGCTTCAGCCATCGGTTCTAATTTTACTTCCCAAGTAACAGAATTCTCTTACTTCTCCTATTGCATCCGATCATATTTTTATATTTAATCCACTAGTATTGGTATCATTTCTGCTACATTTCATCACTTTTGTCTTGCTTTGATTTATATTCAGTCCAAAATCTTCCTTCAGTATTTTGTTCATGCCATTCAGTAACTTCTCAATATCCTCAGCCCTCTCTGCTAACAAGACAATGTCGTCAGCAAATCGTAGCATGCTGATTTTTTCTCCCTGATAACTTACGCCACATGGAAATTTTTCTTTGACTTTCTTAATTGCTTCCTCTACATACAAATTGAATATTAATGGAGATAGACTACAGCCTTGTCTCACACCCTTTTTAACTGAAGCATGTCTCTCGTGATTCTATACTTTTATTATAGCCACCTGATTCTTATATAGTTTATAGAGAATTCTTCTATCTCGATACTTTAGACATGACTTCTTTAAAATTTTTAACATCTTGTCCCACCTAACATTATCAAATGCTTTTTCTAAATCAACAAATGCCATACATGTATCTTTGTTTTTCTTGATCCGCCCTTCAAGTATTAATCTTAAAGACAGAATTGGTTCCCTTGTACCGCGATTTTTCCTAAACCCAAACTGATCTTCACCTACTATCTCTTCTACTACCCTTTCCATCCTTCTGTATATTATTCTGGTCAATTATTTTGAAGCATGTGTTGTTATACTATTGGTGCGATAATTCTCACATTTGTCGGCTTGTGCTTTCTTTGGAAGTGTGAAGATGATATTTTTATTAAAATCAGTTGGAATTTCTCCTGTTTCATAAGTTTTTGATATCAGCTTGTATAATCTTTCGATTCCTTCCTCTCCTAGGGATTTAAGAAGTTCTGCAGGGATCTCATCAAAAGCTCTGGTATTCAGGAGGAGACCAATTCTGGCATTGTTGAGAACTTGGATTCTCCTTAGAGTTGACTTTTAATGGAGTGCAGGAGATTTTGTGTTGTGAGTGGCAAGAAACAAATTACTCACAGCGATGCATTAGGTCCTCTCCATTCAGGTAGGCAATAAGGAAGTAAATTTTCTATGAGTATTTCATCATTCAGAGATGAATACAAACAATAGTCATAGAGTCTGTATTTGCAGTGACTTTGATGAAACTATAATATTGACCGAGCGTGGTGGGTGAACGGTTAACGTTCTGGCCTCGCATTCGGGAGGACGCGGGTTCGAATCACCGTCCGGGGATCCAGATTTGGGTTTTCCATGCTTCCCCCAAATCACTCCAGGCGAATGCCGGGCTGCTTTCTTCAATAAGGCCATGGCCGAATTCCTTCCCATTCCTTGTCCCCAGTCCCATCCCGCCTCTAATGACCTTAGCCGTCGACAGGGCGTAAAGCAATAAGGAAAAAAAATGTAACGTTTGCTCGAACTTTAGATCGTCATTCAGTTTTTAATGTTAATATTTTCGTCGGCTTGGCTCTCTGTCGACATCATTTACCAGCCTAATACTTCCTGTAGATTGAATCGGTCACTAATATTTGATTCATATACAGCGTTCTGTTTTCTATAACATATCTCCTTTCGTTACTGGGACAATATTTAGAAAAGCGTGTTCAGACATACTGTAAGCGCATCATAGCTTCAGGCAGTGTCGTAAACTATAGTTCATTAATTATTTTATTTAAAAAGATAAGCTCGTAAAAATTACGTACACATGTGACAGACGAAATATGAGGAAATATCAGGAAACTGTATAGCGAATAATTCTTCAGTTTTTCTTGATGAGAAAGAGCATAAAATAGGAATCAGAAAAGAACAAAAACTACAACGTCCTTTAATTTTTTCGGACTGTGTCTAAGACACTAATCTCCGGATATTTCGTTATGCAGAAGTAATGGACTTCCAAGATGCATCACTTTCAGCCAGTGTCATGGTATAACTTAACTCAGTGATCCTGCAATGAGTACAAGACATACAATTCATCCAATAATCCATAAAACGGAGCGTAGTAGCTTACTTTACATACACAAAATAGGCATTTCCAGAGACTAACCAATCCGCGGATTTTGACTGTATAAAAATGATTTTTGGATGATGGAATTTTTATTTTTGTTTATAAACTTTTTCTGTTTCCTGTACCTAATGCAATACTTATTTTGAAGCGTTCTGGTAATGGTTTGACAGGGAGGACAATGCAAACGGTTTGGGGAGTTGAAAGTGACGGTGACTCCTTATTCATTTTTTAATCGATCTCGCTACTTTTTAAATGTGAGTATATTTAGGATAATCCTAGAACTAGTACTGTAATATTCTGGCACCAGTCAGCTGTGAATTGAGTCAATTTTTGAACCTTTTTGTTTCTCCCCATCTACACAATGAACAGTCCTCATCAAAAAATAAATTTCATTTTCAAATGCTACTCCTTTGACTGTAATGTTTTTATTACCTTTTTACTGGCAATAAACTAACTAACCAACGGTACAAATATCTTGTTAGTAAAGATCAGGTTAGAGGACGTGTGAAAATTCAAGCTAAAACAAAAATTCCAGTGAGGACGTCTCGATCTCCATTCAGATATATTTCAAGCATAACTGCTTTATGTTATTAAGAAGCCACCAGACAGCTCTCATCTCAATGAAAGTCTACTGAGTCGTAAAGCAGCGTACTTATTAACTATTCATAATTAGGGGAGCCGCGAAGCTTTATTAATAGCAGTTGGTGTCTCGCTACGTGATCCACATTTAAAGACGCAATCGCCCAGTGGGATAATTCACAGTGGGATAATTCACTTCCAGTACTAAGACGTCGTCCAATTCATTCATACGTTAGCGAGGAATGTATCTTTAAGAAAGCTGTAATAGTCTGTACTGATACAACGAAGTAACAGACTACTTTGTGGCGCGGAGAAGAATCCACGGCGATATTTTATTAGTGGAGAGTGAGCAGAGGATATTCAGCGAGTAGGATATAAATTGTGTAAGTTGGTTCCCAACCACCGAGCGTGGTGGATGAACGGTTAACGTTCTGGCCTCGCATTCGGGAGGACGCGGGTTCGAATCCCCGTCCAGATTTGGGTTTTCCATGGTTTCCCCTAAACACTCCAGGTGAATTCCGGGATGCTTCCTTCAAAAAGGCCATGGCCGAATTCCTTCCCGTTCCTTGTCCCCAGTCCTCTAATGACCTTAGCCATCGAGCCGTCGACAAGGCGTAAAACAATAAGTAGAAAAAAAAAGTTCCCACCGCCAACGAAAAACGAGATAAAAAGCAACGGAAAAAGTAACGTCCCTTGGTTTGCGAAACAGGTGTGACCTTCGCTGAAAACGTTTGCGTTAGGTAACGGAACTATTGCTGAGGTAAGTTCCTGGAGGTTGGCACTCCATTAGTACTTTAAAGGTGGAAAGAAACCGCGAAGTTTTACCGTCAGCCGAGCCAATCAGTGCCTGTGATTTTCCGCGAACTGTAAACTTTTTGTTCCTGACTGAATGTTCGAGGTCAGGCTCCGATGTGTACACTCTGACACTCAAGCTGATGCGGGGCTCTGAAAGAAAAGATTGAACGGGTCTGGTTGGAGTCCAGTCGTCAAGCCCACCGATCTTCGGACGTTGTAGATTTGCGCTGGAGGTCAACCAAATGTTATCGATGTTAAGATCATGGCATTGAAGTATCGTGTGGTCTGGCCGCCTGAATCCCATTGAGTCATTGACCCAATGGGCTAGCTGCTAAGCAGCCTGCCATGCCAGTACAGTATTAATTCTTCTCATAGTAGCTGTCCCATAATAATTAGAATCAAGAAATATTGATCATAATTAACCACTATCGGTTTCAATCGGTAAACGAAATAATTAAGTCGTCCAGCATTTCTTAAGGTGAAATTACATGCATTTTACATAATATGTAACTTTATCCCCAATAAAATGGAAATTTATGTTTTCATATTTAAACAAATTTTTCCTCCTCATTATTCAATCAGTAACCTTCAGTTAATTTACGGAATCAAGTCACGTTAGTAAATAAACAACAAACCATTAGTTGAAATTATAATATATAAATGGTATTTATGAAATCTTCACCTGTTTTATTTCTAAAATCAGTTTTTCCTCCATTTATTTAAGCAAAATAATTAGTTACTTTCGACTTGTAAAAATACGTAGAACACAAATATATTTAAAAATTGTGAATACTTCAGATGAAGACTGCATTTTTTTTGAAGTCACCAGCGTAAAAAGTAGATTTATTTCTCGCAGACCATCAGCATTAAATCAGCAAATGTTACTCAACGAATTGAACATCAATAAATTCAGTGATGCAGCAGTGGAAGGTACTGAGTTCTTGAAAATCAGAGTGCTCCATTTCCTCCAGCCATAGGCAGATACACTCGTATCTCAGACTTTTCATTGCGTACGAAGTATATTGTGTAAAAAGGATTTAAAGTAATTGATAAAAACCAGTAGTAATCAATTGCCAGCAAAACATATTATAATGGTATGCGTATGATCCAGTGCAGTTTGAGAAATTATTATAGGAAGTCATATGTATTACTTCCTAGACAAATCTCTTATTAGCCTACATCATTTTTATTTTAAAAAATATAAATAATTTTTTTGATCTAAGCTAGACTTTTATTACAGCAAAATCTTCAAGAAGAAAACTCATAACCAGTATGCAAAAATCTCTATTTATCTTTTATTGCTGTATTTTATTAGAAAAATTGTAATTTTGGTATTATAAACAGTTCTAAAGATACATAATTTTGGTATTTTGTAGTTT
Organism: Vandiemenella viatica; assembly: GCA_031002005.1. Lineage (NCBI taxonomy): Eukaryota > Metazoa > Arthropoda > Insecta > Orthoptera > Morabidae > Vandiemenella > Vandiemenella viatica. Next base: position 166,131,488 of record JARYHS010008074.1, on the reverse strand, counting down.
TCCATCTAGGCTGGAAGATATTCAGTAATGTTTGAGCCTAGCATTCGCGGGAACTGAAGTTTAATTCCCAGATTTCTATTGCCAGTGATTTTCTTAAATGATTTCAGACAAAGTGGGAATGGTCCCCTTGTAAAAGCCATGGTCGATTTCCTTCTCAGTATTTCTGAACAAAACATCCTGGCTTTAGCGACCTCGCTGTCGAATAGCCAGAAAATATTTCTTTAAATTGAATCTTCATCGTGTAATTTTCCTGTCATTCCCCCATTGTAGCCGCGATCGCCCACTAGGACTGGCAACCAGGCAGGGGCTAACTTCTGTCTTGGTATCAGCGCACGCCTCGCAGTAGAATTAATGAAGGGTAATTATCCTTCCTTAATCCACTCCCGCTTAACGCCTTTATGTTAATTAGGGAGAAGTAGATCGATGAAACGAAACTTCCATCTCAAGGCTCTCCCAAGTTCCCTGCGTGTAGCATGATAGTAAACAGTTATTTTTTACTTGTGACAGTGTGGCTCAAAATTTTAATGCAAAGCAAAGTGAATACACGGATCACAACCAGAAACAATTACAACCGGAAGAATTATTATGGCGGGAGCTAAATAAGGTGATTAGTTTTAAATACGTGTGAAGTATTGTTGAAGGAACGATGAAGATATAAGTGAAAGAGCAAGACAGGTAGAAACTTTTTAGAAAAAATTGACATAAATCTCAAATGCAACAAGGATGTGCAACGCTATTTATCGTGCGTACTATTTTTCTATTCTCGCATATTCTGTCGAATCCTGTATAGTGAAGAAGCGTGATATTAGTAGGATTCAACGGAGTTAAATGAATTTTCTGAGAAGCAGATTTGAGTTTACAAGAATAGACATTGTAAGGATGGAAAATATTAGGCACAAACTGACAGAAGAATCTATTCGGAAAATAGTATAGAATGCATGGCTAAGATGATATCGTGGAGCATAGAAGGGAAATACATGAAGATGCAAGGTATATGGCCCACAAGAAGGCCAAGTTACAAATGACTGGAAGGAATGTGTGCTGAAGATACAAGATGATCCAGGTGATGACTGAGAGTAGTTGGTAAGAGAGAGGCTTGTAAGTGAAGTAGACGCGATATGAAACCTAGTTAGTTTCCCTAGTGCAAAGACCATATTATTCTCTCGCTGCTGAATGTTGAATAACACCCATTCTGTGCTTGTGTATACACAACGTACTCTGTCGTTCAGCATTAAAATTGTCCTGTTATCAGTCTCAGGGTTTTTTTTCAATCCTATATTCCTGTTGTATCTCCTTTGACGCTACTCGTTATCACTTGTATCTCAAACTACGCATAAATTAAATGATGCACAGCCTAACAATTGTTCCTTTCCGAATAAATCTGATATCCCTGTCTTTAACGTCCGTAAGCAGGGACAAAGGATGGTGATTATTGAGAATCACCTGAAATCACGCTACAGGCCAGAAAAGTATCAAATTTAACTAGCAGATAAGGGGCTGCGCTGGAATTTCAAGGTGTGTAAGGTAGGGACGGAGAAGTGGCGACGAATTTATCTACTCACATTTTGCGCTCATTTTTAAACAGATACGCACACTGTTGAAGACGTTCTCTGAAACATGACGTTGTCGACGCTTTAGGTTCGCACAACTCACATGGCTCCCGAGAATCGAGTGTCTACATACACGCAAAACATATTTAACATATTTTCACACTGACAATTGCTTCACGTAACCATGCATTTAAAACCAAAACGGTAGTGCTTCGGGAAATTTGCTGTACGAAAGTAACAATTATAAATTATATAATTTATTATAAACAATGTTTCTTAGTTGCTTTATGACTGGTAGAGGTAAATTATATGTGGCGGTAATAGTAGTATTACTAGAAATAGTGGTATTAGTAGTATTAGTGGTAATAGTGGCATTAGTAGCAATAGTAATGTTAGTAGTAACATTAATAGCAACAGCAGGAGTAGTAGATGTAGTAGTGGTGGTGGTACCCACTCTGTAAATAACACCAGAAATAATAGTTGTAATCTGACGTTGGAACTTAAATCAAATCATCTTGCATTCATTCTTTATAAAGTTAATACGTTAATTACATAAAATACTCTGAAGAGCCAAAGAAACAGGTACACCTGCCTAATATCGTGTAGGGCCCCCACGAGCACGCAGAAGTACCGCAACATGACGTGGCATGAACTCGACTAATGTCTGAAGTAGTGCTGGAGGGAATTGACACCATGTATCCTGCAGGGCTGTCCATAAATCCGTAAGAGTAAGAGGAGATGCTCTTCTGAACGGCACGTTGCAAGGCATCTCAGATAGGCTCAATAATGTTCATGTCGGGGGGTTTGGTGGCCAGCGGGAGTGTTTAAACTCAGAAGAGTGTTCCTGGAGCCACTCTGTAGCAATTCTGGACGAGTGGGGTTTCGCATTGTCCTGCTGCAATTGCCCAAGACCGTCGGAATACACAATGGACATGAATGGATGCAGGGGATCAGCCAGGATGCGTACCTACGTGTCACCTGTCAGAGTCGTATCTAGACGTATCAGGGATCCCATGTCACTCCAACTGCACACGCCCCACACCATTACAGAGCCTCCACCAGCTTGAACAGTCCCCTGCTGATATGCAGGGTCCATGAATTCATGAGGTTACCTCTATACCCGTACACGTCCATCCGCTCGATGTAATTGAAAACGAGACTCGTCAGACCAGACAACATGTTCCCAAACATCAACAGCCCAATTTCGGTGTTGACGGATCCAGGTGAGGCGTAAAGCTTTGTGTCATGCAGTCAGCAAGGGTACACGAGTGGGCCTTCGGCTCCAAAAGCCCATATCGATGACGTTTCGTTGAATGGTTCGCACGCTGACACTTTTGTTGATGACCCAGCATTGAAATCCGCAGCAATTTGCAGAAGGGCTGCACTTCTGTCGCTTTGAACGATTCTCTTCAGTCGTCGTTGGTCCCGTTCTTGCAGTATCTTTTTCCGGTAGCAGCGAAGTCGGAGATTTGATGTTTTACCGGATTCCCAATATTCACTCTGCACTCGTGAAATGTTCGTACGGGAAAATCCCCAGCTTATCCCTACCTCGGAGATGCTGTGTCCCATCTCTCGTGCGTCGACTATAACACCAAGTTCAAACTCACTTAAATCGTGATAACCTGCCATTGTGGCAGCAGTAACCGGTCTAACGCCTGCGCCAGACACCATGGTCTTGGATAGGCATTGCCGACCTGACTGTTTGCATGTCTCCGAGCTTGCATACGCATGCCTATACTAGTTTCTTTGACACTTCAGTGTATATGTGTATTTACACGTAAAATAATGAAAATAACAGCCTAGATTTGATTCTAGGGGCTACGCTATTTTGTAATAGCGATAATGTGATAAAATAACCATCTGTGTAAAACGTTCTCGGCCTCCCATCGGGGAAGCGCGTCTATTTAATGTATTGTTTCGAATTCGTCATCCGACTTCATTTTCGCCGGAAGATGAAGTCGAAGAGCGACTTCGAAAAGGTGTATCAAATTGATGCTCCCAACACGATGGGAGGTTCGAGAACGTTTTATACATTTGATACACCGGGGAAAAAAATGATCGATAAGCCAGGACCGAGATTTCAGACCGGGTCATTTGTAATAAAATGGTCGATAAAAAAAGTTGTTACTTGGGATTAATTACTGATTATTAATTATTAACTTTGTTTGATCGGATAACTTCCATTTTTACATTGAAAAATTATAATTTTACAATTTAACATTTATTTAACCTTGTTATCTGAAAAATTACGAATCAAAATAAAGTACACAATCTTCTCAATTCAGATTTTAAAAAAATGGCAAATAATAAAAAATTCGGGCGCCTCTCACCCAAGCTTAGATTTACTATAGTAAAACAAAGGATAGAGCGACTGAAATCGAAGCAATGGAATCGAAATATTACACGTCATATATTACCGTTTGATGTGACGATCTCTTCGCTGCTGCTAGAGTATCGATCAACGCCACCAACGGACCACAATGGCACCTCACACTGTAGACCGATCAGGTCGCTGCACTATTAAAGTGCAACGTAGAAATATAGACACAAACAAAAACACTTCAAGCCGTCAACGCCTTACGTTGACATGGCGACATACTGTACGTGTCGGAACCACAGACAAGCAACCCCAGACGCTCTGGAGTTGTGGCCAAAACATTCGTAGTTCTACAGTACGTATATCACCTGGGGAAGGCGCCAATGCCTCATTGGCACCTAGACTTCAACCTGCCGCCGTTCCGGCCTCCACCGAACTGATTCCTCGATGTCTCTCCAAGTCCCGCCGAAACCAGAAAACAGAGAGAAAGAAAAAAATGTCATTGGCTTCAGCTATTTGGAGCCTGGTCATTATTTGTGCATTCAAATTGCAGCCAGGCTCATGTCCTTTAATAGTTTCTTATACGCGCCAAAACTTGGCTTCTCTCGCCCTATGCACACTTTCTAAAGTCACTGATCATACTCCAAACACTTGCGGCCACAGCATACCTCCCCGCTGTTATGCTTTTAGCGTGGACGACACTGAATGATTGGGAAGGTCCGGTCTATTGTGTGAAACTTTCCTTGACCACTGTCTAAATTATTTTAGGCAGGCTTCACATGAATAGCAGAGACGGGTTGGAATCACCAAGTCCACCAGCCGAAGGTTTCTGCTTTCACGTCGCATTTGCTTTTATTTAAACAAAATATAATGAGCAGATAATTTTTCTCATTACAGTAACTACCTGCGCAAAAAAAATCGTCATTTGGTTGCTGAGCACAAAACGTTATAGGTTTAATAATTCGAATATGGTGCAACATCATAATACACCCTATTTCGGATTTACTCTATGAATTTTTTTCTTTCCATTTATAGTATTGGTTTCTTTTTAATTCGAAATAAGTTTTAAAAGAACTTTTTTGGTTTGTTGCAATTAAATAAGCATTATCGTGTGCAGGAAGCAGTGGTAAGGACACCTATGATGATTTGCTTATTTCAGACTCATAGTAAAAACAGCACTACGATGATTATGAAGAGGCCTGCGACTGTTTTGAGATACAATTATATATTCAACACTATTTTGTTGCGACTTTTAATATTGTAACTATTGGCGAAAAAAATGGAAGTTGGTTAAAATCATCGAACGTGTTATGGACCTTGTAGTATGTTAGGTTAATATTTTGGAATTAAGTCTTGGTTCCAAAATATCTAAATACATAGATGAAGGCAGATATTTAAAGATGAATTTTCAGAAATGTTGTTGTATTTAAAAAAATGACCTGTTGTTAAAGATCCTTCGACAAGTATACTTTTGACTATAAGAAGTTTGGTTTTAATTAAAATTTGATTGCAAAGTAAAGAAAAAAGAATCGTCAAAAATACAGGCGACAGCTGTCAGGTACCTTCATATTACTCATATATGTGATTCTAGATACAAAAACAATGAAAAGATCTAAACCTACATAATTAAGAGACCTAATCATAATGCTATTTTTTGTGAATACTACCGAGGTTTGAGAATAAATGGAAGAAATCTCAACAACTTAAGATTCGCTGATGATATAGTTTTACTCTCAAACAGTCTGGAAGAGCTCAAAGAACTGATAAATGAACTAGAGACAGCGTGCAGTGAAGTGGGCCTTAAAATAAATATATCAAAAAGCAAAATCATGCAAAACAAATGGGCAGAAAAAGATAAAGACAAGGCGGACATGAAAGATTCTGGTATTGAGTTCGTAGATCAGTACATCTATCTTGGCCAACTGATCAATATGAATGGTGACTCAAAGCCTGAGATCTACAGACGGATAAAGCTGGGCTGGAGAGCATATGGAAGAAATTCCATAGTTTTTAAATCGAACATGCCAATACATCTTAAAAAACAGGTATTTGAACAATGTGTATTACCGGTCCTCACATATGCCTGCCAGACTTGGACCCTAAATAGTCACACGAAGCAAAAACTGAGAACTGCCCAGCGAAGTATGGAAAGAGCAATGCTAGGGTTTACAAGAAGAGACAGGAAAAGGGCTGTGCACATCCGTTCAATAACTAAAGTAACAGACATCTTAAAAAGAGTCATGACCCAAAAATGCCAATGGGCCGGTCATGTTGCTCGCAAAAGAGATGAAAGATGGACTACGGTAGTGCTGGACTGGATACCGAGAAACCTGAAAAGAGCAAGAGGAAGACCCCCGGATCGCTGGGATAAGGATATACGTCGAGTTACAGGCGTGAACTGGAAGAGGGCGGCTCAGGATCGATCGGCCTGGAAAGAACTACAGCAACACTATGTAGAATTAAATTCTAATATATAGCTCATTAGGCTTAAAGAGGCTACATCCTGAAAAAAGGATTGATATAGCTGCAATAATAATAATAATAATAATACTACGGGGCAGTTATCTTTATAATATTCGGTATTAAAACCATCAGAAACAAATGCTGAAATCCTCCGCGCTTGGTTCTGTCACGTTCCAGAAAAAAAAACAGAACCTTCCGTTCAGCGCTTATAAAACATACTGCCAATTCCGTTCTTGATTTGTAAGTCTATTTGAAACATCTTTCTTTCTACACTCTAAATTCTTAAAAGCGTTCAGATTTGTTACATGCGGAACGAAAATGCGTGATACGAACTCCAGCGTTTCAACAACGCAGGCCTTGTGACCAACGATCTGACGACTTCAGCTGCTCAGAAATAAAAATAATCTGAGCGTACACTGGAAATCTGTGGCAGGCAATGTGTGAACGGCTGCTGCTCGACAGCCATTTACAGCGATCCAATAACACGTTAAGCCTCAGCACGAAGGGAGCACTTTATTTCGCCTGATAACACCTCGCAGCCAGGCGAGCGGACACATCAAGTATCCGGCTCCTACTGGAAAAGCGACAGATAGCAAGCCTACTCCACCACTGAAAGCTGTCCATAACTCACAGAGGTTTCCGCGTTTTCTAATTTACATTCAGTATCTTCTGCTACTAAATTTCCACTAACAGGACACCCTACAAAAGACATCATACTTTTGCAATAAACGATCAAACATTTCCTCAGATAATTTTTTTTTAATTTACCGCCCTTTTTTTGCTTCTGACTTTAAGCCTCGTTGACGTTGAGATCATTAGAGGTGGGAAAGGATCGGAGGCAAGAAATAGGAAGGAATTCGGCCATGGAAATTTGAAGGATCCTTCACGGCATATACCTGGAGTGTTTTAAGGAAACTTTTTTTGTTATGGCTTTACGCCTCGTCGACGTCGAGGTCATTAGAGGCGGGAAAGGAATGGTGACTCGGAGCGGGAAGGAATTCGGCAATGGCCTTTTGAAGGAATAATTCCGGAGTGGTATGGGGAAACCATGGAAATCCCAAAGCTGGTGTTTCCAATGAGTGCTAGGATTTCCTGAAGAAAGCACCTAAGCACAACTGTTTATCGATATAGCTCATATTAAATTTTTTAAAAAAAAACAACTCTTATATACATTTATATGTTACTGTCATCGCCTTTCAGATTATCAATGGAGCCTCGTGATAAAAAGATTATTTATTAAATCATAATTATTTAGAATGGTATTTAATACAATATTCGTAGAAACGTAACTTACTTAAAGCACATTTCTTTTGGAATTATAGAGGAAATTATTGCTATCAAATTCAGGAAAGGGTTTCACAGCAAACATCCTTCAATAGCTGCCAGATTTACATTAATCCCAAATACGAACAAAGACGTAAAATTTAGGTTTTCATTTGAAACGGAAGATGCCAAGTCTAATAACTCAGTAATTACATGTGCTTGTGTATCATGCTAACAATACCCTCGACTTTGTCTTCGTGGAATTTAGAGTTCTTTTGTTAATTCACTGATAAACTGCGAGTATCAAAGAAAGTTGGGATTGAAATAAAAGCACAGAAGCAGCCATGTTTTTTTCCTCTTTCTTGTTTCTTCTCCTTTCCCTCGGAATTTGGTATGTGTAAAAGTGTTTTAAACGCGTTGGGGTTCCGCCACCTTTGAAACCAACACCACTTAGGAAGATTGGAAGAATGTACTAGGCCAGGCTACGATGCGTACACTCCGGCTGTACCGGGCTGTAAAGGAAGAACTCGGAGCTCGGGAAGAGAAGATTGAACGTGTCTAGTGGGAGTCCAGTCAATACTTTCGCCAGCCAAGTCGATCTAATATCCCAAGACTGGCCGTGGACGCGTATTCTCGCGAAAAATGTTCGCGCGAATACAAGCGTATTCGCGCGAACTGTGTTGGTGCGAAGACACCCCGTCCAATGAAAGCAGATTCGCGCGATTCTCTGTTGTTGTTTGTTCCAGAAAGAAGAGTAGCAATGCCTTTATCTCAGTTGTTGGAATTATACGCATTGAAATCAACAATTCCAGCATGAAGAAGAACTGCAACAAGGAGAGAGGAATGGATGAGTAATATTTTTGCCAAAACAAAGGAGTTTTCCATTTTGTTGAAATAGGGCCATTGTTTTGAGACTTCGCCTTTTCCGGATTGTTCTTCCAAATATTTTCTTAACTCTCTTCTATAGGTATCCCTCAACCCTTTCCATTTCTTCTTGATGTCAGCGACTATAAAAAAAGTAATAAGAACAAAAACTCCTTAGTACATATTTGTTTAGTTTTTTTAACTGAAAGAGAATAAATGTAAATTCCCAAGCATAGGTCCTAGATCGGATAAATTTCTAGGCTCACATCCTCTCTTCGGCGAAACACTCAGGAAAAACCAGTGTAAAATAAGAGATGAAAAAGTTTTAAAAATAGTAATTTTAAATAGATTGAGAGAAATATATGTACACAACTATAATAAGACACGTGTTATCAAATGCAAAGAAACGCAGTATTCTATTCAAAAGATATGCACCTTAAGAAATTTTAATCTTGTAACCCATTAACTATTTTACTTTCAATTAAAATATACTTATAAACTTAAAAATAATTTAATCTGAAGTGAAAAATAATTATTTGAAAATGGGGCACAAAATGGTAATTCGATGGGACGGCTTGAACAACCGTCTCAAAGCTAAACTAGATGAATTGAACTACGCCGCCAATAACCTTTATAAATTGACGGTAGTTTGTTTCGAAATATTATGCATAATGTTGAGTAACTTTGTCAGAAATGATAAAAAACATAAACTTAATATATAAATACGTGCTGTTACGTACCAAAGGTTATTCGCCACTAATTACAATCCGTGTAATTAATTGAATTTTTCTTTAAGAGAAAAACAAAATGATTGATTGTAAATCTATATGATTATTCCATCAATGTTGTGTATTATTGAATAAGTGGTTTAAATAAACTGAATGACTGTTGTATTAAACGTAGTACAGTGTAAGGAATATTATGCGACCTATGATGTTATGAGTGAGATTTTGAATGTTTGAAAGCGTTTGATTTGGTAAATATTCTGCTGAAAGCTTGCTTATATTTTCTATTTTCACTTGAAACGTTTACTGACGATTTACAGTAATTTTTATTTTTATGTGATTAGTATTTTTTCCGTAGTTGTTGCCAGGAAGATTCTATTTAATCATCAAATACCTATCACATCAAACCAGTAGAGAAACTGATGACGGAAATGAAAAAAGAAAGCCTATACTATGTGAAAATAACAGATATGTAACATTCCATTTTGTTTAAATAAATGAATAAATCATCATCATCATCATTTATTGCTTTCACGGACCTTTAAGGTCTGTAGCAGAATACAAAGGGTACAGGCCATAAATATAACAGAAACATAGTGCACATTATACAATTACAGAGGTATATATTACAAATAAATAAGACAGAAATAATAATAATATAAAATAATAAATAATTAAATTAATTACCTGATAAATTCATTTCTGTTCCAGTTTCTTCTCACATCTTCATTTGGACATTCCTCTGTTGGTATTGAGATAATTTTTGATCCTACAAGTGGGCTCTTTCTTGAACAAGAGCAACCATTTTGTCTATATCCATCGCGCGAACTGTGTGTTCGCGCTACCAAATCGAAACAATTTTGTATCTCGTTGCCCTCGCGTAAGTTCGCACGACTCAAGCGCTCGCAGTGGACGGAGTCACATTAAATTACCCTTGTTTGGATTGGAGCGATATCTTCGCGCGTATTCGCGTGTATTCGCGCGAATACGCGTCCACTGGACGGCCAGCCCAAGCCTTGTAACTAGGATACTGGCTTTGCAGAGTTGGTCTGGTTACCTGATTCCCATACAGTCATTGCCCGAGGGGGTCACCATGTCAATACAGTCTTCTTAGCTCTGGCTTCGAGATGTCATACCAGCGACCGTAACATGCAAGTTATCTTCTTATCATATTTGACTCTTAATTATTACAATGCGTATGAAGAAACATTGATCACGCGCTGTTAAACACTAGCATTACCAACTCATAAACGAATTTAATCAAGAGATTTAGCGGTTTCATGGTTAAATACATTTATTTTATATAATATATCAATTTACTCACAAAAAATGAAATTTATGTTTTCATGTTTAAATGCTTCAGCCTCGTATTTTAATTATAAACCTCTCTTGAATCAATAATCCAATCCTTTCGTTAATATACGTTGACCTAATGTCTTCAACTTATTAAGCTATTAATTCCCGAACAGATTATTTGTGCCATGTAGATGATAACATATATCATACTTTACAAGTCATTACGACAGGTGTCTAATGCACCTACAGACGTATGTACTAAATTAAGTCGGCTGAAGTGACGTCAACTGCTCTCCCAACCTAAGTGAAGTCAGCTGCTCTCTCCTCAACCATGGAAAACTTGAATCGTGGCGGCGGTGGCATCAGCAGGAGATCTTGGCCAATCATGTCGTTCTGCCCACAGCTTGGCCACGTGATTTTCATGGAGAATAGAAGGATAGTTCTTTACTGTTGGCTATAATCGTCTCTCGATTGCCAGTCCATGCTCGCAAACACTGCATTGGATAATTGATTCCTGCCTCTCACACAATTCTACGAAATACCGAGCGTGACTACGAGGCGTACCACTCCACGCGATATTCATCCTAGCACTGATAAGACTTTCTCACCCAGAAATTTTCAACTTCCGATAGGGTAAAACTAAGATTATTCTAGCAGTTACATTGTCTAGTGTCAGCCAAATATCAAGCCTATCTATTCTCTCATTTTCCATCAAACAATTCTGTCCCTTTCTCAGTCCATAGTCTGTCCCTTGGAATCCAAAAGGTGCAGTGACAATTTCATGTCTCAGCGCGTCACTCCGGCGCCCATTCTCAAGCCTTGCTCGTGTACAGGTAGTCTGTAGTCATGGCAGTGGCTAACTTCCATACCGTCCCTCTATCGTCGAATATTATTTTATTGAATTTACTTATTGCACGCGAACAATTATTACTGTTCACTGTTTTACGTAATCCTTTAGGTATGTTCTGAAAACTTTTTTGTAAACTTTCATAGATTTTTAACCAATCATTTTCTTTTTTCCCTACCGAACAAGATGAGTGTACGTTAGTACCTTGAATTCCGGAGAACGCAGGTTCGATCAGATATCTGGGAATGCAGATTTCTGTTTATCACAACTTTGTCGTTGTTATTATTTTTTGCTTTTAAAGTTGTGTTAAGACCTTGGTGGTGATAGGAAAGGGCGAGGCTCATTTACCTTTAATCTTAATACAGGAAATCGTAAAAAGAAATCAAGCAACGCCTCGCCTTATAATTGCCAAAGTTTACAAATAAACAACAAAATTAAAGCATTACTAAGTTAACAAATGATTGCGAAACAAGTACAGCATGATTAATCAACATTTGGACAACAAACACTTCACATTTGGCTAAAAAGAAAAGTTTCCTTCAAACCAATCGGGAATCAATATCAAGAAAATCAAAAACAAATGCTTACATGAGCTACATTAGATTGCAAGTTTAAATTATCCACCAAATGTGGTGACAGAAGCTCACTAAGTCTGTTTAGCCCCCTGGGATACAATTAAAATTATCTCGCGGCTTATAGCTCATTAACTGTCGGAGGTGATAACTCTCTATCAATCAAAGTTTCCTTTGAAGGGTCATTGCATGGCTGTATTCAATGACTGTAGACAAGATCCTAACTGTACTGCTCGTCACGTAATTACCTCTATGACGAGAGGTGTCCCTCGATGGCGTAAGTGCTATAGCGTGCTAGCCACAACGGTAAAATGTAGTACGTACTTCAGGTAATATACAGAATGACTCCAAAGTGATCTCACTGCTTGTCCAGTCTCCCCTCAGGGGTCTGCGTCCGTCGCCATGGGGCGGTGCAGACATGGGGTTGGCGATATCAAGGTACCCGAGCTGGGGAGGTCGCTTGGAGCAGTCGTTTGAGGTGTCGGAGTGCAATTTACTCTAGTATCCGAGACAAGCTCCCGGTGGACCAGTCGGCGGTCTCCCGTAAAGCAGTCAGTCGACTACCCAATCCCAGAAATCTGGGTAACGGGGGTTGGCTCACTGCATTAAGATGAGCAGTAGGGGAATCACGCAAGTGACCCCGGCGGTGACTCTTCAAACGCTGCAAGGGAAGCCTTGCTAACAAGAGAACATCAGGCCTTCGGGCCAATTGGGGTGGATACAGGCTGGCGACCCATTGTCCACGGACAGGGTACTCCGCAGGAGGCAGTCGTTTGAGGTGTCTGGACCTGGCCGTGCCCAAGTCCTAGTATCCGAGACTAGCCCCGGCTGACCGGCGGCGGATACCCGTAAAACAGTTCGGGTTTGATTAACCAATCCCTGGTATCTGGGTAGCGGAGTCCCCGTCTGTATTAGATGTGCGGTAGGGGACTTAGTCCCCGACGGCGACTCTTCCAACGTTGCGGGTGATTACATTTTCTGCTAACAAGAGAACCAAGGCGGCTTCGGTCGTAATGAGCTTCTTGGGGCGTTAGACATACCCAAGGGTCCAGGCTCTTGTGGGGACGGTGCGGGAGGGCTTGGATACGGGAATGGCGAATCCGGTTTCCGGAGATCGCAAGGAGACTGCACCAAGTAATCGGTGAGGAAGGTTCGCATAGGCCAAGACGCAGGGATCTGGCGGACGGTACAGGGGGTCTCCCCAGGTAACACTGGGCGACGACAATCAGGGATGCGGTGCACCCTGCCGCTGGGAATGCACACTGTGCCGATGCCTCGAATATTCCGATTTAACGCCGGACGGGGTTCATGGAGATGAGTGTGTGCCCTGCAGAACGGTTTCACTCAAAATGGTAAAAGGTGGGGTCGCATTCCGGTTTTCGGGGTGCGGTTGCTGCTGAGGGGGGCGTCGGTGATCAGGTGAAGTGGTTCCGCCTGCCGCCGGTATGGACCAAACAAACGGACCGGTAATCCTTGTCTATGGAAGACTGGGATCGTTGTGGGGTGAAGTGGTGCAGCCCTCCCGCCGTACAGTGGGGCGAAATCTCAAAAAGCTGGCCAAAAGTCGAAAAATAAAGTTTTTATTTAGGGAATTTTAAGTATACAGTTGGGTAGACTGACTCCCAAAGTGTCTAACTTGATGGTTAGAATAGGTCCGAGGCTTGACGCAGAAGCTGTACATCATTTGAAAGGTAACCGTTGAGCGAGCAACTATTGCGAGATACAAAAGAAGTAATTCAACCGTTACTTTGAACTGGTGTAAAAGTTTTCAGTTTTGAGCAATTTTCATCGTTCAAAATGGACAGAGATCGTGATGATGAGTACAATGTTTACATGTATTACAAATACATAAAAAACATTTTTAAAGTTATTTAGTTAATAAATAATTTTTAAACAAATTTGAACACTTAATTTGTATTTTTCTTTTTCAAAAATGAAAACAGCTATAAGTTCCACAGAGTCCCACAACGAACCTTATTTTAACTTCATTCTCTACTATTTATCTATTGAAATCTCAACAAAAAAAAATTCTGCTATAAACTGCTATTCCACAATTCGTGCAGCTTAATTTATCTGCAGTTTACCGGTATTTGTTTTTGTTCTTTTTCAATTTCATGTGTAAATTGTAAGTTATTGTCATAGTTATTACAAATATTTAAAGTATAATCAATTTTTTATTTTGGTATTATTATAAAACTATCATCTACATATTTGAAATAACACATCATTTCAAAATCTAGCAGTTTAAAACATTGTTCTTCCAAATCTTGCATAACTAAGTCCACTAGAGTTGGATACACCTATAGGTGTGCGAAATTTTTGGTTATAGTCTGTTATTGGCGAAATTAACTTAATGAATACGATATACTGAAGAATACGAGACGAAATTAACTTCCTCTTTTTAAATAAACTTTAATAATACCTGTATGTATGGGGTTACTTTTAAATATATTTTATGGGATATAAAAGGCTAATACAAGTTATATTTTATTGCTCCAGAATCTGCTGGTCCAACCACGGAGAGCGACGATAATGTTCGCTTCATACGAAAGGAAATAGGAATGTATAGTACACCACATTTTTATCCACAAAAGTTTATAATTTAAACATTTTTCAATTTTTGAAACCTATTTAAATTCTAACCCTTTTTATTTTAATCTGCCATACTGAAACCGCCATTTGTTCTTTTTTGCATTCTTAACATTGGAATCGATATCAGCGAGCTTATTAAACCCTGTATACAAATTTGTATGACAATTGAAACATTTTTAGACCATTTTTAATTTTTAATCCGCCATATTAGATCCTCTGAATTTTTTTTTTTTTTTTTTTTTTTTTTTTAATTTTGAAATTTTGACATTGGAATCGTAATTAGCGTGCTCAAAACAGATTTTGTACAAAGTTTCATTAAACTTGGATAACGTTTCCATATTTTGACCAGCTTTTTGAGATTTCGCCCCACTGTGCGCCGGTAGCACTCATTGCCAGCGCCTAGGCAGTAAGACCGATGGATGCGAATTAGAGGGTTTGTCCCTCTTCTGCTGCTGACGGCAGTAGGACCTAAGGTGCAGGGAGGTGACGCGACCCTGTTGGGAGGCAACGGACGGTACCGGTAAGCTGGCGTGATCTGGCAACGGCCGGGGTCATCTTCAGATTGTACAGATTGGCCCTCGCTGGGACCGGTGATCAGTGATCAGTGATCAAGGAACTTGTGCTCCCCTTGCTGCCGGTATGAGCCATTTGCTGCCAAAATAGGTCCTCTTATATGTGGGGACCAGTAGTGCACGGGTCCGAACGTCTGACCCTGGCGGGGCAGCGACGCCATTGGAGCGCTCCGGCGACATCGTGCACTACGACGGTGATCCGCGAAGCTTGGACGAGTGTGTGGGAACCTGTGCCCTTCAGAGTTGACGGTTGGTGCGCGGGGGAACACACGCTAAAGGTACGCGCTCACTAGGGCGGGCCGCATCGCGTCGCGTCGCATCGCAGAAATGCGTCTGCAATCGCTTACACTGATTCTAATGGGGTAACGCACACCACAGGCGGGTCGAGTCGGGGCGGGGAGGGCCGAGTCGCGTTGCACTGCCGTATCGCTTCGCCAGGCGTATTTTTCCGCCTGTGCGCCTCGATGCGCTCAGTCGCGACCAGGTTTGCGATAGGAGCTCCATCAGCACTGACTGACTTTTGTAACTTGTGTGTTCCTATTTCTGTGAATAAACTGCATTACTTCAACAAAATTGATTGCAAATTTCCACGCTTGATGGTGGAAGATTTTTGAAAAAATATAAGTAATTACAATCTGGTAATTTAATTACTTTATGAGCTTCAATAAAGATTAAAAAAATTATAACATTTCTAGCTCATGCTCATTTGTTCTTTGATTGTATGTTTTAACATAAACTATTCAAACTTAATGGATAAAGAGCACTGCATCTCATTAGTAATGACTTTCAAAGAGTTTTATGATTTACAAGACGCAAAATATAACAACAAAAAAAAAAAAAAAAAATTGGGAGGAATTAGGAAACTAGTCGAACAACCAGGTATAATGTCATGTTTCGTATTTTATTTTTTGTTTATTTTACGTGTGTATTATAATTTTCAACCACTTTCTTTGAATGCCGCTTGTAAAGCTTCGTGTTACCAATTAACCTAATTGTTTAAAAATATTTTGTGAAATTATTCCAAATCTTAATGATTTCTGATGTAACCCAGAAACCTGTGTAAGTCAAGTATTGAAATTTCTTTGTTGTCATTTTGGTTCTTACCTTCTGCAACCCAATTCAAATATCGTTAATCAATAGGTTATGAATACAGCACGTGGCTAGTATTACTTTATTTATCTTATTAGGTAACACCGACATTCTTCTTTCACAGATTTGAAACCTTCTACCTATAACACCAAAGCAATTATCCATGACCATCCATAGTTTATTGAGCCTGTAATTGAAAGTTTGTTTCTATTCATTTCATTTTATCTGATATTCTGGAAAAAGCCTCATCTCGAAAGGGAAAAAGCTTCATCCACTACTATTACATAATCCATTTTATCTCAGTTGTCAACCTGCAAATTCAGTTTTCCTGCAGCCATTGCCTAACCTAAATTAAAGTGGCTAAATGTTTGGCCATCTTAATTTTTTTCCCAATCCTCCGACGACTAAAATACCAAAACGGTATTCAGCAACTGCAACCGTGAAAAACATTCATTTTTCTGCATTAAAAATAAAGATAACCGCAATTCGGCAGAGAAATGCGGACAATTCCTTTTTAAATTAAACCCATTGCCTTTTCTGCTTAATTTTCTTCAATGAATATATAAAAATAAGAGCCCTTTGTCTGATGTGTCCATTTGCAGTGCAGAAGCGGCTGAATAATCGTCGAGAACCGAAGGCGGCGACAATAAAAGAAATGCGACTCGCTGCGTCTTGATGTGCGTTGCAGCATTTTCGCTCAATGCGACGCGATGCAATGCGGCCTGCTGTAGTGTGCTCGTACCTTAATTAAGCCCTGTAGCGCCTGGCCTGGTGGCCGGCCGCTTCGTGTTGCTGGTTGGCGGCTGGAGGCGTGTGTAAAGGGCAATCCCGCGTTGTTGCTCGGTCTGCTGCGGCATCCGCCTTAGCTCCTGAGGGGGCAGGAGGGGCTGGGCGCAGGCGGGAATAGCAGATATGCTTAAGCTGTATGGCCAGGTTTTTGAAGGGTTTTCGGCCTGGTCGTGGTGGCCACTAGCTCCTCGCGCTTCTTCGTGGGCACCCTCACAAGGGTGGCGAAAAGGGCCTTGCTCACCGTCCCCGCTGTAATGGTGGTAGTACGGAAGAGTCCACTTCCTGAGGTGGTGGCGTAGTGACGGTGGTGGATTGATTTGGGGGGGGGGGGGTTCTGTGAGGCGGTGATATATTAAATCACCGATATCGTCGTTGATCAGACCCAACCTTCTCTGGAGTTGTTGTTGCTTGTCCAGTCTGTAGTATGTTTTAGAAACTTTGGTGGTTCGCTGCCAAGTAAGAACATTCTCCAACCTTGGAGTATTTGGCACGAAGTCCGTAGTACCAACCTCGGGGATCGGATTCCAAGTACACCTCCAACATTGAGGGTTGGACGCGAAGTAATCTTCCCGCAGTCCTCCAGCAACCGTCGCTCGTGGTAGCCACGCCTCTTCACAGGGCGCGTTTCCAACATGCGGGGAAATTCACAAGAATTAGAAATGTGCGGAGAATTATCCGCAGTTGTTTGGTTCCTGCTATAGGTCCCACTTACTCCAGCTTAACCGATTGGCCAGATTGACTCTTGGAGACGCGGACCGAGTCAGAAAGGTTACCATCCTTCACAAGGTCCAGTTGCGTACAGGTCAGCGACAGTCCATTCACCTGGGCGGGAGAATTTCCCCAAAGCGGATGGTCTTTCGCCAGAGTTAGTTCTACAGGGTGATTCAAAATAACGCGGACAAAATGACATGGTAGATCAGTCATACATTTTTTTTTTAACTGCTTTACGTCTCTTTTTAACATCGTGGTCTTTAGAGACGGGAAGGGATGGGGGGCAAGGATGGGGGCAAGGAATGGGAAGGAATTCGGCCATGGCCTTTTGAAGGAAGCATCCCGGCATTTGCCTGGAGTGATTTGGGGAAACCATGGAAAACCCAAATCTGGATGCCCGGACGGGGATTCGAACCGCCGTCCTCCCGAATGCGAGGCGAGAACGCTAACCGTTACACCGCCCCGCTCGGTGATCATTCATACAATAAGAATCAAAAATCGCATAGGAACAGAGGGTCGTAACTGCGATCCGGAGCCGCTACAGGGCGTCTAAAATAATACTGACACAAAGAGAAGAAACAAAACCGTTACAGATCATTTTATTGATAATTACTCACTCACATGCGACTAATGCAAGCCAAATGTTAAGCCTACTGCAGATGCTCAAAGTTTTTGCCAGATGCATTGAGACAAACCCGGCATCTCCGTTGCATGGAACGGCACACCTTCTCGAAGATACCAGGTGTAGCTCGAACACATCCGGCTGCCGCAACGATTCTTCCTACCAAGTCTTCCGGCGTTTCAACAGGTGTTTCATACACAAGTCCTTTTAAAAATCCCCACAAGAAGAAATCCAAGGGAGACAGGTCTGGCGATCGTGGTGGCCATGCGATTGGTCCACCGCGACCAATCCAGTATACAGGCGTTTGCGACGCTCTGTTCCTATGCGGTTTTTGATCCTTATTGTATGACAGATCTACCATGGGCATTTTGTCCACTTTTTTATCACCCTGTATACAAGGGAGGCTGTCCATTGTCTGCGACCGCCTGGCTGCCGCCCGCCGTTTTGGCGCCTCCGTTTGGGTGGTTTCTCAAATGCTGGTTGCAAATGCTGTCAAGACTTTCCAAGGGTTATTCTTTTTGTACAGAATGACCCATTTTTGTCATTCCGTTACAGTTGCGCCTTGGTTTCGTAAAATCACTCCAGAAGTATGTGCCGATGGTTTCTTCCTGAAGATCGTTGCCGATTTCTTTCTCGTGTCTTTCCCACACTCTTCTGTCCACTTGAATAACGTCGCAGTCGACGAACAGTTACGTCTCCCAAGGAAAGCTTTCAGTTCCTTATATCCCTCGGTCAGTACGTCTATGATTACAATTACAACTTTGTGATGTTTTATTAAACTGTGTGCTATCTTTGTATAAGTATAGCTTATTTGAGACCTTGAGTTTTAATATATTTTCATTACCGTTAAGTCACACAGCTGCCACTAGACCCGCGGTTACATGATCCGGGCGCTAGTAGTGAAGCAAATTTTCATTAATAGCTACTTCATCATCATGTTGTGAGGGGTGATGACGCATAATTCCGTTCATCAAATTATTGACTAAAGGTCAAAACTCTCCTCAGTGCCATGCTGTGGATGGGGTCATTGTATTTAGAAATCTATCGATGTTTCAGTGAGAGAGATAGGAAGGGCTAGCGATAGGTTTCACCCTCTCTTATCTTTAAATACTCACTTACAAAAACAAATAAGGCAGTGCACCTAAACCAGGTACTCTACATGCACACAACTTTAAATGACTCTAAGCTTTCTGGCAATGGCCCTGGGAAGCAGACCTAGTTATAAATTTCCCCTCGGAGTTGTATGGAGGTCTAAAGTATCCATAATCACCAGAGATGTGCCTAAATCAGTACTTTACATTAGGACATCGTGTTGGCTCAGTGACTACCTGTACGAGATGATAGCGAGAACAGATGGATGACGACAACACAAGCTATTTCATACCCGTCAGCAGTTTTATCAATGCAACTAATCCAATTGATAGAAGTAAGATTTAAGTCACTTCTGAGTTTTATTTTATAATCTACAAACGGGTAGGACATTAATTCTTGGCCTCTCGAAAACAGTTACCATGATAACTGAAGAGCGATAGTAGGAGCCTGTAACAAACTTAGCTTGAACGACACACAATTTAACCAATATGATTCGCACAAAAGAGATTATTATCACAGGTTCATGTTTGCCGTAACGTACGATGGTGCCAGGGCAAATAATAATAAAATAAATAAAGCATTGTGCTTTTGTTTTGTCAACTATAAAAAAATGAGCTTTTGTGTTCTCCCCAGAAGTATTATCGTACAGCATAACACAAAACATTTCACCTGCCAGCTTTGAGATATAATAAGCCGTACAGCGGGAATCCAGCGTAATGTATTCTGTCCTACTTAAATTAAATGCGCCACATTTGAGATTAAGTAAACAAGGACTAATGCTAGTATTAAATACAGAATAAGCAGGCTGGATGAACGCGCCTCTGAGCAAAATTGTTTATTCTTTCATGTAATTTGCATTTACTACTTTGAGCTAAAAATCGCCCTATTTTTAGCATCTGCTTCTCTAACAACCGAGACTGATTTCCTATAAAGACATAGATTCTTCCTATTCGCATACGTTCAACACTACTGTGACAAGTACTAAACCTCTAACTTTTTCAGATTGCAGACGAACAAAAGAAACTGCACCAGAACGCTGCGTTTCCTGTTAGAATTATCATACAACACCGTACGACATCCCTTAGTCGTAAATAAAAGTATAAAAAATCGGGGAACTACGAGTCAATACTCGAGCAGTTAGGGTTTAGTTCTTTGTTCAATTTGATTGGAGTGGAGCATATGCCCCAGTGGTAATTTCCCTACTTTCGCTTTTCACGAATTGTGGTCTTAAATTCTTTCCGAACAATTTCCGATCTTAACAGATATGATATGTGGTCAGACTGAAATCACTTGGCGTAAAAAACAGTGCTACCCGGTTGGTCTCTGGTTAGTGGATTGGCGTGATGAAACGGAGGAGGATATGTGTTTAATTCTGAGAACTCTGATGAAGTTTCCTCTTTTTAGAAACCAGATGAAGAGCCGTAATGTTGTTGAAGCCAGCATGTGGCGCTGGCAGAATTTGCTTGTTTGAATGGTAGACTGGGCACGATGCCTACGGGGCAGTGGTGTCCCCTGTCTCCGGAATTCAAAGAGTGTAGTTGCTCCGATTCAGTGGAGCAGAAAGAGGTCAGAGTGTTTTGGGGAAAGGGAGGAGAGGCAGTCAGCAGAACGGTGATACAGATAGCCGTAGCTATTATTACACACTAGCTGATACCCGCGACTTCGTACGCGTGGATTAAGAATTTCTTTGCCAGAATTGAACACAGAAAGTTGTTGGTAACGAAGGATTGGTCCCAAACAACACCGAGTCGGCATAATATGACAGGAAAGCCATCACTATATCATTCTACCGTCGAACCTATCTCTTGAAGAGAATCAATTTCCAACATATTTAAAAACAGAAAAACAAACGAAGGTGAGGGGATGTGGGGGCGGGGTGTTAACTAAGGGCAGCTTTATTTCAGTTTGATTTTTTCTTCTTTCTTCAGCATGAGCATTCGATTCTTGGGTTCTAATAATTTTAGCTGCTCGTGCTCTGCTAGAGCTACAACTTAAACCAGTTTACGCCGGCAAGGCATGTCAAAAAATAAGGCAAAATAAACGGGTACCAGCAACATTTAAGCACACACAAAGTAATAGGACAGAGAAAATCGACATCTATACCAAACAATACGTGTTTTCTCTAAACGAAATTTATTAACAAATTATACACTAACATAATGCGCGAGAAGCACAACTTGAGCAACCAACGTAACATTACACCCTTCCTCACAGCGGACGCGTACATCGTGTTTTAGTAGGTCGGTATACCAGTGCATATTACCGCCTCGAGCGCAATGAAATTCCGGTCTTCAGTGCGGTCCTAAAAATGCGGTTACCGGTAGTAGGTCCCGGTCGGAAAACTCCGGTAAACCATCGCGGTCCGCGCTTTTAGACCGGCGTATTACGGTATTTCTGTCCGCAGCGGGGAAGGGTGGCCACCTCTCGCCGCGCCCGCCTGGGCAGGTTCACCCAAAATTTGTCTTTGATGAGCTGCTGTTAACAAATGACTTTTGACCAAAAATTGTCAAGAGCTTAGTTCCAGCCACCAGCTATACTGATGGCACATTAAAAATCAAGTATGTGTGGTGAGCACTGAGATGTATTGTAAAGACATGCTATCATCTGCCTATCATGTAACACCTCAGTGTGGATGTCGTGTGTCGGGACCCTTTCCTGCAATTACTTGTATGTATGTGGTAACTTATGAAATTAGCTTTGTACATATTACCAACGATACTGAATGGCAGAGAGGTCTGTAGTGTGAGTTAAATGATATGATTTTGATGTGAGGAGTTTGTTACTTGGAACACATGTTAATGATGATTTTTTTTGTCAGTCTTGAGCCATGGGGATTCTGTCCCACTTTTTCTTTGCCATGATTGGGCTGGTTGTTGTGTTGAGCTCGCTGTAGGCATGGATATATGTGTCTGTGTGCGTCTTTCTCTGTGTCTGTATGCGTAAGTATGGTGATAACTTCCTTAAACTCATTTATCTGGACGTATGAATTGCTGTTCCTCCCATATGTTTGTGCTTGTGTGGAGACGTATGGGTTTGTGGGTGAGACCTAGTATGAATATGGAGGTTATGATACCCGTCTGATAGACAAGTGTCTATTGTAACTCATGGTACCTGGGTCACATGTTATTAAATGACCGAAAGGGCTGCGGTGTGGGAGAGATGTGACTGTGATTTCAAACTTCACACATCCTGTAACTCTTCAGTTTGGATCTAGCATGTTCAGTCTCTTTCCTCCAGTTATGTATGGTGATGAATGGAACTGCGTGAATGCTTTGACATGTGAGTGTGTGTGTGTGTATGTGTGTCTTTCTATGATTTTTGGCCAGTCATGGGTGTTCTGTTTCACTTTTTCGTTGCCACGATTGGGCTAGTTGTTGAGTCGAGATCGCTGTAGGCATGGAAATGTACGTGTGTATGCGTCTCTATCTCTGTGTGTGTGTTTTTTTTTTTTTTTTTTTTGCATAAATGTGGTGATACCTTCCTTTATCTCGTTTGTCTGGATGTATGATGTGCTGTTCCTGCACTTATGCTTGTGTGAGGTGACATATGGATTTGTGGGTGAGACCTAGTATGAATATGGGAGTTATGATATCTGTCTGATGGCCAAGTGTCTACTGCTACTCGTGGTACATGGGGGGCACATATTACTAAATGACAGAAAGGGTTGCGGTGTGGGCGAGATGTGGCTGTGATTTCAAACTTCACACATCCTGTAACTCTTCAGTTTGGATCTAGCATGTTTAGTCCCTTTCCTCCAGTTATGTGTGGTGATGAATGGAACTGTGTGAATGCATTGACATGTGAGTGTGTGTGTGTGTGTGTCTTTCTATGATTTTTGGCCAGTCATGGGTGTTCTGTTCCACTTTTTCGTTGCCATGATTGGGCTAGTTGTTGAGTCGAGATCGCTGTAGGCATGGAAATGTACGTGTGTATGCATCTCTATCTCTGTGTGTTTTTTGCGTAAATGTGGTGATACCTTCCTTTATCTCGTTTTTCTGGATGTATGATGTGCTGTTCCTGCACTTATGCTTGTGTGAGGTGACGTATGGATTTGTGGGTGAGACCTAGTATGAATATGGGAGTTATGGTATCTGTCTGATGACCAAGTGTCTACTGCTACTCGTGGTACATGGGGAGCACATGTTACTGAATGGCAGAAAAGACGTGTTGGTACTGATGTGAACAGTTTTGTACCTAGCACACATGATACTGGATGGTAGTGAGGTCTGTAGTGTGAAATAAATGAGATGATGTTGATGTGAAGAGTATGGTGCCTGGAACATATGTTACTGATGATTTTTTTTTGGTCAGTTATGAGCCATGGGGGTTCTACCCCACTTTTTCGTCGCCATGATTGGGGCTGGATGTTGTGTCTAGCTCGCTGAAGGCATGGAAATGTGAGTTTTTGTGCGTCTCTCTCTGTGTCTGTATGTGTAAATATGGTAATACCTTCTATAAACACGTCTGTCTGGACGAATGATTTTGCTGTCCCTCCACTTATGTTTGTTTGTGCTAGTGTATTGAGATGTATGGATTTGTGGGTGAGATCTGATAGTCAAGTGTCTATTGCAACTCATGGTACCTGCGTCACTTTTTTACTGAATGGTAGAAAGGGTTGCGGTGTGGGAGAGACGTGTTGACGGTAAATATAATCAACTGGGGCGCGATGAACACTATTTATGGTATAAACACTTAGGTTTATGGTGAAAACATGCCATCTTTTGCACACCTTCTATCTCGCCAGGCTGATGATATGTAAGGAGACTTCTGTTTTTCAGCCAGTCATGAGGCAAGAGAGTAATACACCACTTTTTTGTTTCCATGATTGGTACCGGTAATTGTGTAGTCTTGGACATGTGTATCTGCGTCTGTCTTTGTGCATGTAAGCGTAAGTAACTCGTCTGTCTGATGATTTTTGTAACGATAGTTCTGTCCAGTTAATCAGTTGTAACGACAATTCTGCCCCACTTCATCGTTTTCATGATGCTTGCTGTTAGTTCTGTTGACCTCGCTGTATGCATGTACAAGTGTGTGCGTGTGTCATTCCTCTGTGGATTTGAGTCTAAAATATATGGTGATAGAATTATCAACGTGTGCTTCTAACCATTGTTTCAGGGCTTAGACAATCTCCCATTTCACTGTACTCTTTACAGTTTACTGCCGTTTGTGTTGGCATACGAATTGTGTTTCTCACGTTTTTCACTACATAAAAATCATTTAACAGAGAGGGTGATGAGGGGATGTACCAGAGAAGCGAAGGACTTGGGTACAAACCCACAGTCAGACCATTTCTTCTATATATAAGTGTAGTATGGAGACCACATTTTTTGTACATCAAATGCAAGGTGCAAAATATAGCAGCTAGATTTATTAGTGGAAAATATTCAACAAGTGCCTTAATAAAGGAACTGGACTGGATGTCATTGGGAGATTGGAAGAGTGTCAGGGGCTGTATGTGGTGTATAATGCTGTTAGAATGGATATTGGCAGAATAATTCTGAGTGGTGTATGGAGCCTAAGTTGGCCATGACCACAATCTGTCATTAGACTTTAGATGATGAGGCCTGAGTGGATAAAATATCCAAACACCCACTTTGACCTAACAATTTACGACAGTTCAAGCGTGGGTGCTATCTTCGGCGCAATAGAACTAGTGTCTGCACCTTTGGATACTTGTCGATGTGTGGGGATCTTCTATTAAAATGTGGGTTATGATGCCTGTTTGATGACCAAGAAACTATCAGTTAGCTAAGAACATTATGGTAACTTTATCGTGGTTACTTGAACAAAGCATGCAATTACAGTCAAATGTCACACTTGGCCCTGAATCCGAAGTTTGGCGTCAGATGGGAACATTTATACCGAATTGAGAACTCTCCTGGCACCTGATTGGTTGAAAAATATTGTCCTGGAGCATTTTCTTGGAAAACTGCAGTAGAACCACCTTAAGTGAACATTTTGGTAGCTGGAATCCCTGTTAATGATTAGGAGAAGACTTTGCGAATTTTTGGTTTACTTTAACACACGAACAAAAGGTAACCCTGTCAGTAACTGTTCAGAGGTTGGATTGGGAATCATTGGAAACAGAATGAAGAATGGGGAAGTGCTGGGCGTATGTTGGCGGCTAGGGTAGATCTTGGTGAAAGAATTATGAATAGTGCACTGGATTTCTTCTATAAGTAAGTGGGTAAATTTTCTATATCTCCACCTTGGCCACAGGCATTTTATGACGAATCAGCATGTTCTGTGCTTAGCACTGCCTTACACTGACTCGATTTTTATCACAAAGGGCAGGGGTGAAATTAGTAAGATTAACAAACGATGTTTCGTTCCTGGAACATACTTGCTGTGCTGTAAAATACAGTTAAAGGTGGGTAAATACATGGCACAGCGTATATCTCTCTGTTTCTAGTCAATCACTGATGTGTCACAAGGGATTGCTAAGGGCACTCAATTTGTGATTGCTTACGAAAACATTACAGAATTGATACATAGATTGGTCTGGATAGACAGACAATATAGGTTTGAGCTTGTTGGCAAAAATTACGAATGTGATGAAATATTTTTTTTATACCAGTGACAGCAGAGATTAGAGAAATAATGTGCTGTACTGATGCTTATACGAATTCTTTCTCCCCTCGTTCCATTCCATGGCCAAATTAGAAACTTTGATTTTTATAGCCTTGGTGTGGGAAAGGCTTTGTTAATCATGTCACAAATATTTTCAAGTGGGCTCTTGTCCAAAGACAGGGTTGAGAAACAGGCTGGATGTGCTTTGCTCTGTAATAACAAGGAGACATGGGAACAGAAATGTTTTGAAGGTAATATACGCTAATGTGGACTTCTTTTGTTTTTAGTAAAAAATAGTAATGGTTCACGCTTAATCAAACGCAAGTATATTTCATGAAATCTTGGCACAGAACCGAAGAAAATATTTTACTGTGCTGAAATATTTGCACCTTGCTGTCGATAGTGTGTGTACAGAGTTTCGCAACCTGGGCAAACGGAAATAATGTTACTTCACGCCGAGAATAACTCCATAGTTTCGAAATACTTGTCACATTGATATACCGATAATAGCAGACAGACAGCAGGCAGGAATACCTGAAATATTTCTCGTAAAAGCTTGGTGAAATGATGTGTGCCACGCCATCTATCGAAAACCAGGATACTTTGCACCTCGGCAGTCGAATTTTTTTTTTTAATGTATCTCTAACAATGTGGTCTTTAGAGACGGGAATGGGAATGAATTTGGTCATGGCCTTTTGAAGGTAGCATCCCGGCATTCACCTGGTGGAAACCATGGAAACCCCAAATCTGGATGCCCGGAAGGGGGATTCCCCGAATGCGAGGCAAGAACACTAAATAATTTCATGAAATCAGGTACACATAGAATTCTTCCTCGGTTTTATATCTGGAGTTTATGACTTTTTTTTTTCATATCGAACGTTAAAAGGAAAAATTTATGCCCCCAACGCTACCGATGTCTGTTTACGTAATATCCGTTGATGTGGACTTTTTTTGTTTTTAGTAAAATTGCAATGATTTACACTTAAGAACCAATGGGTCCATTTAAACTCCTCGAAGATAAGACTTTAATTATATTTAAGTTATTTGGTAAAGGTGGAATTGGTATACGCAACACACGATGACCACTAGGAACTAAAGTGATAGACGAATCCATAGTTTTGTCGCCACGATACAACTTGTCTGACGTCCGCATTCCAGAACAGGGAACGGCTAATGGAGAGCAGTGACAAATATTTGTCGGAGACCAAAATGATGCATGCCACGCCATCTTCTAGTCACCCAAAGAACTAACGGTCCAGCGCCATCTACCAGCGGATCGGGAAACTAACGGTCCAGCGCAAGCCCACCCGGTGCCGCCATCTGTGCGGCCGATCGGGGAACTAACGGCGGCCATCTTGGCCGGCCAAAGAACTACCGGTCCCCGCCATCTTGACCGGCCAAACAACTAACTGGGCGGCCATCTTGTGACGTCACGGAGGCAACGACCGTGCTGCCACCTGGCGGGTGTTCCAGCTAAGACAAACTACATCTACTAACGTAAACAAGTGTACACCTACAGCATTGCAAGACTACCTACGATTTGCCTCGCATTGCACCCCTAAATTTGTGATATCTACAGTTTAACATTCAATTCGAAAAACTGACGGTCCAGGCGTGACACTTACGATCAAGAACAATTTTTAAAAATCTTTGCCTCCACGGAGATTTGAACTGGAGACCACGATACAAACATCGTTAAGCAAGCGCTTTAACCACTGAGCTACCTAACCGTTGTATCGAAAGGAAGTACGGAGACCTATACATCCAACGCGTCTGACTATCGCCGTTCAGTAATTTTTTGAAATTATAAGACAACATATATTATTTATACATACTATTTTTCAACCAAACTTAGACAGTACTTTTCTCCTTGTTTCAAACGATAAGTGTGCAAAGTTTCATCGAGATCGTATGAAAACTGTGGATTTGTATGAAGAACAAACAAACAAACATACATCTTTATATATAAAGATTGGGCTCAGGTGTGATGCATCCTTGCTCCATGGTGGAATCCAGAGTCCTACAGAAACAGACTCCCTCTTAAAGGAGTTCATTAGCACTTGGACGAACATCGGACCAGGGGCGTAACAATAGAGTGGCAGGACGGGCAAAATCCAGCGGGCCCCCAGACCAGATGACCGGTCGGAGAAGTCCCCTCCCCGGCCCAAAGGTCGACCCATTGTCGCCCATCCGGCACCATCCTATGAATTTGCCGCGGGCCCCAACTATTCTAGTTACGCCACTTCATCGGATCCGCAGCACTGTCAGGAGCGTCTTTGTGTGCACTAAAACGGATGCATACAACCAGGAACTTGAGGTTTCTCGACCCGGTTGTGCCGTCGCCATCTCCGTGAGGCTTACCAGGGCACCTTTGTGGTGGCCGCACTTCTCTTCGAAAAGTTAACCCCTTCTGTAATCGATAGTAACATAGTCCCGATGGGTGGTGGAAACTGATGAGATGGATTGGTCCTATAACGAAAAGCCGGGAATGCCATACCCCTTTCTCGATTCAAAGCGTTTTTGTAACCACAGACAGAGCATTTAACCAGATTTCGATTTTCCTACTAGTAACTTTAATAATTCCTTTCAAAATAAAATGTATTTTTCTCTTAACGTGATTATTGGAAAAGAGCAGCTTAATTTATTTCGTATACACGCCCTCAAGTGTGCTAGACACCTGTCGTAACGACTTGCGAAGTATGATATATATTATCATATAAATGGCACAAATAATCTGTTTGGCAATGAATAAGTTCAATACATTAGGACTCCGTATACTGATGAAAAGATGGATTATTGATTCACTAGTTAGACGTAAATTGGTACTGCTGATGGTTAACAGCACGTTGACACTTTTCTGTAAGTTGTTCTGTCACTGGCGGATGTTAGATCACTTGAAGTCATTGATTGCATCGCCGGATATGATACAAAGTCTAAGGCCGGTGGGTCAGAAGAATTCATTAAGTGTCCAGAAACTGTAGCTTCTATGCAGACTGCTCTGTACAAGGAGGCCATTGTGTTGATAAAAGAAGCTTGAAAACTAGAGCACTTTGAACTTGAATAAAATACTGAACTGGAGTCTCCAGAAGCTGTTTGACTGGTGGAAGCAATACGATATGTAGAAGCTGTAATATAGTTGGAATGTGTAGAACTGCCAGTGAACGTTTTACCATACGGGAGAGCCTAGTTTACAAAGTTTGAAGTTGCGGATAGAAGCTATCAAAATTAAAATTTAAACGTATAAGGAATAGTTACAACATTTCAGAGTGAACACCGAATTGATATCGCAGTATTGGAGATGATCTTTGATGGGGAGGGATAGAAAAGACAAGTTCCATTGGTGCTGCTCAAAATACTCGGACAAGAAGTCCATTTTAGGAAGAAATTGTAGTATTTTTACAAATAATAACTCTACTGAATGGTTTTATTACTTCTGATAGCATTTCTTGAAAATTTTAAAGTATTTGTTAAGAAATAATAAATATGATATAAATGTTATTTTTAAGACCATTACCACTCTTACCTGCATGGCGTAGGTCAAGCCTTCTTAGTCACCAGAAACTAAAGTCGGTTTGGGAGCGTACATAAACCACGTAGCTACATTTTGGCCGTAGCTTTTTTTCCCCATTTGATTCCAGAAGACATTTTGTACTGTTTTCTCTTGACAGACTATTGTAAATTACATACGGAGGAAATTAACTGAGGGAAATAAATATTCACATGCTGTTGTGTATTCTCTACCTCATGTTAACTGTGAAAAATGTTACGAAACGAATGTTAACATGTGGCTCCAAATCTGAACCCCATATTGACGACTCGAGTTTAAGAAATGAGAAACCGCGTAGTAAAATTTTAGGTTCGCACTGACCGCAAGGCCATGTTCCGAAAGGACAATACCACAAATCTCCCACCATGTTGGAGTGAATAAGGTTTGCCCCAAGAAAGCGATCATAAAAGACCTGCTCATGAAAACAAATGAAAAGTTAACTTCAATAAGAAGGAAAATAGCATAAATAAATTTTAACAGTCACAAGTCATAACTTCTGTCACTTGCGGTGAAACACTATCTGCTTTAACAACGATCTAGCTTTCACAGCAGAACCTTCACAAAATATTAGGCAATACCTACAATTATAACAAAGATATTTAATTATTGTGTTCAATGAGAGACAGCCGGCTAGAACAGTTTCTAGTAACATCCGGTCTTTAGGATTGAATTAATGGGCCACACACCTACACACTTAATTGGTTTCAACTATCTAGCTAAACCCGACCTTATTGATTGCCATAACCTCGCATTCGGGAGAACGCGAGTCTGAATCCCGTCCGGCCATCCAGATTTCGGTTTCCCATGGCTTCCCAAAATCGTTTCAGGTGAATGCCGGTGTGGTTACTTCAAAACACCATGGCCGAATTTCTACCCCTTGTTGCTCTCAATCTTTCCCTACCTTCAATGACCCCTAAGTCAACGAGGCGATGGACGGTTTTAGGTTCATCTTCTGAGGCGGCTGGTAGGGCACCTACTTTTTAGCTATTTGAACCTACACTCTTTTAATTTGTTTAGGTGAAAGAATGACGAGTCTATTAAGTATCGGAAAACTAATTGCGACCGGTCTATCGTTCGTGAATAGGATTAACGGTATCGTCACCCACTTGTATGCTACACTCAAATACCATGATGCCTGGCTCAGACATGACCTGAAAATACGAGTGGAATGGTAGCTGCCTCCCTGCTGCCTGTGGTGAGACAACCCGTTTGCACTTGAAAATTTACATCAGCGTTGGGACCTAATTAAATGTGGAGGCTATAAATTTGACATTAATATGAATATGAAAGAAAAACTGACGTATTTTTAAGACAAAATTTAAGTAGCCTAAGTGATTTGACTGAGATAATAATGAGCAAATTAATATGTAATTAAACAAAATGTCTGAGAGTTTTCGAAGATTTTTAAAAAAATGAATTGTTTATTAAAATTGAAACCAAACGAATCTTGTTAGATGACAAACAACTGTAAGGATTTTGTATACAACATGATTATCATTATCAGCGTTAGCCAAACAAGGTGATTTACGGGTTTTCTCGTTATCTGCAGTGCACAATTTGTGAACGTTGTGACGTTATTACCACTTAGTAACTTTTGTAACTAGTCACAGTATAACAAAATCTGGGACGGAAACAGACAGTTCCGCACTCTACTTTTGCGATTACTGACCTTCTGCCTACCTGTTCTTACCTCGCTCACGTCCTAATATGCAGAACAACACATATGGTGACACTCAAGCACTTATTGCGGTATTGTTTTTCACAGTTAACTATTTGAGTGCTAAATGCCTTTGCTTTTATTAAATATTTAATAAAACACATATAGTGATTTGGAACACCACACAAGTTACCTTTCTCTGCCATAGGTCGTAGGAGAGGATACCACCATAAAAACCCCTGCCCAAGAAGGCCTCCCAACACCGAAAAGGAGTCTGAAACTGTTGATGGTGAATGGTGAAAGGGACCACACATGATCCAAACATTATGGAGACGGACATCGAGGGGCTGCTCCTTCGGGAACTATAGTTTGCTCATGGGCCTGTGCGAGAGTATGGACAGATTGTGTGAGTGGTTCAAGGAAGGACAAGTAGATTCGGCAGCAAATGTGTGTCAACACACTGCACTGCCCCTTTGCTGCATCAGTTTTCAGGCACTCGTGTTGTTTTCGCAGCCATCTTCAAAAACTTTTCGTGGTTAATGGCTACTTCCATGGTAGACTTGAAAGGGTATTATGCTACCTTAAAGAAAAGCTCCTTGTATTTTGGGCAACTATGAGTTTTGGACGTCAAGTGGATCTGCGTGGAGAACAAGTTGTAAGAGGTCATTTTGAAGACCATTACTATTTGGGGAATTATAGGAATATTCAGTCGTCGAGCTACTGGCAATCGGCGATCATTGACAATGCTGAGCGCGGTCGAGCATTGACCAGCCAGGAATCTGCATGCTTGCAGTCAGCACCTTAGAGTGCAGTCCCCTTCGTAATTGTAGGTCAGCCGAGTCGGCTTGGGCAGTACAAGCAATGAAGTAGGGTCTTTACTGTCGGGCAGTCGACGAGAGTAGTCGAGCATACTTTGATAGCCACCTGTTAGGAGCCTGCCACCCTCCCATGCATCTCGTATCCGGGGCGACCATCTGCCTAACAATTAACTATTACAGTTCAGATCTTAGATGATAAGTTGGTGATAGTTGGAATCCACTTTGCGGTACGCTATAAACTGTACTACTCCGTGTTAGAAGCCAATAAACTGGTTCAATTGCAAGTGTTGCATTCTTCATGTAGTAAGAACTTATATCAATTTCTAAACTACGGTATGTGGCCGTCAATCCACAGTGGTGTCAAGCATTAGCCCAAACAGCCAACGGTAAGATTCTAGTGAAGCTGCCAGAAGAACAGAAGAGACGCTTCAAGTAGAACTGGTATTCCCTAAGGTTAGTTCGTCAGCACACCTATCCACACACACGCCCCCTAGCCTTGGCCAATCAGCCCCTGACAAAGTGGAGGATTTAATCTGCCAACATAGGTTAGCTGTGTTGAATGAAAAATCCGTCTTAATGACCTTTCCTCGGCCAAAGATAATCAAATATTGATTTTCGTATGCATCCAGCCAGATTCGGAAATAGTAAAGCAATGGGAGGTGATATAAAATAAGGCTTCCAATGAACATCGCTGCATTATGTAAAAGTGGCAGTAAAGACAACCTTGGTCGCTGAACGCTTCGATCCAAAAAGAGCTATGCAAAGGAAGTTAGTATTATTGGCAAAGCAAAAAATTGGGGGAATACAGGCGGATAAGTGCGGATCAAATAGGCTTTGAATTCTAGATTGATGAAAGCCAGTTTTGCGAAGAAACGATAACAAGAAAGCTGACGCTGCCTAAATCAGATTCTGTGAAGAATGACAATCTAACTCACAGACGCATCGAAATCCAGGCGCTGAAATCGGCTCTCCAGGTAGCCAAAGGAGCTAGATTCAATCCCTGCAGAAGTCTACACATCCTGCGGCAAAGAATCTTTATAAGAGAGAGATCAGTTAATGGGAAGAAACGGCATGGAGGAAGCTAGCTCATGAAAATGGGGTTACTGAACCATGGGTAATTGTAAATAAAATTGCAAGGATAAACATCAATCCAAGTTAAAAAGAAAAGTAGTGAATACGCGACCACCAGGAAAGAGTCCGTAGATGAAACACTACAGTAACTAATATGGGATGAGGATATGAGAGCGGACACAAGAACAGTATTACAAAATCTGGAATATGTATAACCAGAAGATATACACAATTTTTCCATAGAGCTATTGAGTCGCGTAAGTCTGGGGTAGATCCCAGAGTGGATAATGTATATGTGATAACGATCAAACGGATAACGAACTACATCAATAGTACTGGAGTTGGTAATGAACCAGTTGTTTTGGGGAAACGTGTTTTTTGAGATGTGTTTGATATCAAAGGCTGGCCACAAACCGTGATAAGAGCCAAAGTCGTATAGGCCCACTTGTCTTCTTTCGATTTTAGGTAACGAAAGAATCAGTAAGATAGGCCTATATGATGAAGCGGACTTTGTATCAGCAAGTCAATATGCCTTAAAATGGGTGTTTGAACCGATAATCCGTAAACAAACTGTTTAATCTGACTGTGGTTCTACAAATAGACATAGCTGGCGCCTTTGACAACCTCTAGTGGCCCAGTGTACTAAGATGCTTCCAGCTTATCAACTAAGAAGATTATTTGTATTGGATGGTGCAGAGTAGCTTCCAAAATTGAACGCTTCAGTATCCTGCAATTCTCAAGGAACGCAGAAATCTTTGGATCTTTCTTTTAAAAGATGAGCGTCTGCGTCAACAAGAAAACAAGTCATTGGGCATTGATGCCTATGTTGACGACATGTTGTCTGGGGAAACTGCAGAAGGAAGAAGAAGCTGCCACGGAGGCGCTAGCAGCTTCACATGACTGGCTGAACCATCTGGACATAATAGCAACAAAAACGCAAGCAGTTATCCTGAAAAGACGTCTGAACTAAAACAGGTTTCCAAAAGTTGCAAAGTAAACTTTGTTAAACAACTGAAGCATCACGGAGTAACACTGGACGATTAGCGATCCTTTCTGTCCCATCTAGACAACTCGGGAAAATTTAAAAGCTGCAGCAATAAACTTATACTGGTTACAGGGCGCGCCTGGGAGGTTGGAGCATGGTTTGATCGATTGATGTATTCCGCAATATGCTTGCCCATCATAGCTCCCTGCTCCTCTATATGAACCCACACGGTGACTGGAGTACGTCATAGGACGATGTTAATGTCCACTCGAAAGAATTACCTACTTATGATGGGGAGGGCGTGCAGGACAGCCTAGACGGTGTTTCTCCAGGTCTTTACAGGATGCCTGCCATTAGACTTAGAAGTTACAAGATGGGCTTTCAATTCCAATTTATGGCAGCGAAAGGTTGTGACTATTATCGGGCTTTAAGTGCTGTGCAAAATATACTATTGATGCCTGAAAAACAGCGCCGCTGTGTGAGGAGTAACATCAACGATTGAAGGAGAACGTTCAGGTCGACAAGTAAGTTAAGTGAAGTAGGCAGGTATTCCTGACAGTGGATAAGGGAGATTTCCACCAGACCAGACGGATGGAAGAGCGACATAAATATCTCATACCAGTAATGTGGTTTGTAGCCGGACTTGAACACAAGGGACTTTTGAAGAGAAGAGACCTGGAGGACAGCGATCTGTTCGCCTGTGGAGCGGTTGAAACCTCTGAACACATTGTTCAACCGATGTCATGTCGGAAGGTTATTGGTAACAACCAAGATAACAAGAAGAGAACGTGAGAACAATATTCATTATTAAAGACACTCACCAGGAAGGGCATCCCAATCGTCAGATCTAAGATTTGAGATAGCCAGCAGATTAAATGTTGTCAAGTAAACTTGGTTAGATATGAAACTAAATTCTAAAGACTGTCAGCTCCATAGCTGCTGCTGCACATGGTGATGGATGGCACTGTTAGTTCAGGGAAGCAATGCCGCCATGCTGCTGGTAGCATCAGGTTGACGTAGATGAGAAGCGGAGTCAGTAAAGTGATGATCTCTGCTGCCTTGTGCGGGGGTTTCAAATTCGTGCCGGAACTATGCGGAATGGAGACGGTATTGCAGGAATAGAACTCCGCATGTAGGGACTCGCAAGCGCATCAGGCCAACATTTGAACTGAGGAAGCCGGAGTGCTACCAGGTATGCCTCAGAGGAATATCGAGTGCTAATACAGGCGCTACACGGCCGAGAATTAGGGGTATTAGTCCCAGTTGTGGCAGCGTCGCTTCCATGAAATTCTCTACGGGTAACACCTTAGTGGTGGCTAGCAGCGCCTCTCCGCTAGACTCCGTCCCTACTGTAATGTCGGGTAGCCTTTCAGACTGGCATCGCTGGATAATGATGCGGCGAGGTCAGGATGTGAAGAGTGTAAGTTCGCAGACAGTCGTCGCCAACTGATATCAATAGGTTACTATTGTAAATCATCTCCCCTGGGCTATGAGCTGGAAATGTTCATTTGGCAGGCGATGAAAACAACATCCCCAAAAATCGGTCTAATGACGCAATCTGGAATGATTTTCTTCTGGTATCGTTGGAGGGACAGAATCCTTGGTGGGAGTGCCTATTTCTCCACCGGTCCGAAACTGGTATTGACCTGATACAATTTGTTTCAACTGCTTCCACACGATGCCCTCCTCACGTTTTGCACTATCCTTTTTCGGAAAAGGCGCCACAAATTAAATTAAAAAGGATGAAATATGAGATGATGCACAACCGCGAAATGTTAGCAGCACTGCAGCACTGCGGAAATAACACAAAAATTATCGGTACAGGGATCTTATCAACCTAAGCAGTTTCGTTTTTTCATATTGGTCATCGTTAAGTTGAAATTTGGCCTAGACCAAGGAATAAATCTATGGAAAATTCATTCTGTAGCATCCATCTCGGAAATTGTGTATTTGTTTACAACGGAAGCAATAGAATGTCTCTGATCGCTTGAATCGATTCTAAGATGGAGAGTATTGTTGTACTACACCTCAAACAAATATTTTCTATTTGTTAATTCCGTGCGACTTTTACAACGAAGAAAGCTGAAACGGCAAGAAAAACATTACAATAAAGGATTTAACCAACATTTCAAGGGATTGTCATTGATTTTGCAGCGCCAGTGGCATCTAATAGCTGGGCATGGCTAACATATTTTGGCATTTTTAATTTAATTTTTTGTGACTTTTCTGAAAAAGTAGAGTGCAACTGGTAAAGAGAACATTATAAACAAGCAATTAATTCAAATTTTAAAAGTTTAGTACCGGTTTTGGACCGATGGAGGAAGATGCACCCTCCTCCCCTCAAATCCTTCAATCCTGTTCTTGTGTGCCATGACCTTCTCTTCCGATTCACTATATTCGGTATCATATAGTAGCTCGTGGTGTGGGCACATGCATCCTTGCCAAAAGGCTCAGTCCTGCATATATGAATAAGGTTTTAAACTGAAATGCTATAAACTGTATTAGTGCTCATCTGGAACTCCAGTTGTCATCTGTGATTTCCAAACAAAAATCTGGCAGCCCTCCTCTGCACCCCTTCCAGCTCCTGTATTTGATACTCAAAATGTGGATCCCAAACTACACCACCATATTCCAGTAGTGGTCTGGCCAAAGTTTTGTACCCCAATTCCCTTACTTCTCTATCTCTAGTGCATCCCCTCATCACTCTTTCCAAGAGGTGAAGGATTTTGAACCCTTTCCCTACTACCTGTCCAATGCCCAGTTAAGTTAGCTATCAAATGTTATGCCAAGGTATAAGTAGCTCCTTCCCCACTTTATAATCATAATCAACCCTTAGCTTTTTATCTGTGTGCCTAATAAGCTGGCTCTTCTTTGCATTTATCTTCATCCCATGTTGACTCACCCAGTTAGTTATCCTATCTAGATCACCCTGCAGCTGTTTACATTCTTCTATTGTTTTAATCCTTTTATATAACATTATGTCATCTGGAAACAATCTAACTTCTGACAGTAAACCATTAACACAATCATTCATTAGAATACCTAACAATGATCCCAATACACTACCCTGTGGGACTCCCATGTTCATTCCTACTTCTCTGGATACTGCTTGTTAAAGCAGCAATGTTATCAATAACAATGGAAGATTAAAAATCATTGACCACATTTATACCATTATATTGCATTTAAATCATGATTGGGAGTACATTTGATTTATTAATTCAAACTGCGTTTGCCTAAACTAGCCTTAATAATCTTAAACAACACATGAAGAGGATGCAAGCGTCCAAATATTTACTGTTTGAATAAAAAGTAAAAACAGGGTCAACTCATGGAAAAAGGATAAAGAATTCAAAGCTTTCTTCAAATTTTTTTTAATTCTTCTGCTGTAAATATCAGCAAAAATGTTGTATTAATTTTTCAACTCCATCTGCATTGTAGTTACTGACAGCGGCATACCTCAGGTTGGTGTGGACCAATGCATTGTAAACCATTTCATTGCCAACCTGTTTCCACTACATGTTCCAGAATCCAATATATTCAGAAGCTTATTAACAACTCAGTTTCCCGAGAGACATTGAGCTGACGTATCGTTGATGGTTAACTTTTAACAGATAACTGTAACTTGTATTAAATTTGCAAAAATGTAATGCTATAATGATTATCAAGTTAACTTTTTAAGTAACGGATTAATGGTTAACAAAGTTAACTTTTGGATTAACTGTGCCCAGCTATGAACATAATCCAGAATTACAAAACACAGGACTATTGCATGATTGGTGCAGCCATATCTAAAGGCTGCTGCAGTATCAAATAGAGACAACTCAAGCAAAATTTCCTATGCTTATAGTAAATATACAACTAGATTATCATAACAAACTAACTACATTGGCACACCAATGAGTGAATGAATGCCATCTTTACTGGCACTGGCAGTATATTAGTCAGATTCTTCTTTTATTTCACTTGTACTCCTCAGTTTAAACTTCTTGGTTTCGTGTGTGTGCGTGGAGACTTTCCCGGCCTACTGAAGCAATGTAGTCTTCACAGGTGTGCAGCCGGATGGTGTTTTGAAAACACAACGTTTCGACAACCGAGCTGGTTGTCGAAACGTTGTGTTTTCAAAACACCATCTGGCTGCACACCCGTGAAGACTACATTGCTTCTTGGTTTCTTATTCTAATAGAAACATTGTTGCTGTTATTATTATTTATTTATTATGTTACATCAAATTCTTCACTAACAACTTCCCTAAACACCCTTTTTTCACTATATAAAATTTTGTTTTAAATTCCTTTAATGCTTTATTTAACTTGTCTGGCAAGTCTCCACACAGTTATACAAGTCTCTGACTACCTTGCATACAAAAAGTTTGGCACTCCGTAAACTGTAAATCAAATGCTACTTTGTTGTTATCTCTTCCCTTCAACATACTACTCTCAACTTATCTCCTAATATCAATCCAGATCTCATCACCAATGTATCTGTTGTACACTCCTTGTATTCTCTTTCCCTGTCTCCTCACATACCAAACCAGCTTCCTTATCTTATCAGTAAGCGATTGTGTGCAACAATCATTTTTACCAAGGTCTCCTTTGCACTCCCTCCAACTCCTGTATTTAATGTGGGTCACATACTATGCTACCATTTCAAAGCAATGGACTGGGCAAGGTATATATTCCAGTTCCCTCATATCTTCTAATCTCTATCTTTGAGAGATACAGATACTTTGAAATCTCGGTCTGCCACCTACCAAATGTGTCCTCGCAACTGATCTTATTATCAAAACATATGCCAATATTTTATATGTTGTGCCTTCAACGAGCAATTTCTTCTCCACGTCACTTATTAACTAAATCGATGATACTTTTTAGCATTTATCTGCATTTCAAGTTGATCCACCAAACTTGATATCCTATCTGGGTCACCTTGTAATTGTTTGCAGTCCTCTCTTTTTTTAATCTTATTATACAGTGTTATGCCATATATTAATGACCAAACTTCTGATTCTAAATATCTAACACAGTTATTTACAAAATACTTCATGTGACACTTCTATTTCACTTTTTTGACAATAACACTAAAACTTAAAATTTTGGTCCCTACCTCTTAAGAATCTCTCCATCCAGTAATGCAGATTTTGATCCACTCTAATGGTTTAACCTCATTTCCTACCATTCCAGGCTCACCCTATCAATTTCTTTGGATATATCCAGTGCTAAACTGTCAACTTCGTCATTCTTGCCCATGCCATCTAAAATACCTTTTATAAAAAAAATTAAAAACGAGGTATTTTTTCTAAGTTGTGTGGAAAGAGTCTTCTTTATTACTTTTACATGCCAGAAACTATACACAGAACTATGAGAATTAAAATTTCATCCCGTGGTTAAGGAATTAGTGCACTCCCAGAGTCGCAATTTGATCATTCCAATCTTTGGATGAAGTATTATTATTCTCAATAATACTTCACGATGAGAATTTTATCTCAGATTTAAGTGTATTGGATGTATTCATTACAGGTAAATTAGCTATCTAACAAAGATTTATATTTCAGGAACTTACATTTGGAGCATGCAAAATTTTGCTAACAAATGTGTTGGTAGCAACTGTACAGTTATCAAATTCATTCCATTGTCGAGCCAGTTGGCACACCATATAAAATTGACTGCTTCCATAGATGTAGGTATAGTAGCCTGGTGCACTACAAGTGTTGGGAATGTCTTTATTTAAATACAGAAACAGTGACCATTGAAAAGCCTTAACAAAATTGGCAATAATAAAAACCCACATTAACAACTAACACAAATTATAAAGAAATTGTTTGTAATTACCAGTACACATTTATAAAGAAATCTCATAACATTTCAATCTGTTTATTCATCTAATATAAAACAGAACCATGTTTTATATTTTTAGTAACATTTATTATAAGCACATAGCACACTAAACAATATGTTTAATAATAATAAATTTTTGAAAATAGTCAGCAGTTGTTTTGATACAATATGACGGTATTGTTTTGAGCCTAGTAAGAATAATCCCAAAACACATCACATCAATTCTCTCCAAACTTTCTTTTTACCAACTCTTCTAAAGCATTTCTGTCACTACTAAAATAATGAAAATTTTCTTCCAAGGTAATATTGGTAGCTCCTTTGCGGGTGTAGAAATCCCGAGCTGGATTCCAGTTCAGTACCACTAGATCCATTAAAACACAGCCATTTTCATGGCCTTTCTGGAACCATTATAAAATTTTAGTTCAGTACAAATCATCAACAGTTAAAAAAAGTTAAAACTAGAGCTAGAGACTGAGAAACAAAATAGAAACACATGATAGTGCACCACAAGGTGACATAGCCAACAATTATATGACCTTTTTTTTACAATAATAAGCAGCACATCATCCTGGCTTCAGCAGCCCAACTGCAACTCTCAACACTATCATCTAGTAACACATCATTCATCTTGCAACTGCCATTCACACCTTGTCAACTTGTTTTGTAAATTATATAAAACACAGAAAAAGAGATAATATAATCATGTTGAATGAAAATTATAATATTTCATAGAATTTTCTGAAGCCATTATAACCATTTTTGATATCTTTCCTGTGTATAGGTTTATCTGTGTGTCTATGGCATATATATATATAAATCAGGAAAAGTGAAGCTATAATGATGGCATAAAAAACTTAAATATTTACAACCAAAGTGTTTCCTTATTAGATTTTTGTAAATCAAGTTAATTTAAAATAATTAATAAAGGCAAATCAGTAGCTTTCTTTCCTTTGACAACGCTACTTTTTGCTTGATAGTTGCTTACACATTAACAAAAGTGAACTGTTTATGTGCAAAAATAGGATCTAATTTTCCTGTACTGCTTCTGAAAATTTTTGCTCCTCTTCAGTCTGGTGCTCCATGATTGTTCTTGAACTTTTCTCTATGATCTTTTCCATTATTGTAAGGCAGTATAATGATATGATGATATCACTTAAAAAGTAATAACAGAGTCCTTTATCCGGTCATCTGATATCTTGTTCTCCTACTATATTACTCACAGTATTCAGAATAGCCACTGCATACCTTGTATTCTTATTGTCATCATCATATGTACAGTCAATTTATTAACTAAAGCTGACTTTTTTCTTTAACAAATCTCAAGGCACTTTCCATTTCTGCCCCTGAGGTAGGTGGTTACTCTAGATCTATATCAATAATTTTGATTTATTCCAATTTCTTCTCATCCACTCCACTCAACACCTTGTCAAAGCATTTCCACATCATGTCTATCTTCCCATCCTCATTTCTACCTCCCTGTTCCCATCTTCTCTTTCAGTTACTTTTATACCAGCTTTTTCCATCCTTAAGCTCTATGCCAAGCCTGGTGGAAGAGCATTTAGTGATAAGTCCTGCCATTCAGGATGAATAGGGCTCCACCCCAATGTGGTAATCAAGATTTCCATTTTCTATAGTTTATTATTTTTTATTAATTTTTAATGTGATGGAACTAATGCTCCAGTGGCAATTGCCCTAGCCATCGAATTACTATTATACTAATTACATTATTTTTTAATTTTCATTTATATTTGAGTTTTAAATTCCTACCCAATTTACTTACAAATTTTAAATTCCTTAAAAGCATTTTTGGTAAATTATTTCATCATTTGTTCTAATCCCTGACACACTTATCACCAAAAGAAAATTTTCCCACTCCCTTATGAATGAAATCGAGTGCTTCCATGTACTATTCCTAATTCTTTGACCAATATTCCCAGCACTCTCTTCACTCTCCTCCTTCCCTCCAGTGACTCCCAATCCAGCTCCTTTATCATATCAGTTATTGACTGGGCCCTGTGATAATTACCACAAACAAATCTAGTTGCTCTTCTTTGCACACCCTCCAACCCCCGTATTTGATAACCAAAATGTGGGTCCCAAACTACACCACCATATTCAGCCAATGGTCTCATCAAAGTTTTTTACCCCAATTCCCTAACTTCTTTGGTACATCCTCTAAATGAAGGATTTTGTGATCTTTTCCTACCATCTCCCCAATGTGCTCTGCCCAGTTGAGTTTGTTATCAAATGTTATTGCAAGATACTTACACTTCAAGCCTTCAACCCACCCTATAATCATAATTAACCTTTAGTTTTTTATCTGTGAACCTAATAAGCTGACTCTTCTTCGCATTTATTTTCATTCCATGATGACCTACCCATTTACAGATATTCCATCCAGGTCACTCTGCAGCTGTTCACAGTCTTCACCTTTTTTGATCCTACTGTATACCTAGATTCCCAGAGTCTAGTTTCCATAAATCAATCCATGCAAATTCCTGGGATCATTCTTTCATAAACCCATGGCAAAATTCCTTCTTGTTCCTTGGCCAAGATCTGCTGCTGCCTTATATGACTTCCATATTGATGAACTATATAACCATAACACAAAAATAAAGAAGATTGCCTACATTCATCAATAATTATTGTTATCACATTTTTTTAAGTCTTATTCTGGTTTTTCAGTAAATATATTTTTTTTCTTTCAATACTATTATTTCTTGTAGTTCTGAATCTGCATATGTTTGCAAAAACTGTGTTAGCTCTGATTATTCTGTGGCATTAATCTTTGGATTTGATTTTGTCTGATCATTACTTTCTTGTTTTGTTGCTATGTTCTATTAATTAGCAGCTTGTTTTACTATTTCAGCAACATGTTTCTTTTTCCTTTATCCTCTGTTTTGCCACAAACTTGGATATGATGGTGTAGTATGGGACTTGCATTTTGAGTATTAAGTATAGGAGTTGGAAAGGGTGTAAAGAAGGGATGCTAGACTTGTCTCTCAAAATTAGCACAGAACACAATTGGCAGTTGATATGATAAAGGAGCTGGAATGAGATTCACTGGAATATAGGAGGAAGGTGAAGAGAGTCACGAGAGTGTTCAAGGCATATATCGGTGATAAGTTATGGAAAGATATTGGTGGAAGGATTAGGAGAGGGGCATGGAAGATAAAAGATTACCATGACCACAAGCTGCACTCGATTTCAGTCATACACATATGGGAAGATTTTCTTTCATATGTAAGGAGATCATGGATTGGACTAAAGCAACAAAAGAGATGATTAATAATTTATCAAAAATGCTCAAGTAATTTAAAGGTGAAATTTGCAGAGGGGAAAAATAGGTGCATAAGGAAATTGCCAATGGAGCATTCACTCCATCACAGTTAAATTAAATTAAATTACTTCTTAAGGAGGCAGGGACAATTCAGCTAAGTGAGAACACCATAAATGTGAAATAGCAGCATAAATCTTACATGTGACACTCAGAAACTACTGGCCATTTATACTCCCTGCTATATTCTATAGAATCCTGAGGATACAAAATAAAAGAGCGGTCACATACAAATAGTAACCTACAAGCAATTGGTAGCTTCCATGACATGGATTATGTAGGGGTTGTAACTTCCAGATTAAATTAATGGTGACACACTTATTAGTCCTGGACTTTTCAGGACTACGCTCAATCAAAGCCAAAAGTTCACTGTGGGATTATTAGCCTGGAGATGGTGACTAAGTCATCACTGATTGCAGCAGAGTTCTCGAACATGTTCTATGCTCAAACATTTTAAAGTTTCTAGATGAAAAAAATATTTTTAGACCAAATTAACACAGCTGATCCTATTTTTGCATTACATTGTATAGGATCACAAGTTGATGTGGTCTAGATTTTAGTAGTAAACTGTTTGTCTGTGACCAATCATTCTGGTGGATAATTGGTTTGTGGTGAGACCAATTTAGGCAATGGAGGCAGGTGAGTAGCAATATGAGATGGGATGTGGTACATGAGGCCTGGCCTATGATGGAGTAGGTTTCACCAGAAGCAGGGTTACAATATATTGTGATAGGTGAATGCATATTGCATGTATTGCAAAGAGTCCTGTTACAAGGGCAGGAACCATAGCGTGTTCCTATCTCACTCTCTTCACTAACTGAAGATAGATTGAATACTTCATTTTTAATGTTTGGTCAGCTATCACCAAGATTTGTTATTACCCTGCTAACAAATTTTATAGCAACTCTTTCCTTCTTTAGCTGAACTAAATAGTAGTATATGGTTACCCTGTTTTACATGATATGGAAACATTCATAATATAAACCATTCTAAGAGCCTAATATTGAATTGTAACTATTATATCTCTAGCTTCCTTTAAGATCAATGTTAATTTAATATCTGATTTTTTTATGGATTTAATATTGTTACTAAAAATAAAATGTATCAAAGTGCACAAAAATGA
Source organism: Vandiemenella viatica (assembly GCA_031002005.1). Classification (NCBI taxonomy): domain Eukaryota; kingdom Metazoa; phylum Arthropoda; class Insecta; order Orthoptera; family Morabidae; genus Vandiemenella; species Vandiemenella viatica. The sequence goes on along the minus strand of JARYHS010008074.1, from coordinate 166,087,179 downwards.
ATACTTACTTTAACAACTTTATCAAAAAGTGCAGAACCAAGTCCTGTTCCTCTAAACTCTTCAGATACATATATGTCTTCTAAATATATTCCTCTTCCTCTGAAGGTATTGAAGGTATAAAAATATATAACATATCCAATCAGTTGTGAAAACTGAAGAGTCTCTTCCAGTCCTTAAAAAATTAATTATGAAAACTAGATGCATAATTTCAAAGCCATGTTAAAAAAGGAAAAAGAAGAGAAGCAATATTAATATGGAAGGAAATGAGCAGTGAAGTTAGACAGAGATAAAGGAAAGAGGAGGAAGGGTATGAGAAAGAAATGAGATAATTTCCCCCTAATAACCTTATATTCCTTTTTTTACCTTTTCCTCTACTCCAGCAAGAACCACCACTTATGAAAGAATATTGTAATGTATACAAGGTCTGTTAGAAAAGTATCCAACTTTTGGCCGGGGAAAAAAAAACCTGGCATACCTGGAGCATTGGAAACCTAATCACCCTCAAAGTAGTCTCCTTGGAACTCCACACACTTGTCCCAGCAGTGGCGCCATTGTTGGAAGCATTACAAGAAAGCCTCTTTTGGAATGGAATTTAACTCTGCTGTCGTTGCAGTCATAATGTTGTCTCTTGTCTGAAATCGCTTTCCTTTCAATTGCCTCTTGAATTTGGGGAACAGCCAAAAGTCGCAGGGGGCCATGTCAGGAGAGAAAAGAACCTGTTGAACCACTGGAGTCTTGTTTTTCATCAAAAAAGTTTGAATCAAGTGTGAAAATGTGCTGGAGCATTGTCATGATGGAGATGCCAATTTCCTGTTGACAACAACTCCAGTCTCTTGCACTGCACAGCATCATGTAGGTGATGGAGGGCTTCCCTATTACTCTTTGGTGATTGGTTGACCTTGTGGTACACACTCATGGTATAACACACCATGAGAGTCAAAGATAGCAGTCAGCATCACTTTAACGTTGCTGCACATTCGGTCTTCTTTGATCTTGGCGACATGAAATGCTTCCACTGTGACGACTGAGATTTGGTTTCCAGGTCATACCCATACACCTAGGACTCAGCACCAGTGAGTACGGTGTTCATGAAGCCAGGCTCACTGTTTGTGAAGTCCAGCATATCCTGCGAGACATCATCAGCAGCTTCAGCGTGCACTCTTTTCACGGCCAAATCTTCAGTCACAGTGGAATGTGTCAAAAAAGTGCTGATGCCCACCTCTCCCACAATTTCTTGAATAGTCACACAATGGTCACACATCATCACAGCATCCACTTTGGCAATGTCCTGGTCATTTCAGCATGTTGATGTCTGACAGCTCCGCGGCTCACTTTCCACCAATGTGTAGGCATCATAAAACCGGTTGTACCACTCCTTAATCTGTGTGATGCTCATAGCATTGTCACCAAAAGCCATCTGAATCTTCCGTATGGTGGTCTCCACATGGCTGTTGCCCCGTTTCTGGCAAAATTTGATGCAGTAGCGATGCTCCAGTCGTTCCATCATTTTCCTTGCGATTAAAAATTTTACTCAAATGGTGCTTACCAGCAACTGATCCTATCCGCAGGCAGGAAAAAATTCATGCATGCACACGAAGGTTCATGGTCAGCTCATGTTAGCTTGCTTCATTCAAATCCATCAGGTAATGGACCTCATATTCTCTTTAGTTACAAAAAAATATAAATAAATCAGGTATATCAGAGAGTTTTAATTTCATAAGTTTTTCATTGTTTTTATTTATTCAAAGTGTATTTATTCATAAGGTTCTCTGAATTTGGTATAACCTCCATCTATATCCTCCCTGTAAACCATAACTACTAGGGTGAACCCTTTCCACACAGTGCACAACATATTATTTATTTACATCAAAAACATTGTAATACAATCTTTTTCCATTACCTCAATTCTCAGCATTTTGAAAATTAAAAACTATCTTATATTCAAATATGCTACAATAATAATATAGCTACAGAGGAGAATGAGGAAGAGGCTCAGACAAATTCAGCAAGGGCAAGTGCTGATAAAGTGAACTGCACAGAAAATAAATTAGTAATGAACCTACATGTATATTTGGTAGTGAAAGTAAATCTTTATGTACTCTTTGAAACTGGTGTATACATATTCTACTAACCAAATGTTGGTTTGTGTTCTGCATTAAATGATTCTTCTTTAGATCCTTTGGTTGTTTCTGCCACATAGCAATGAAATAATGGGGGCTTAGCATCAAAGCCGTCTCTCTCAAGATCTGAAAAGTTGAGAAAATAATAAGTTTTCTTTAATAATAGCGACAATAAAACTACTGTTAGGCAATGAAAACAAGGAAGGATAGGGAAAATAAACAATAACTTACCACATATGAAGGCAGGAGGACCAGGACAAACACACTCTACAATATTCCGGTAAAAATAAAAAAAATTAAAAAAAAATTAATCACTTCATAGGTGGGACTAACATACAGCGCTTTGTCTAAACTGTGATCGCATCTGGTTACTTTACAGATTCTGTTTAGCAGTTGCCAATCCCTCATAATTGCCCCAAGAGATAAAGGTATGATCCCAAAATAAAACTCTGTAGACTTCCTTATAAATTCAAAATTATCTATTTTGCAAAAGTTCTCTTACATAAACTCAGTACCAGTACAATAGAAAAGCATCAAACTTCTATCCCCAATAAATTATTACAGGCTAAAACATCCTTGTACAATAAACAACTTCCACCTAACCCCTGGATGAAAGAAATTCATCTCGAAGGAAGTGTGATCCCGCACCGCTGTTGCATCACTACAGAAGTTCCCTCCTACATCTTACCAAAATGCCATCCTCACTGTTCAATTTCTGCCAGGAGACTGCTGCCACCGTGACTAGCATTGTCTCCCTATATGCATATTGGGCCCAGCGGACTCAGCATATGCTTGATTTGACAAAGGGAAACCTTGGTTTTATTCCAATCATTCTGAAATTATTGATATGTTGTGAAGCACGTTTTAAATATCAATTTTAGTTATGAGAGTCTTTCTGCTAGGTGTTATGGTTTTCGAGCTAAAGTTGTAAAAGCTTTAAATGTGTCATCATTCCTATAATTCTTGAGTCTGTCAACTGCTTCTGCTGTCAAAATATTCTATAAAAATTTCTTCAACTTTTGACATACAACACAGCTAGATCCAAAATGTATTTGATAGAGAAAATCTACTCCAGACTAGAGATGGGTCATTCGCAAGTGAACCAGTTCTTTAGAACAGTTCCTTTGATAGAGCAAGTAAGCAGTCGCTCACTAAAAGTGAGCGGTAGTTCTTCTTGGAAGCCGTAATGATGGTGGTGTGTCGGTCTCGATTGAACTTCAATCGAGTGTGCGCCAACAATATGTCAGTTTCGTCTTTGCCACTGTCGCCCACGGCCCAACTCATATTTGTTCTCTGTTCCTTGCTGTTCATTGTTTATCCACTCCGCTCTGAAAGAATAACAAATCTCGAAGATTGAGAAGAGCTAGTTCGTTAACAATGTTCTTTAATCCCATGGCTCAGCACGGAAAGAGCTAGGTGCTTCGCGACATTCTCTGATTCCATCACTCAGCACCGAAAAGAGCTAGTTCGTTCGCAACGTTCTCCGATTCCATCCCTCAGCACAGCTCGGAGCAGTGCCAATGGGAAGCTAGTTCTTTCGAATCTGACGTCCTGCTCCGCTTCTCTTTCTGCTTCTCTTTGTGTATTCCGGCTACAAGGGTGCCTTATGAAAGAATATTTTCAAAAGCTTGATAAATTTGCAATGAAAAAAGAAGTAGGTTGCTGAATGGCAAAATAAGTAAAATTTTGCTTGTAAACAGTAACCTTCATTTCATTTAAAGCAAAAAGTTCTTTAAAATTGATTCTACTTTATGTTGTTTAAATAAATTAATGTAAAATTATCTATGCTCAAATATCAAATATTCCCAGTAAGCCGAACAATATTTCATTGACTCTTTGATATGGCCTTTTATGCGTGAAAGTAATCTGGTAGTATTAAGAAACAAAAATGTTTCAGAATAAATAAAAAATAAATGAAAATAACCAATATGAGATTAACCTAAGTAATCAATATAAATGTAAAGAAAACTAACACATACTACACTCAAAATGGATATAACTGCTCATTTTCTTTAAACTGAGACAGTGAACTAGTGAACCATTGAAAAGAACTAGTTCTTTACCTAGAGTGATCAAATGAACACCGCTCTTTTTAGTGAGTCACTAGGCCCACCTCTACTCCAGACTATAATTGCAAAGTCAAGAAAAAAACTTTGATGTTGCTTATCTCCAACAATATGAGTGCTACCGGTCTGTAATATATTTCAAACTTTGCTAAATTTAATTCTCTATCTGATGGTGATATTATATCCTTGTTATCTATTTCCTTTAATGCTAATCTTTTGTTTCCATACTGACTCTTTGCAGTTGCCATTACATTTAAACCTTAATTTCCGTTTTGCAGCTTAAATATTGTGGGAATCTATAAGAAAATAGCTCTATGTGTTCAGTGAAAATTTCTCTTTAATTTGAATGTGCTTTCTATGCCCTCAGACCCACATTTCTGAATTGAAAAGTCAGCGAAATCTCTTATTTTGTCTAAAAAAAAACATACTTTCCTATCTTTCCATATGTTGGGTATTGTTTAATGCTGAAAATTTTGAGCTATGAATCTTTACAGTGCCTTGAAAATTAAGTCTGCTAAGTTAAAACTGATTTGGTGCAATCTTTTCCAAGTGCTTGCAAGATCACTAAGTTCACAATATCTCCTTAATACAATTTTCTAGACCCCAAGTGTTAGACTTCATTTGAATGATAATCTCATTTAACACCTCTCAAAATAAATGTGGCGAAAAGGCATTAAAAAAAAAGGTAACTTTCTTTATAGTACCTTCGAAAACTTTCAAAACTCTCCTTACTAACAAGTTTTCTGAATCTGAAACTACTTGAAAATATTTCTAACATGATTTTCTGTTTTTTTAAGGTATACTGACAAAAGTAAGGTTATGTGACTACGTGTACACATCAGACCTACCACACGACAAGGTGGGCGGTAGAAGTGGACGTGCGATATAAAAATTATAGACAAGACATGGAGCCTTGGCAATCAGGGGAGAAAATAGTATGTGCTGTATAGAAGTGAAGTGTTGATATAGGAGAGGCAAATGTAGATCAAGATAGCTTTTCACTACACTAAGTTACTTGTGTAGGTGTTTTAGCATTAAGTTCCATTGCTGACTGTGTTTAAGCAAGGATTGGTGTGACAGCTAGATGATTTTGTGGAGGGAGGAAAGTTGAGTAGAATGTTGGTGGGTTTTTAGGAACTATTGTTTGAATACTATTTGAGTGACAGTGAGGGAATGTGCAAAATGAAAGGCATCAAGGGTTGGGAGGAGTTGTGGATGGCAGCCAAGGATAGGCAATTTCATGGTTAGACCATTTGGAAGTATGTTGAAAAAGAGAGATGATTTATATGGAAAGGAGGAAGACATTAAAATTGTAGAATTTCAAGTGTGTTTCAGATTTTTACATGTTAATTTACAAAATGAGTATATAAATTTAATTTAATTTAATTGCAATGAAGCACACACTACGGTGGCAATTTCCCTACACACCCATCTCCCCCCCCCCCCCCACCCCTTTTTCTTGAACCCTCTAACATTTGCCATCTACAAATTTCAACTTTAAATTCTTTCAATGTTTTTGATACATTATTAATCATTTCCCTTGGGAACTTATTCCATTCCCTGACATCCTTAACTAAAAAAGAGAACTTTACTACACCTTCATACCTGAAATCGAGTGCCAGGTATTGGTCGTGGTCATTTTTTCACTTCCATGCATTGCTTTTCATTCTTATATCAATATATTTCGATTCCTCATCACCAATATATGTCTTGTACACTCCTATGACTCTCTTCACCCTCCGCCTCTATTCCAAAGACTCCTATTCCAGCTCTTTTATCATATTTGTTACTGCTTGAAGATCTCTTGGGCATGCAGAAGTATCAGTTGATCATTATTGAACAAATTTTTAACAGCGTAACGTGCCATCATCTTCAAGTTGCATCTGCTGACTGGCATGTGGAGCGCTCCCTCACGCCAATCAGCAGACGCAACCTGCAGATGAGGGCACGTTTCAGTGTCAAAAATTTGTTGAACAATGATCAATTGATCTGGCTGCATGCCTGAGAGATCTTCAAGCAGCAAATTTGCTGGGAAAACCTACAATTACAATTATCTGTTACTAATTGCGTTCTGTGATAATTTCCAGAAACGAATCTAGCAGCCCTTTTTTGCACCCTCTCCAACTCCTGTATTTGATACTCAAAATCTGGGTCCCATACTACACTACCATATTCAAGCAATGGTCTGACCAAAATTTTGTTACCTCTCTTGTACATCCCCTCATCACTCTGTCCAACAAATGCAGAATTCATAAACTTTTTCCTACTACCTGTCCAATGTGTCCTGTCCAATTAAGCTAGTTATCAAATGAAATGCCAAGATATTCAAATCTCAAGTCTTTAACAAGTAATTCTTAGCCCACCTTATATTCATAATCAACTATAAGTTTTTTTATCTGTGTATCTAATAAGCTGACTCTTCTTTGCATTTATCTTCATCCCATTTTACCAACCCAACTAGATGTCCTGTCCAGATCACCCTGCAGCTGTTTACAGTCCTCTGCCACTTTGATCCTTTTATAGATCATTGTCATCTGCGTACAATCTAATTTCTAATTGTAAACAATCTAACAATTACTCATTAGAATAATGAATAGCAATGGTCCCCCTTGTGGCACTCCCATTTTTACTTCCACTTCTTTTGATACTGCATTTCCTACCATAACTTTTTGTTTTCTACCTTTTAAAAATTCTTCTACCCAGCAAATCACTTTCTCATCCACTCCAATAGTTTTTACCTTATTTACTACCATTTTATGGCTCACTCTGTCAAAAACCTTTGAAAGATCTAATGATACAATATCAATTTGGCCTCCCGTATCCATTTCATCAAAAATATATTGCATATATCCCATTCACTGAGATTCACATGAATATGAGTGTACATGCCTAAAGCCATGTACACTCCTCACATATATTTCTGATGTGGTTGCATATCAATCTCTCCATTCATTTACCTACCACTGATGTCAAACTGATTGGCCTATAATTTTAGAATCTATTTATCACCCATCCTTTATGGACCAGCACTACTATCGCACATTTCCAGTCCTCTGATAAGCAGCAAGTATCTAGAATCATTTTAAATAATAATTCAAGATAAGGTTCAATGTCACATCCTGCTGTCTTTAAGATATCTGTATTAATATTATCTACACCAGCCTCTTTATATTTTTTCAGCTTTCTTAGTTCCTTCATGATATCCTCAGGATGAATTACAAATTTTTTGGTCTGCCCATTTCTAATTGCACTGTAAAGCTCGATATCCAATTTAGACCCTCCTGTTTCTGATTCATTGTCCCTAACACCCTCAGTAAACCAGTTACTTAAAATCTCTGCCTTTTTCAAATTCTCAGTCAAATCTTATTCTATAAGCATCCCAACACCCTCCCTTCCCCTCAGTTTTCTAAAACAGCCATAAAATTTTCTAGATGCATCTTTCAATGGTCCTCCTGCACTGAGAATAATCTTCATAAACCCATCTTTAGCCACTTTCTTAGCTATTATTAAGTCCATGTTTAGTTGTTTTTAATATTCCCTATTACCTTGCTGTCTCTTAACTCTGTTATGTTCTCTTCTTACCAACCTCTTTAACCTCCTCACCTCCCTATTATATTACACAGGTTCTCTACTTCTCTTTACTTTCTGTTTTGGACTAAATTTTTCTTCCCCCTTATTACCTCCTTGAACGCTTCGCACCTTGACTCTACTATACTTGTGTCTTCCTTTTATTTGCTGAAATGTTCTCTGAAATATCTTTTCAAGTTTGAAATCTGTGCCTTTTTATAATTGAACCTATTTCCCCATTCTATTTTGGCTGCTGGTTCACTTAATCTTCTAATATCCATCAGAACTGCTTCGTGATCGCTTATTTCTTCAGTTAATTGAGATCCTGGTTATCATCAGGCTTTATTAGGAATATATTCAAAATATTTTGTACCCTAGTGTTCTGCTCTACCACTTGTGTAAATCCTCCTTCCCTTATAAAGGTACTTGCAATTCTCTGTTCCCTTGTGTTATTAATCTTATTTCCTACCCAGTTTACATGTTGCAAATTCAAATCCCCACCAATAATGTCCATTCTATTCTCACCTCTGAAACCTGATTATGAATTTAATTTCTCCACAAGAGCCTCCGCTTCATCTGTCATTCTTCCACTGCCGTAAGCAGCCATCACCCTGATTTTTTTCTTTTTTACTACCCCAGAAATATACCCCAAGTAACTTACAGTTATGATCTATGAACACCAGTAAATGTACAGTACATACACGCAAAGTGGTTGAACAGCAAATAAAATCATAGCTTTAAATCAGAAAGTGAGATGAGAGTTCTCTTATTTGGGCATTTAGGTATCTATATAATATCACAAACCTTGCCTCATACTTCAACATTGAATGATTATACCTAGGAATCCTTCAACTTAAAGACAAAATTTGGCATTTAGCTATTAAACTAAAATAACTAAATACATTTCTATGTAAAAAAAATGCCAGATTTTGTATATACACACCACTTAAGGGAAAGGGGGCATTTTTGTGTTCTGTTCCTTGCATAAATTACCAAGATTTTAAGTGAAATCACATTTCAAACAGTGTGTATAGAGTTGTACTCAAAAGTCTTCCAATACTTGCATTTATTTTGAATTTTATTGTAATTGATCATTACAAGCACAATAATTTTTTTTTTTAAAGTTTTATTATGAGCTACTTTTGTCCATTTGCTTTCAACATTCTTTAAGTGTGAAGAATAAAATCATATATCAATATACCACAGATGTTAGGGATATGAAGCTTAAATTAGTAAATATAAAACTAGTTGCATATCTATCCATGTTACAAAGCTAAGTAATTAATAATTACAATTGTATTTTCTGAGGAAAACTTAACAAAGATCATGGCTAAAAGAATTTGTAAATCTCTTTTGTGCTACTCTAAATGTGAATAGGTATTTCTACTTCAGCTCCCTGAAAATGTGGAAATTCAAGAAATAATTTTTTTCAGAGTATAATGTTAAATTTTTACTAACCATCTAGTGTTATGCCGAAATTGTGTAGTAACTTTTCAAAGTCAGCAAGTTCCTGAAATCATAAGTAAAGAATCTGATTAGGAAATTAATTTTAACAAATAAAGGAGTTTATGAAATAGGAATTCAACCAATATGATTTTTCTGTCTCAAACATATTAATGTAATTCACCTTAGAGAAAAGGAAAAAATATAACCCTAATGAAGGAAGAAGCCAGAAAATAACTTAAAATTGTTACTGTAAGAAAGCTATGAACATTCTAAAAGAGTTTAAAATTATATCTTACAACATACTCCCATGAAAATGTTATTACCTCAGGAAATTTAGTAAAAATTTTACCATCCAATGTAATGTAATGAATGTGTCTTGTAACTATAAATAGTAAATGTTTTATTCGTAAGATCATCCTTGCCAGAATCCCAAAAGGATAAAGGATACTGAAAGCTAACATAATAATTCGTCTAAAAACTTTAGTACTTTCTTCATTACAGAAGCAAGCATTAAACCTACCTAAATGAGCTATCCATAAAACTAATTATGTATGTCAATAACTAGTTATGTCAATGATGTATCCAGATTTATCAAAAGCTTAAGGGGATATAAGTGGAACTGATTGGAATTATTTACCAGTGCAAGAAAAAACTCTGCCCTTACTTATCCCTAAACCTTCTTCCAGTGGTTAAGGTATTGAATAAAAAATGGAAAACTTCAACAAAGAAAAGTCAGTATATAATGCAAATATAGTTTACAGACCATCTGTCACAGATGTTGCAAATACTGTTCTGCACAAGTAAATAGCAAGTCTCACCAATTGTTTCAGAAATGATGGGGCTTGGTTGTGGGTTCGTGTGACACCCTTGTTAAGCACCTCAGTCATACACAAATATTATGAATTGTGTTCATCATTTTGGGTTCATTTCTGCCCTATTTATTTTATTTTTCCTTTCACCCCTGATTTTCATAAATTGCCTAAACATATTATCATCTCATTATTGTTGTATACAAGTAAGTAAAGTTTCTAAAACACCTAATGGTGTATTAAGGAGGATGAATGCTATGAGATGAGAACGTATCAAAACCAGTTATCAAATGCTACTTGTGAACTGTACAAGTATAATGAACAAGATGACAATTACTTCAAAGAGAAAGATAAATTACACCCAACACTCACCAAAGTTGAAGGGAGGAGGGCAGCAGCAAAAAACACACACATACACAACACAAAGAGCACAGTATTTCAGGTAAACCCCTTTGCCAAGAACATAGAAATAAGTGGCTGTGTTTGTGCGAACACCTGCTGTCAACACAGCAACACGCAGATTCTGTGTATGGTTGTGTTGACCACAGACACTTGCACAATCACAGCCCTTCTTGACAAGGAGTTTTTTGCCAAAAATATGGTGTTCTTTGTATTGTGTGTAATTTTTTTGTTGCTGCTGCCCTCCTCCCTTCAACTTTGGTGAGTGTTGGGTGAAATTTATGTTTCTCTTCCATATAATTATCACCTCCCAGCAGTTCTTCCAGCTCTATTGTTACTGAACAACATAATAAAATTCAATAACTTAGTAGTGTTGCACAAATAGCAAATAATTATAGGGGTAGATTCATTATTAAAGGATGGAGTGATAGATATATAGTGTACTGCACAGACATAAGAGGGGTGGGAATACGGGTTGGTATTAATTTGTAAGCTACCCTTAGCTCTATTTTCGAGATTACGTTAAAATCCGGCAAAGTTTGAGGTTCACATCAGTACACGATACCATAGTTAAAATCGAGATAACAACACTTTGAGTACAGAAAAGTAAATAAACAGCATATAGCAAACGTAAATAAACCACAAATTACAAGAAACCAATGATATTCCAGCAGGAAATAGGTTATTCCAAATAAAAGAAAATTTTCACTATCAGATCCTAATATTAGTTAGGGAGATATTATGAACAGATTTTAAGGAGGTAAATGTTAAATAACAGTAAATATAGTATCTAAACAAACTGTTTATCATAACTACTAAACATTATTCCAGAGGGAAATAAATTATTTCACTATAAAGCAAATCTAACCCTAAATTTTGCCATATACCAGATTTTGGTATTTCTGAATAAGTTTGAATACAGTAATAATTGTGAGAAGCTAATAAAAGCCAGGCCTAGACTTACAATAACAATAACTTCACAGTAAAATATAGTTCAGAGGAGATTTTAAAGAAATAAATACGATTGCTGGATTGCAGACTGAAGCAGGTTGACAACAGGGCCGTAGACAGGTTTAATGGGCCTCGGGCAATTTCTCCCGACCAGGCCCCTCTTACCCGCGGGGGAGGGGGGGGGTCGAGGGGGGTCACTTTTTTGACAACGATAAAACAAAACAAAAGTATTCAGATCCTTACAGTCAGCTGATAAAAAACAAAGCAAAAAATGTAAACAAACTAATTTGGCATTTAAACTATAGACAGTCAATTAGGAAATGTTTTACTATCTAAAGGTAGAGTTGAGATGGATCAATTTACCATTGATTATATTAATGATACTGATTGATTACAACTTTATCAATTTTCAAGACTTATATTAATTAAAACCGAGCAAAGCTCGGCCGCCAGGTACTCGCACACGCGCAGTAGGCTCATGCGCCTCGTGAGAACGTCGAGTCAGTCACTTCAGCTCCATAGATAGTTCCGTTCTCCACCGCCGAAGCGCCATCATCACTTACCGCGCTCTTAAATTTTACGTATCGTAGGCTACGTTTATTTGTTAATCAGCACATAAATTTTTATCTTATTGCATAAAGCTGCAAGAGGTTTTTTGCTCACATTAACTGGTTTTTTCTTTCCGTCATAAAATTATAAGCCTGTATGATTGTTAACAATTTTTAATTTTTGTTGTCGAAGGTAAAATTTACATAACCTAGATTTTTCCGGGCCCCTGTCAACAATTTATGGGCCGGGCCCCGGGCAAATGACCCGAAAAAACCGGTCTGTATACGGCCCTGGTTGACAATAACAGATTGTGATGTAATTCGACCATTTAAAAGCTCCAAAAGTAAATGTAATAATGCCATAGACCGCGGCAGAACACTGCCGGAGTGCAATGTCCTTGACCCACTCCTTTATAAGCGAGTGAGAGGGTGGGGGTATAAGCAGTCCAGGACAGTCCATTATATCGCTTGGAGGAGAACACACGTTTCTCGCGAGTGCTCCGGTCCGGCGCGCGGAGGCTTATTGGCGGGGAAGTTAGGCGTGATGGTATAATGGCCGACCGGCACCATTTCTAAGTTTGTCAAAACAAAGTAACATTTTCCGACATGAGGTTTTTCTAACGTTCAAGTTTCATTTTGGGGTGGTGCGGTTTGTTCTGTTTCATGATTTGTAATCTTCGGTTGATGATTTTTCTCCGATTGCCATTGCTAACTGTGACTTTTGTAACTTATGTGAAAATTTTCAAGAATATATTTCAGTTATCAGGATTCGGACTTTCATTTCTACATTAGTACCTTTCTTAAAGGAGGTTAATCTGTAAGTGGCGACCGCAGTAATTATTACAGTTAGCATCCTACATGGTTTAACACGGTTATAGAACTTTTTACAAACTTTGACAACTTTTTGGATGACTTCAAGTTTAGGTGCAGAAGCTGATACCCAAGCCCCGACATCGCGCTTCGCCCTAACAAATTTGCTCTAGGAAGTGTTGTAACAAATGTGAAGGGTTTAAGGATAGACTTCTCAATGGAAAATGTGGGGGAGGGGAGGAGGCCAGGACTATAAAATAATCATAAGAGCCTCAGTTGTTCAGTTGAGGAAAATGCTGCTCACATTTCCACAGACAATGTGGTATTTCTTGGTATGCTTGGGTTTAAAGATAAATCCTGCATTTGGCATCATGTACGGCATATTGTAAAGGTTCACAGGTTCACATCTTTGTGTATATTTAAGAGAGCTAGCCCGGATAATCTTTCCTTTGCCATTGAGGCACGCAACCAAGATTTTATTTTGCGAAGAGTAGAAAACGATCTCTCTGCGGTAGCTACGCTGACCGGGAGAGTTGACAGTATTTGTAAGAAGATTTTTATGTTAGGGTACAAATCTTGGTCGCATGCTTCAATGAGATGAGCTACCGAGTCTGGTATGACCGAATTGTTCTTACATTCTCTTTTCCATTTGGTCATCCAGAGTCGGTATTCATTTATAAAAGTTGATTCACTATCGTTAATGAATAGGCGATACATCTGGACCATTTTTTTTCACTTTGACAGTCTCGATATCGATATCGCAGTCCCTGACACTAAAATTTGGGTTAGGTAGAAAAACTCCCAAATGAAATAGGTCGAGTACCTCCGGAGACAATCTGTCCTCCAAATCATTAATAATGGAATCTAATAGAGGTATGTAGATTGATTTCCAAAAGTACTCTTCCACCGATTTTGCCTCATAATTGGACCCGTTTTGTTTGCCTTTGAACTGTACGTGGGTATTTTAATGTAATATCCAACTGTTTTGCTTGCTCTGTCGCCTCTGAAAATAATTGCTTGAATACACACTCGGCGTTTTGGCGTTTTGATCGTAATTCTTCCATGACATCCATCACTGCATCGGTGGCTTTTTTGATATCGACCGAAGCAGTTTGCAGGAATCGGCTCAACGAAACTGTAGTTCCTGAAATATATATAAAAAATCATTTTTTAACCTTTCTTAAAGAAAAAAAATCTTACATATAAATCGTTTTGTAATGTTTTGTATTCTTACCTAGAATATCGGTTAGGCATATCGATGATATAAAATCAGAGCTGCGTAGTGTTTGTAAGAGATAGTGAGCGCCACTTGAAGTGTCATCTTGCCATGTCGTTATTCTCTCCAGAGCGCTACAAATTTTAACCATATTATCACCCTGGAATTGTAAATGGCCGTCGTGTCTTTCCGCCCATCGTGTCTCGCATATACTTTGAATTGCCATTCTTCTGAAAATACTCTATGGCGTTTTGCAGAAGTGTTAGCAAACGCTACGAGTTTTTTCATTGTCCCAGTTGTGTTTCTACACGAAGCGACGTTTGATGACTTGGCCAAGGAGTTGTTTAAAACATGATTGCTACAAGGACAACGTTTTGCGTGAATTGCTGTTTTAGAGAGTTCCTGAACAGCACCTTTTACGTCGCATGCCATTACTGAACAGCTGTCAGTTCCTATCCCTACACAAAAAGATAAATCTATATCAAATTTATAGCAAAGATTTTCCACGATTTTCGCTAATGCGGTGCCTGTGAACCGTAATTCTTTTGTGCCGTCTGAGCTATCTCTTTCTTTACATTGAAGCATTTCATAGGCGTCGCAGAAACATAAAAATTTCTGAAGAGGAGGCGTCTCTATGAACGGTGTTCATGCTAAAAATCTGGCCATCGTCTCAGTGGCCACGTAATGGTATACTTTGACGACCACACAATATTATTGTTTTTATAATTGGTCGTAAACGATCTCTGTTTTGTGCCACTTGACTCTTTCTTTGAGTAGAAATTTGGTTAGCACTATCAACCTCAGGTTTATGATAATACGACAAAAAGTTCTTCCCACTTTCAACGGCCATCTTATGGTAATGATTACGTTGATGTTGCAGTAATAACCCGCCTTCACCTAGTAAGTTGTTAAAGGCTTTCAATGGTTTTGACACAAGACGTCCAGGGTTTGATCTAACGAAATCGGTGGCAGATTGAGTGGTAAATAAGGCACAATATTTGCAATACAGTCCCTGATCTTTATGTGACAGCACAAGCCAATGGAATTTTTCAAGATGTGATTTTTGCACATATTTTCTGTAAGTTTTTCCGTGTTTTTGCAAAACTTGGTGTGGAAAATCATAGTTAGGTGAAGGCACCCAATGTTTTTCTAGTAGTGCAGCTTTAGTTGCATCAGGTAATTCATGCATGTTTTTTTTTTTAGAAATATAGTTTCCAATATCTGAAGCAAATTCAGAGTTCAACGACAAGCCACTAGATATGGTTGATGATGATGATGCTGTTAAAGCCGTAGACGTGGACTGATCTGAAGAAGAAGCAATATCTAAATCATCATTCACTTCAGCTGGAGGACTATCAATTTCACTACCAGTACTCAGTGCCCCCGGCTCAACCTCAACTCTAGGTTTTTTTAAGAAATATGTGTCAATCTTTCGCGTTAAAGCAGTATTATAACTCCACTTAGAGCCACTTGTACCACCACCATCACCCTTATTCTCCACAATAATACGCTCGACCTCATCTCCCTGTGAAACAAACAATGCAGGAAAAATTCAAACCAACATGCAATGCACAAGCCAGCTTTTCAAAAATCTTAAGAATTGGTGGGAAGTAAGACAGGTTTTTAAAATTTATTTTAGGTTAGGTAAAATTTAGATTAGCTGTAGGGCTGTGACTTATGTAAAAGGTAGGCATATTACCTACCTGAACTGAATCTATTTTCTGTTCTGTTAAGGATAGTCCATAAACCACGTATCTCCATTTTGGACTCTGCTGCCCCTCCCCCTCCCCCCATGTGACCTAACGTGGATTTTGATTCTACCCCCCCCCCCTCCCCCGCTGGTGCCATGTAGCTCTTTTGAACTAATTCTGCCAAATGTTTTGTGCAGTTTTCTCATACCAGACTTTATTTATCATTATCGAGTATTCATTGAACACAGTAGATATTTGCTTTATTTACTTTTTCCTTTAGAAATTCGGAAGAAAATGGTGACACTAACCATTACTACAAATTCTGGAATATCTGGAGTATTTAAACATTTGATCCGTGCGCCAAGGAAGGTTTTTACAAAGAAATGAAACTTTAACATTGAATACTTTTTTCTTTAAAAAATGAAATGTCCAAAGATTCGGGGAAGAAATAACAGAACTGACCCTCCTCTAGACATTTAATCTTTCATTATTAGGTGATAACTACTCGATTAATTATGAAGCACAAATTTATTGAACTTTCATTTATTTAAATATTTATTTTGATGGATGTTTTACCGTTGTTATATGCAATAATTCCTCATTTCATAACCTACTTAAATTTAACGCAACAAAATATTTCAATGAGCATTATATCACTTAAATGAAATAGAAAAATAGGATGAGTATTCATTTTTCCTCAA
This sequence comes from Vandiemenella viatica, assembly GCA_031002005.1. Taxonomy (NCBI): domain Eukaryota; kingdom Metazoa; phylum Arthropoda; class Insecta; order Orthoptera; family Morabidae; genus Vandiemenella; species Vandiemenella viatica. The sequence goes on along the minus strand of JARYHS010008074.1, from coordinate 166,070,855 downwards.
ATTAATTACTAACCAGCTATGACTGAGGAGGGACTGAGATATGATACCACAGTTGCGTACAGTCAATGTTACAAAAACCTGTAAACACCGCTATTAAAACACTTTGATATGAGTAATATTTTTATGGTTTCCAAAATTATTATGCAATCGTTGTTAATTTAATTTATCACAGTTTAATTAATCATTGCCAGATCTAGCTATTTTAATCAAACATTATAAATAATTATAAATCAGCTAGAAAAAATTATTTATCCATTCATCATTCCTGTGCGAAAGTAGGTACCAAAATTAGTCAAGTAATGATTATAAAAAACAGGTTTACACCTAATAGGACACGTAAATAAATTCTGTTATTTGGAAAGCAGCATTGGAACTGATGGGTGAAGCAGGAATGATGAAAGAGGAATAGCTAGCGATGGAAAAAGTTTCAATTATTATAGTCTAGGACTCAGAAAGAACTCTTTATAACACTCTGAACGGGAAAAAGTATTTTTCGGTCTTAATGAAAACTAGAAAAAATGAAATTGAAACTTTGAAATGTGATGCTACAGAAGGACACTGAAAATTAAGTGGACAGATTAAGTATAAAATGAGCGTGTTTTCGAAATACGGGCGAGGACAGAAATTTGAGGAAAAGTCTCACGGAAAGAAAAGACGGGATGCTGGGTCATATGTTAAGACATGCGGGATTGGGAAGTAAACAGGTAAATTACAAATGTACGAATACATTTCTCATACTTAAACAGGGCCACGGCTAACAATGTGCATGCATACAACACGCTTACTTTTCAATTAGTAGATATGTCTGCGCGAGTGTGCTTACCCGGCCCATAGTCATCTCTTTTTCCTTATACAAGTATTCATGTGCCAAAAAAGAAACAGATAATATTTTGTCAAAAAGGTGACATAAAGTGTCAGCATATCGTCTACGGCTCTTTGCTGCGTTCCGAATCACGCACGATTCATGATTCATTGTGTTCTTTAAAATTTTATTAAGGCATATCGGTTATTATCATCAGCCTATCGATCTCAATAGACCGTAAAAGTGTGATGTCACAAGTCTATTAAGGTTGTGGGCATGCCCATCATGCCCACAACGGTGGGTCCGCCCTTGACATAGAGATTACTGAATTATCGATTCCACAGAATAAATTAATTTCTTATTACCATAATTGTAATATGGAGAAAGGGGAAGTTACCATTTTTGTTAAAAATAAAATTTAAACTAACGGTGCATTTCCAAGTAATTTTTGTATAGAACAATACTTAGAATAGCGTGTTACAAAATTACAATATGGTAAAATACAGCTCACAATTAGAGCAGTCTACAGGGCTCCCTATGGAAATTTCAGTCTGTTTTTATTAACATTAGAGTCACTGCTGCTATGTTTTGTAAGTAAAAAACAAATAGAGTTATGTGGAGAATTCAGTGTTGACTTTGTCAAACAGAGACTAAGATATGGAAGCCTTGATTTTGTCTTTTAAGTTAAATATCATTGCGAATTTCCCTATAAGAATACAAAATAATAGTAGAAATGCAACTGATATCTCTCAGTACATTAATTACAGCATATGCCAGTTGTCAGGGACAAAGCTGAAACGGGGAGTTGGTAACAGCTAATATCACCTGAACCAGATGTTGTCCAAGATTTTCTAAAGTTATGAAACCGTGTAGAATTAATATTGCTAACAGTTCAAATGACCACAGTCGCCACTTGCAGGCTTAACCTTCTGCAAGAAAGGTAGTATGCTAATAAATGAAAGTCTCAAGTCGAAATCAAAAAGTCATATATTCTCCAAAATTTTCACATAAATGTTATAATCACTGTTAGCACAGGCAATCGGATTGAAATCGTCTCCAAAAATTACAAGTTGAGATTCCAGAGCATTAAACCGCTTCTCCCCAAGTTGAAACAGAACAAAAGTTTGAATTCACATGTTCATCCAAATTTTCAAAATGTCCGCCACTACGCGTTCTAACAAGGTCAGACAACCACACCAGACGCCATGATGTAGGTTACCCATGAACACCTTCAACCAAAACCTCGCGAGACCCGAACGTGCTCTCACACGCGCTTCAACATCGAGACTGTTCTATCGGCGTAGTGGTGTCCTATCACAGTTTCCTTATATAGGAGTTGATCCCGTGATGACGTATTTCTACCGTGTCCTTCCGCGCTCCTAGACATCCCCTACTGTTCGATCTAATAACTTCCTTAATACTAGGTTAATCTCAGCAAGTAAATGGTAAAAGTGATGGGTGTTACTAGACGAAGTGTATAGTGCCTGAATATTGTGTTAATTTTGCCTCTCCGAAAACTTGTCGACATGGTTGATTTTTGCAAGTCTTACAGCTTTAGTCAAAATTTTGTTATTTTTAAAATTGGTTGTAATTATCAATGTGAAAGTAAGCTTAAAATATTATTCTCGATTTTAGGTTCTCCCAGAATGTCTACTTAACTGCGCATTTTGAAGTTTATCTTGTCTCTGTAGCTGTTACCACTGAGACACAATAAATTGTTTAGTGATTTGCACGTGTGTTGGGTGTCAATAAAAATAAGAAAATCTATAACATCGGTTCTATGGCTTTTTATAACTTGAAATTAATCTGTAGGAAGCTAAAAGAATGGATTTTTAAGATAAACTAATTTTTATCCCGGAATCAAAGTAGGTTATTGAATGATAAATTGCCAAAACTGGGTGTTCAATTTTTACGTGTTAAAACTATATTTAAAAATACTTAAAGTGTTGGAAACTATCAGATTTAATTGAATTTACTTCACTTTCGGACTGTTTTATTTTATTCTCTACTTTATATTGTGTGGCAGTGTTTAAAATCAGTGTTGAAGCATTTTATGTGTGCAGTGTCTGTAACAAATTATTTCATGATCGGATTAACATTCAACAGGTTAGTGAAATGCCTTAAAATGTGTTTAGAAAATTAATTATGGGTGTAAACTGGTATTTACATGCTCTTAGAGCTTTTGAAATGGCTTTAAAGTGCTGGAATTTATTCCTGAAAGTTGGACAAATTAATCGATTTACCGGCGTCTATTTACTCACTGATATTTCATATTCTACGGACTGAAACTATTTAAAACCTATTAAAATTGAAAGATTATTTTATTTACTGCTTGTTTTTCTACTTTTAAAATCCTGAAACTACTTAAAAGACCAAAATTATGTATGTGACTGTTTAAGCAAAATGAGTATTAAAAATCCAATATAATTTCTTCTTGTGGTTACTAGATGCTTTAAAACTATCAGAAACCTGTTAATTTATCTACTAGACTGTCTCAGGGATTATTATTGCTGTTTTTGGGGCTTTAAGATGGTCAAGTTTCATTACAATGAATTATTTTCATTTCTGCTTCAGACTGTTATTTTATCATCCAGTTTATTTCTTTGAAAATCCTACTAAACTATCTTTAAATGTGAAGTTATGGTTATGGTGCGTCTAGGCCTGTGTATTATAGGTTCTTTATTGCCTTTACTGTGTGAAATTCACTTCAAAAATACCAAAACTGATATCTGTCAAGATTTTTATGGTTAGATTTTTCCTGTATGGATATTACTTATTTATCTCTGGAATGATTCGTATTAAACATGATAAGGGTTTTATTTATGCATTCTACTTGCAATTATTTAACATTTACTTCGTTTAAATCGGTTCCCAATATCTCGCCAACTAATGTTAGTATCTGTTATCGAAAGTTTATTCTTATGTGAAATAACCTATTTCCTACTGAAATATCCTGGCTTTAATGCAGTTTATAGTTTATTTATGTTAGTTATGTGTGATTTATTCACTTTATTATACCTGTGGTGTAGTTAACTCGATTTTAATTGTGGTACCGGATACTAAAACAAACCCCAAACTCGACCGAAATCCTACTAAATATTTGAAAATAGAATGAGGGATACCTTACACAGTAATAAGTAGTATCTCAGACCATGATGCCCAGCTATTTGGTATCATTTCCAGAAGCATTGTAATGCAGATAAAGATAGCTGGGTATACAAAAGAAATATAAATGAATACAATATAAAAAAAAATTCGCAGATTGATTAGATATTGAAAACTGATCAGAAGTATACACTTCACAGAGTGTTAATAAAAAATCTAATTCCTTTCTGAATATACTGCTAACACTGATTGAAGGACTTTTAAAAAAAAAAAAAAAAAGTTGTCAATATATCAAACCTGGTGGATTAGAAAGATTATTAGAATTTGTAGAAAATTGAAAGAAGACAATTATATAAAAGCAAGAGAATCAGATAGCTATACAATAACAACTACCTATAAACTAACTAAAATGCAAAGAAATGTAATGAGAAAAGCCATGCACATATATCACGGAGAATTCCAGCAATAACATGGAAAATTAAATGGAATATAATATATTAAAAAGTCTATAAATCACTCATAAGACATAAAAACTATAACAAACAGTAACTGTGCATAGTGGAGTGAAAAACTTCATAAAATATTCAACAGCAAATTAGACAGAGAAAAATAAACCCAAGATAGTGCCTTAAGGCTTCTTCAGACCAGTAACAGTCACAGAAATCTCATGGAATAATTAAAGGCTATAAATTCTTGTGGCTATGAAAATATTTCAAGTAGACTAATGAAAAGATTTTCAGTCTACATAAACCATGTACTTGCCCGCATCTGTAATGAATCCCTAATGCAAGTGGTATTTCCATATAGACTAATATATGCAATTGTATAACAATTAAAAAAAAAAAAAAAAAAAAAAAAAGGAGATGTGTCATGCGTGGATAACTATCATCCAACTTCTTCCTGGATTCTCAAGGATTTTTGAAAATCATAAATCATAGAAAAATGAAACTTGTTATATACTATAATATCCTTACTTCACAGTTTGGATTTAAAAAAATGTGATCCACAGAAATGTCTAAATGTTCAATTTAAATAACATATATGAGGTGCTGAGTGATAAAATGGGCCCTATAGAATTTTTTTGTGATAGTGCAAGAGCCCTTGGCTGTGTTAATAATAAAATAATTTTGAAAAATAATGGAATACTATGGTATAAATGGGACTGCACGTAAATTGGTTTAGTTCACATAAAAAGTCAAATGTCCTTTTTGATTCTAATATCAGATGCTTCATTAGACAAGGGGAAAATAAAACATGGCATTGCACAAGGTTCTGTCCTAGGACTCCTATTGTTTTTATTTTACATCAATGATCTTCCTGGAAACTTATCTTACAAGGCTAAGTGCATTTTATTTGCATATAATACTAACTTCACTATAAAAAGAAAAAGCAGTAAACTGGAATTAAATGCAAATGAAGTACTCAGTGAAATAACAAATTGCTCAAGGCAAACACATTAAAAGAAAGTTTTGATAAAACAATAAATTATTTACAGCAAGAGTTGTATATAAATTATTTAAAAAAATATAAATTATAAAAAAAAAACAATCTTGGAAACAAAGAGTATAAAATGACTTCTCAATATATATATTCTCTCAAGTACTTTATTATAGATCATTTTCATTTGCTTACATCAAATTCACAGGTACACAATTTCAAAACAAGAAGAAGAAAAAATAACATGTATCAAACACAAGGATCATATTATTAGTACAAAGAAGAGTTAATTACTATGGGAAACATCTGTTTAGTAAATTTCCCAAAAACATAAAATGCTTTTTAGATAATAAAGATGTATTTAAAGAAAAATTGATGGATTGTCTAATTGGCAGCTGTTTCTACTCCATCAAAGAATTTGGACAGCAAAATTAATTGCATCTGATACAGTTTTTATCAATTTCATTGTAAAAAGTTTACATGGAAAAGAAAGGGAAAATACACCCAACACTCACCAAAGTTGAAGGGAGGAGGGCAGCAGCAACACAGCACAACACACAAACAAAGAAAAAACAATATTTTGGGTGAACAACAACAGACTGTCCAACAGTCTGTTGCGTTCTATGAGTGGCTGCGTCCTACGCAAGTCTTGCGCAAGACCAGCCACCTCTCTGTTAACTTGAAAAAGGGGATTTTCACCCGAAATATTGTTTTATCTTTGTTTGTGTGTTGTGCTGTGTTGCTGCTGCCCTCCTCCCTTCAACTTTGGTGAGTGTTGGGTGTATTTTCCCTTTCTTTTCCATGTAAATATTGCCTCGCGGCATTTCTTTCCTTTCATTGTTACTTTCATTGTAAAAAGTAGTATTTATTTTTTTGTAGCATATAAATTTTAACTATGATTATTATTAATCATGCAAGTTTATATATTAACCATGACATGTTCCACATCCCAAAGGTCCTTCCTCAGCAGAGATCTATGCAACAAGAGTAATAAATAAATAAAATAGTTATGACTTGGTATGGGAGGACTTCTGGAGAAGTATAAAACAAAAGATAAGGATCTTTGCTGCTTTCCACAGTTTATTTCTATAGCTTTTTCCTTCATTATGATTTTTTTTATTTTTTTGAAGAATTTCCTCAAAAAATTATACCATATGCCATGACTGAATGAAAAAAAGAGGAATATGCCTATTTCATGAATAGTCCAGTAACAGGGTCGTAAACAGGGGGTCTCACAAACATTATATCACGTGGAAGATTTTTTTTTTTCTTATCCTGTACATATTGGTGAGAGTATGCAGAAATCAATTTTCTGTGGGCAAAAAACATAAAAAATTTTTCAGTTTTTCGTCTATAACTCCTTTCTGATGAGTCCTAGCAGAAAAACTCTATTTCTAATTTAAAAGAGGACAAAATTTCCTACAACTTTTGTAGTACAAACTTTTTTCTAAACTTAAAACTAAGCGAGCTACAGTTCTTCGAAAATCAGCCAAATTTCAGACTTTTCCTAAAAGATGGGTTTTTGCCTACTTTGCCACTCCAAATGACCTGAAACCCCAGTATATATAACTGATATATATATATGTATTTCTATATGACATAGTAATATACGTACTACACTTTGATTACTGATGGTCAATTCAATAATCATATAGCATTGTTGGCTGGGAGATACCGAAGGATTGTTCAGCCGCTCCTTTGTGGCTATCTAAACTGACCAAGTAATAGTACTGGATGCAGGGAACCTACAACTTAAGGTGGAATCCAAACCACAGAATCGTTTTGGCTTACTTCATACTACACAGCAAGCTGTTGCAGAGGTGAAGGTCGAGTCAATGACCTTTGAAAATCACTGCTGAGACCGGGATTTTGATCTCCAGTCAAATACCTTAACCACTGAGCTACCAGTCCGTTATATTACCTGATGGTATTTGTATCAGTTTTAAAAACGGATTTGCAAAATTGAAAACATAATATTATGGAACAAAGTTTATTTATGCAGTCAAAATTAAGTCATAATAAGTAAAAAATAAGTCATAAATCGATTTCTTTTCCATTTTAATGGATTGAAACAATGTTTTCCATTTGAATTTGTTCCATAGTTCAAGGAAACGAAATTGTCTCTATAGGAAGCATTTAAATCTATTCAAGATGCAGCACCCAACATAAAAAGATTTGTTCTGAATGGATGATGCCTCCTGCATAAGGTTATGTGGCATCGTAGTGAAGACCTCGGCTGCTTCTGTGGAAAATATGAAGCCTAATTAACATCACAGTTATATTTTTCGGATACCAAAGTGATGCTGCACAGAGAGGAATAAAGTCATCTGAAATGTTTTGTAGTTTGAAAACTTGATACTTCAGCAGACATCATTTTCAGTGAGGAAACAAGTGCTGCAGTGACGCAACAAATGAGAGCAGCAAGAACCATGTAATATTGATACTAATGCAAAAACTGAAAAAGCAGGCATACAAGATCAACAGGCAAAACAAGATGCAGATGGATTGATCATTGACGCAGCTATTTCCCAAACAGCAAAATCCGACAGTGTGATAATTCTAAGTGAGTATATTGGCTTTCTCATTTCGCTAATGGACCTTGGTAACACTTACGAGTTTGAACCCACACATATCCTCTTCATCCATGCATTTTCAGGATATTATACAATATCAGCATATTTCAGCAATGGGAAAGAAAAATTCTGCCGCCTCATTCAATACTAACCATATCTGAAAGTAACATGCATGCTAACTTCTCAGAATTCCTAGTCTCCACAGACTAGCATTTGGAGAACATGCAGGGGAACAGCTCATCTTGGAATGGTACGGAAAAATTGCTTGTGAAACATTGGAAGGCTCAGATATGAAATGTTTATGAAATCTGTCCAAAAAAATGCATTCAGGCTAGCACAGTTGCCACCAAAATAAGATGAGGCAACGTTTCACTCAATATGCACGATCCACGAAGTAAAAGATGGTTGAGTCGAGAAGCGTACCCATTGCCAAGGGGATGAAGGAAAGGCTCGTCCAGTCTTATTTCAGTTACAACGCATTCAGGCGGACGCCGGTTCGAATCCCCATCCGGGCATCCAGATTTGGGTTCTCCATGATTTCCCCAAATCACTCCAGCCAAATGCCGGGATGCTTCCTTCAAAAGGCCATGGCCGAAATTCCTCCCATTCATTGTCCACAGTCCCATCGTGCCTCTAATGACCTCGACGTCGACGAAGCGTAAAGCCATAAGAAAAAAAGTAACAAAAGACACTGTGCCTAAGTTTACTCCGAGGGTTGTATCATATTCCTGCATGAAACCCTATACGCCACCATGTAGCTGTCGCTGATCAGGACTGCACTGTTCAGCTGCTTGCAAAAATTGCTCAGGCCTGTCTCGTGTAAATGTTCCTAAAATGTAGTAGATAAAGGAAAGGAAGAGTTCTTTGATCTCAAGGAAGCAATTCCTGATGCAATGGATGAATGAGACACAATTCATTGATAAGCCGGGACAATCCAAACGGAAAAGAAATTGATTTTGAATTAATTTTTTAACTTATTACGAATTTATTATGACTTAATAACTTTGCGCCATAACATTATGGATTCGTTTTCGCTCTATTATCATCAGAAATAAAGTGATCTGGTAGCTCAATGGTTAAGGCGTCTTACTGGAGATCGAAATCCCGGTCTCAGCAGTGATTTTCAAAGGGCATTGACCCAACATTCAGCCAAAGCTTGCTGTGTAACATGAAGTATGCCTGAATGATTCTGTGGTTTGGATCTGCATCTGGTACTATTACTTGGTCAGGTAAGATAGCCACAAAGGAGCGCATTGCATGGTGTATCGGATACACTGTCACCTGGCGGTTGAACAATCCTTCGGTATTTCCCGGCCAACAATGCTATACGATTATTGAATTGACCATCAGTAATCAAAGTGGAGCACATATATATAGGCTACTGTTTCATATAGAAATACATGTCAAATCGGTTTATTAGACTCAGTCTCACAATACACAATGACAGATAACGGAGTAATATCGCCTCAGCAGTCAGGCAGGAAGAGAGAGCTCCGTGTGCTGTGCGACGTCTTTAAGTAGCCCCTCGTAGATATCGCTGTGGTGCTGCTCGCTGTGTCTGCGGCGCTCTCTAGCAGTTAGACCCATACTCCAGATCTGACATACATATATACCAGTTATATATACTGGGGTTTCAGGTCATTTTGATTGGCAATGTAAAAACCCAATTTTTAGGAAAAGTCTGAAATTTGGCTGATTTTTGAAGAACTGTAGCTCACTTAGTTTTAAGTTTAGAAAAACATTTGTACTACGAAAGTTGTAGGAAATTTTATCCTCTTTCAAATTGGAAATAGTTTCTTGCTAGGACTCATCAGGAAGCAGTTATAGACGAAAAGCTGAAAAAGTACCAAAGTTTTGATGTTTTGGCCACAGAAAATTGTGCCGAGGATGTTGGAGGTCGAAAACTTGGTTTCTGCATGCTTCCACCAATACATACAAGATAAGAAAAAAAAATCTTCTACGTGATATAATGCAAGTGAAAACTACCCCGTTACTGGACTATAATCCCAGCTGTCATTAGTACAAAAGTGTCTTGGTTTAACTTCTCCAGTAGTAGTAATGTGATATGTTCATGTCAACTGACATTTTCGTTTATTAGAATGCCAACATTGTGTTATTTTTATAATTTATATTGAAATCTTGCTGCTCAGAATTTATTGTTTTAAACTTAATGTAATGTGTTTTATAAAATTTTAATGAGTTTGCCTTAAATCTATTTGCTGCATTTGCATTTAATTGGTGAGCGCCTTAGAATTTGCGTAAATTCTAGTTTTCTTGGCTATAGAGCATAAGGGAGGGAATAAGCTTTCCAGTAAACAGAAAATTTTTCAGTTAGCAACTACAGGACATGAGAGACACGTTTCATGCAGAAGCTGATACTGCAGCCTAACTCAGTAAATAAGCAGATTTAAAAACAGTAAAGTCACCCAACACACAATACAAGCTATAAATAAACAATTTATAATAGTAAATAACCTTTAAACTAACCTGAGACAGGGTAATCCATTATTATCCAATTTGTAAACAGTCAATTTTGGTTACGTTATAATTTCACTAATTCTTAACACTTTTCGGTGCAGTAAAGTAATTTTATAATAATAATAAACAGAAAGAGGGTTAAATTCACAAAAAATCAGTAATTCTAGGCCGTGTAAATAGAGTAAACAAAATTTTAAACACTTCCTTAGGCACACTTGCAGTTTCAGCATTAAATAACGATACGTTTTCGATAATTTCCCGAACTAAAAAGTAAATTTCCTGAAAGAGTAAAGAATCTAGTATAACACATTAAAGTTTCAAAACATTCGAGGCAGTAGAACAGATATTAAATTAATTTTCAAGTTATTACGTTGTAAACTAAAACGTGGTAGTTTTCAAAATTGACAGTGAATAATTGAGACCATTTCCATAAACAAAACAACGTTTAAAACACATAACTAAATAAAAGGAAAATTCAGCTAATTACACTTTTTCGATATAAACAACACTTGAAAAATTGTTAACGAGAAACCAAAGTTTTTCCAACATGTTATCTAGGCAGTCTCAACCTAGATTTTAGAAAGAGACATAACTTCTCTAATACACCACCGATAATAGTAAAAGTTACATTTTTTAAATCAGGAGCAAACACAGAACATGTTGACATTAATTTAAACACAATAATTTGTAATCCAGCAGGAACTTCAAAAATTGCACAAATTAAGAAAGAACTCGGGGGTTCGCCAACTGTTTTTAGGAAATGCATTACCATTGCGCTCACACACTTAAATTATTTACAAGAAGATGCGTTAATTTAGAATTATAGTCATAATACTTTTAATAAACCTTAAGGGCCAGGCTACACACTGTTAAATTTTGAACATTAACTATAATTACATTTTTTCAGACTATTTTTGTCCAGCAGTAGATTACAGTTAGCATACAACAGAGAGTATATATTGGAGTGCTTAGGCCGTCTGGTCTGTCTTGTATTGGGGATTCTTGTCTTTATCGATTGGTCTTTATTTTCAAGTCGCAAAGTAATCATGCGCTACTGTGTTTCGTTGGGTGTCAGTCAGCCAAGATGACTTCTGGTTGTTTTGAACTTTGAGATGCTACATGTGCATGATACACCGCCATGTTAACCTTTCCCGCCAGTGACGGATGCTAGCATTGACTATGGACTTATAAATTTTCTAATGGGGTTTAGTCTGGTACTTCTTCCTCTTCATGACTTGTGATTTTTGGAGACATTTAGTTCGATTGCCAATTCGACTGTAATTGCTATTTTTCAAAAGTGACTGTGTAATAAATTCAAAATTTTCATCAAGTGGACTTTTACATGCTTTCATAGTGAACAGCAACCTTTCCCTAGCTTTTGGCTTAAGTAAGCTTTGTGGTGACTGATAGACTTTACAGTTGAATTATCCAGGCATATACTTGGTCATTAAAATTTATTAATGTAAACTTAGTGGAACTTTCAACAAGTCAGAATTCAGTTAAGGTAACTAAACCGATCCTACACCCGAGTATCAGTTTATTCCTTTACAAATACCAGTTTTTTTTTTTTTTTTTTTTTTTTTAGTAAGTTTACTGTAATATGCAAATAAAATACTGTTAGTCTTGTTGCAAAAGTATCCAGGAAGCTCACTGAAGGGGGAAGGAGTAAAGCTCCTGGGGAAGGGAAGGAAGACCAATAGACTGACACATACATGAACATTTGTTTGAGGCCTTGTAAAACAGAAATAAGGAGACATAAAAACACCAAAAATATCTACATTAAAAACCAAATTTTAGTTTCATTCTCAATATTTCTCGGTATGTGATTGCACATTTTAATAACAGGTTCACTATAATTTTTTATGGTTAGATGCAATTGCTTACTTGGATATGTGATTTAAAAAAAAGGGGGAAGAAGGAGTATTTTTAAAGGATTTTGGTGTGGACTAAGACATAGTAATTGTTAGAACATTACAAACCTTCATAAGACGATATAGTTCCTTGCAGTCCTCTCTTCTTGCTTCTCTAATAATTATATTATCCATAATTTATAATAGCATACCTGAAAAAATATTAAAGATGATAATTACATCAAAATAAATTCTCAAACTTTATCTTTAATCGAATTGTAAAGTCCTAGTAAGAAAGAAAGAAAACAGTAAATCCCGTGAGAAAAGAGTAAATTTTTAAGGCAGAAGTGTTTGTTACTAAGTAATAGAGATATATATAAACTTTGATAAAACTTTTAGTTTAAGAAATTGAATCATTCTAGCCTCAACATAGTGTTTAAGAACCATAATAAACCTTGTCCTGATAAAGGAATTTGATAAACACTCCTTATTTCCCAAAAAAAAAAAATCTAGTTTGGAGGTCATGTCTTCATATCACTTTTGAACTAGGGTGTATCGAAAGATAATCAATAAATGATTACTTTTAATAGATCTATAAAGGGTCAGAAAACAATTTTTTTTTTTTCAGAAACAACAGAAAACATAATTTACGGCCAATGGTTATATTCGAATAACTTTCAGTCCCTTGCAATGTTGTTCGAACCCTGGTTGTAGTGAAGTAGAACTGAATATTCATCAATTGATCATGAATTAATGATGATAAATTTTGTATCTTAGGTCTTTATATACAGATTGTGGTATTTTAGACATAAAAATGTATTTAGTTATTTCAAATTAAAAGATTAAATGCCAAATTTTGTCACTAAATTAAAGGAATCTCAAAACAGACATCTTTTTAAACAAATCCTTTTAAACACAAGGGGTGGAAAATGTAGAGCCTCTTCCAACTATATGTCACACTCTGCTTCACATGTGGCACACTGTTTGGACAGACAAATCACTGACGACTGAATGATTCCCGGTATAAGGATTTCACAGGGAATGCAGAAGGGAATGGGAAACCAATGAGTTAAACATCCAAAAGGTAGCCAGAGGGCATGTAATCATTTCAAATTACATACAGAATGATGGCTTTTTCTTTCTTTTGGCATTATGCCTTGTTGGCATCGAAGTAATTAGAGGCAAGAAAGGACTTGGGGGAAGGAATGCTGCCATGGTCTTTTGAAGGAACTTTCCTGGCATTCAATTTCGGGAAACCTTGGAAAGCTGAAATCTAGTTGGCTGGACAGGGATTCAAATGCAAGGCCAGAGCATTGCCACTCATACACCACGTTCCATGTAATGATAGCTTCTTCCTGGTTAAAATAGTCTGGTAGTAAAATAGTTTCCCAGCTCGATTCCCAGTTAGTGACTGCTCTGAATGGAGAGAAACTTTCTACAAGTCGGAGAGTGCAATGTTCGAAGTAGGAAGCAGGTAGATTAGAGAACTTAAAGTATAAGATGGATAGGTTTGGAATTAGCGAGACTACAGAATTTCTGGTATGGTGAATTTAGAATAATTAGCACACAAGTAGTCATTGGATTTGTAATGAGCAAGAGAGTAGGGTCACGGATAAGTTGTTATAAACTGTTTAGTAACAGAATTACTTGATGAGAATCAAAGTGTAAGGTACCCTTTAGTTCACCAGAAGCATTCCCACTAGCTACCCCCAGAAGTAACATATTATATAGATCGTCTCTGAAGTTACTAATGTTGGACTTGGGAATTTTACATAAAGTAATTGTCAACTTGAAGGGATTTTCCTGCATTTATTTCCAGGGTAAAAACTTGCCATAAGAATCATTTTAAAGTGTATTCATTATATCTCGAAGAATTTAGTGTAAGAGATAATTTGGTTTGTTGAAGTTTTGGAACACGTGATTAGGAAAGATAGAATTTAAGATTTGAAATAGCTTTGGATTAAGTAAAGTCACAGCTGATCTTTTATCACAAGCTATAGTCAGTACTGTCCCAAATATTTTGATAATAAAATTAACTATTTTGGCAAAGTTTAATTAGTGCTTTTAATTAAGATAAAAATAACTTTTTAACTAAAAGGAATAAAATTGAGAAATTTATAGCAGTAGATAGCCTAAATTGAGAGGATCACGAATATATAATGGCTTTGGTGAAAAGTTTAAGAATTTGTAAGATAATTAAGAATTTCAAGACAGATTGTCGTTAATTGTTGTTGAAGCGCCAACCAGTGATGGAAGAGACTTCATGATTAATCTCATAGAAACCCTTTTGAATGTTGAATTAAATTAAAACAGATAGAATATGATCTTAGAAAGCCCTTGTATTAACTGCGAGTTAAACCATTTAGTACATTGGGAGATATTAATTAATGAAAAAAGTTACTGACGTCATAGGCCCTGGAAAACTTATAAAAAGCCCTGCAGCCATCTTAGATTTGTCCAGTCTTTCGATAGTTATCAAACAGGTAACTTCGTGTCATTATGTATGTCAGTCTTTCTCTTGAAACCAAATGGTTAACTTCGCGTCAGTTCGCGGAGCAAACTGCTTCACACGGTAGCGATGGTGGCACTTTGTAACATGCCGTAGTCATATACTCACTAATGTTAGCTGGACTTAGTGAGTCTGTCTTCTATCGAACTGTAGTCTGATGTCTTATCCATGATTCTGGTACCGATAATGTATGAGTGAACTTAGTCAAGAATATAAGCATTGTGTCATTTAAAAACTGTGTCAAGAGAACTTATTTAATCTTGCCCTTTGTGTTCGGGGTTATAATACAAGTTCGTGGTGACTGATTTATTAAATATTAAAGTACCAGAAGGCTACACAGGTCATGAACTTTAATGGTAACAGTTTAGGTGAAGTGTTCCAGTCCCCGTATACATTTCCGCCTAACAAAAGCTAAGCCTGTGCCAACCACATTAGTACAAGTGTATATGTCAAAATCACAACATAATGATGACGAAACAGAGAAAATATATGACGAAAGTGAAGAATTTTATTCAAATATGTCAAATGGAATGAAAACATAACATTCATGGGTAGATGGAATGTGGTAGCGAGAGAAAATAAAGAGGGGAATATTTTAGTAAGTTTTAATTTAATTAAATTAAATTGCAAAGGAGCACACGGTGGCAATTTCCCTAAACACCCATCTTCCCCTTATCCTGCACCCACTTAACTTTAAATTTTTTCAACGTTTTTGGTAAATTATTCATCATTTCCCTTGGTAACTTATACCAATCCCTGACACCCTTACATAAAAGTGAGAGTACTCCCACACTCTTCTGCCTGAAATCCAGTGCCAGCTAGTGGTCATGATCATCTTCTCCCTTCCATGCACTACTTTTCATACCTACACCAATATCTTTCAATGCCTCATCACCAGCATATGCCTTAAACACTCCCATGACCCTCTTCACACTCCTCCTGTCTTGAAATGAATCCCATTCCAGCTCTTTTATCAAATCTGTTACTGATTGCATTCTCCTATAATTTCCAGAAACAAATCTAGCAGCCCTTTTTTGCACCCTCTCCAACTCCTGTATTTGATACTCAAAATGTGGGTCCCATACTACACTACCATACTCAAGCAAATGGTCTAACCAAAGTTTTATAACCTATTTCCTTTACTTCCCTCATACATCCACTCATCACTCTCTCCAACAAGTACAGAATTTTGAAACCTTTTCCTACTACCTTACCAATGTGTCCTGCCCAGTAAACCTTGTTACCAAATGTAATGCCAAGATATTTACATTTCAAGTCTGCAGCAAGCAATTCTTTCCCCACCTTATAATCATAATCAAACTTTTGTTTTTTATTTGTGTATCTAATCAGCTGACTGTTCTTTGCATTTATCTTCATCCATGTTTACCAACCCAACTAGATATCCTGTACAGATCACCCTGCATCTATTAACAGTCCTCTACTGTTTTGATCCTTTTATATGGCATTATGGCATCTGCAAACAATCTAATTTCAGATAGTAAACAATAAACACAATTATGCATTAGAATAATGAATAGCAATGGTCCCAATATGCTACCCTGCGGCACTTCCATTTTTACTTCCACTTCTTTTGATACTGCATTTCCTACCATAACTTTATGTTTTCTACCTTTAAAAAATTCTTCTACCCAGAAAATCACTTTCTCATCAATTCCAATAGTTTTTACCTTATTTACAACCATTTTATGGCTCACTCTGTCAAAAACCTTTGACAAAATTAGTGCTACACTATCAATTTGGCTTCTCTAGTCCATATCATCTGAAATATCTTGTATATATCCCACCAACTGAGATTTGCATGAATATCCTTGCCTAAAGTCATGTTGCCTACTTGAAAACCACTCAGATATATTTCTTATGTGGTTGCATATCAATCTTTCCATTAATTTACATACCACTGATGTTGAACTGATTGACCTATGATTTTAGACTATTTCTCACCCCTCCTTTATGTACCAGCAATACTATCACACTTTTCCAGTCTTTTGGTAAACAGCAAGTATCTAGACTCAATTTAAATAATATTTCAAGATAAGGTACAATGTCACATCCGGCTATCTTTAAGATATCTGTATTAATATTATCTACACCAGCCCCTTTATGTTTTTTCAGCTTTCTTATTTCCTTCACGATTTCCTCAGGATATATTTCAAATTTTTTGGTATCTTAATTTCTAATTGTGTTGTTAAGCTTGTTCTCTGAATTAGACTCTCCTGTTTCTGATTCACAGTCCCTAATGTTTTCACTAAACCAGTTACTTAAAATTGCTTCCTTTTTCAAATCCTCAGTAACTTCTTCCCCATCCTTATCTATAAGTGTCTCAACACCCTTCCTTCCCCTCAATTTCCTAACATAGCCATAGAAATTTCTAGATGCATCAGTCAATGGTCCTCTTGCACTGACAATACTCTTTATAAACCCATCTTTAGCCACTTACTTTGCTATTATTAAGCCTGTTGTCTCTTAACGCTGTTATGTTCTCTTGTTACTAACCTCTTTAACCTCCTCACTTCCCTATTAGAAATGAGCAAGGAAGCATGTTGTTAGAATAGCGTAAGAAACATAAACTAACCATAGAAAATGCATTTAGAATCAAGGAAGAAGGATAGACAGCTAAAAACGTTCAGTGTATACAGGAAGGTAACAGTCTAGAGTATATGTTGCATAAACAGAAATTTAGAAACCAGTTTCTAGACCATAAAGCAGATATAGACTCTGACCACAAGCTGATAGTTATGAAGTGTATGCTGTAATTCAAGAGTATTAAGAAGCAACACAGGGAAAGTGATAAAACTGAACCAATCTAACAAGAGAGATAAATTTGCAGAAATGGTAGATGTGGATCTAAGAAATAATTCTGAAAGGGATTCAACATAAAAAAAAAATGGAATGCACTAAATTGAAATAAAATAAAAGCTTGTAAAGAAACATTAGACTTTAGGAAAAAAGTTGGCCAAAAACCATGGATCACAAAATAAATTTTGGAGTTGATGGATTAGAGGAGAAGGCACAAAAGTGCTCTGGATGAAGCAGCAGGAGAGAAGTACAGAAATCAAAGGAAACACAAGAACACAACACAAAATTGTCTGCAAAGAAGTAGAGAAGTGAATGGTCATAGGAAAAGTTTATAAATTGATCAAACAGAATTTTGGAAAGTGAAGAAAAGATGAATCAACATCAAAGGTGCTACCAGGGAAACTCTTTCAAACTCATAACTTACAGTTAACCAATATAAGGAATACATAAAGAAACAATGATGATGACGATTTACCGTGTGCTGGAAAGGGAGTAATATGATGCCACTAATGATATGCAATAACATGTTTTAAGGGTACAATCTGACTGAGGTTTCCAAGATTTAATCCCAAATAAGGCAGCAGAATTATAAATTCTTCCAGAATCTCTAGAAGAAGGAAGTATACAAAGATTATTCAAACTAATATAAAAAGTTACACAACTTATCTCTCCAGTTTCGTAACTTTTTGAAATTAGTTTGAAACTGGGAAGATAAGTTGTGTAACTTTTTTATATTAGTTTGAATAATCTCTGAATCATTTTCACAGTCCAGAGGGAAGCACAGGCTGACAAATGTGAAAATCTTTTTACCATACATGGAGGAAGGAATCCTCCATGGTGCCATAGGTCTAACATCATACACTTCAAAATTACTTTCTGCGATAATATACAGAATGATGGGGGATCTTCCAGAATTTGCTGGTAATTGTTTACGTCATGTAGAGATATTGGAGGAATCATTACCTCAATCGCTGAGTCAGAAGTGATGTCAGAAGCATCACATCGGTCTCTCACGGAGTCTATAACTACAACTTGCTATGCACAGCCGTGAGATCAACTTGGTATTTATGGTTAACAGAAGAACTGTTTGCTTTTGGCGAGGTTTGAGAAATTCAAGATTAGCAGGATCGGCGTCCATTGGATCAGCCATTCCATTAGCGTTTTCCTTAGTAGATGATAAATGGGGACTAGTAGTTTCCAGCGGTGTGGCTGATGTAGATGGCGAGACGAATTACGCTCACGATGTTGCTGGAGAAAAAGTTGATTGAAGCGACGGTTATTGTAGAGGTGGCTCTTGTACTCCGTTGACATGAACAAGGTCCAGTGCAGAGCGAACTAATTGCATCAAACTCCTAGAGAACCATGTGCGATGAGAAGATAGATAAATATATTATGTAGTTTTCATTCTCTAGATATAGGAATGAATTTAACAGTAATGGAGCACAGAAGTAAACGATACAATCTTAATTGCATTTGTACAGTAAACAGGAACTTTTTTCAAATTATTCTCGTAAAAAAATGAAAATTATTAAACAGTTAACGCACACTTCGCTTGATTACAGAGTATTGCATCAAACCTTAGTCTGTATTTTGTGTTTACTGCGTTTATGCCGGAGAACAACTTGAACAAAATTATCCGATAACCAATCATACAAACCAATTTTCGTTAGTAAATAGCTTCCAAGCCCATAAAAATGAATGGTAGAAGGTAGATTTCTGGCTCATAAATAAAATAATTTTTTATAAGCTAATGTGTGCACAAAAATGAAAGTCAGAAGCGGCGCAAGTCGTGGGCGACTGCCTGTGGCCCCACGGTCCCAGGAGCCTCCCGCACCATACACACTTTTCTAATCTTCATTTCTCAATAAAACTAAATAATTATGAAACTCAACATTGTCCCTGATTGGTTTATGCAAAATCTGTTTTCAATACAGACTATTTTCTATTCCACGAACTCCATTTTGAGTATCAAATACAGGAGTTGGAGAAGGTGCAAGATTTGTTTCTGGAAATTATTGCAGAATGCAATCAGTGACAGATATGATAAAGGAGCTGGAATGGGATTCATTGCAAGACAGGAGGAGGATGAGGAGGGTCATGGGAGTGTACAGGGCGTATACTGGCGATGAGGCATGGAAAGATATTGCAATAGGTATGAAAAGTAGTTCATGGAAGGGAAAAGATGACCATGACCACAAGCTGGCACTCGATTTCAGGCACAAGGGTGTGGGAAGATTTTCTTTTTTAGGTAAGGGTGTCAGGGATTGGAATGAGTTACCAAGGGAAATGATGAATAACTTATCGAAAACGTTAAAAGAATTTAAATTTAAAATTTGTAGAGGGCAAATGTAGGTGGGTGCAGGATAGGGATAAGTTGGGTGTGTAGGGAAATTGCCACCGGAGCGTGTGCTCCATTGCAATTAAATTAACTCAGATGGTACAGGGAAGGTGCTGTGACTGTAAACACTTAAGTAGCATCTTACAAAGACATGAGAATACCAAAAACATATGGATTTTTGATCCAATGAATTGCATTAGAAAAAGGAATAAAGCATGGAAAAAAAAACAAACAATATACCAGAAAAAAGAAAAGCCAGTTAGTGATCTCTAAAACATTGGCACAATTTGTTTGGGAGATTAACGAAAATCGGCAATTTCTTAGCCTCTCATAATCTGGCAATTATGGGTCACAGAGAATCTCTCAAGGTTGGTAGTTGGAATTCTGGTAGGTTCCCAGTCTTGTTTAAACTGATATCTAAATGACTCTATATTGCGGGAAAACATGAAATGCATTAATGGCAAACAATTTACACACCATTTTCTAAGCTACAGCATTTCAAAATGAACTGATCACATTGATGTTAAAAATTATTACCGATGAAGTGATTCGTAGGTGTAAAATAGGGAAAATTTGCTCAACTGCACTACAGACTCTGGTCAAGTTGAACAAAAGTCAGTAATCTTAAGATTTTGTAACACATCAACCAGGACCAGAGAAGAAAACTTTATAGGATTTCTTGCTGCCACTGAGACGACTGGAGAATAATTAAATAAGGCTATACTGGAATAGGTAGAAAAAAATCGATTAGATATTTTTAAAAAATTGTAGCCAAGGATACTAGTTAGCAAAAACTACCACAGTTCACTGGCGTTCATAGATCAAGACCATGAGTTACTTGGGGTATATTTCTGGGGTAATAAAAAAGAAAAAACCAGAGTGTTGGCTGTTTACCGCAGCGGAAGAATGACAGAAGAGGATGAGGCTCTTGGGGAGAAATTAAATTCATACTCAGATTTCAGAGGTGAGAATAGAATGATCATCATCGGCGGGGATTTAAAGTTACCAAGTGTAAACTGAGAAGGGAATAAGATAAATAACACAAGGGAACAAAGATTTGCAAATATCTTAATAAGGGAAGGAGGATTTACACAAGTGGTTGAGCAAAACACTAGGGTTCAAAATATTTTGGATATATTTCTAATTAAACCCGATGAAAACCTTTTGAGGTATCAAGTAACTGAAGGAATAAGTGATCATGAAGCAGTTCTGATGGATATTAGAGGATTCAGTAAACCAGCAGCCAAAATTGAAGGGGGAAATAGGTACAATTATAAAAAGGCACAGGTTTCAAATTTGAAGAGATATTTCAGAGAACAATTCAGCAAATGGAAGGAAGGCTCAGGTACAGTAGAGTCAAGGTTGGAAGAGTTCAAGGAGATAATAAGAAAGGGGGAAGAAAAATTCATTCCAAAGCAGAAAATAAAGAGAAGTAGAGAACCTATGTACTATAATAGGGAAGTGAGGAGGTTAAAGAGGTTGGTAAGAAAATAACATAACAGAGTTAAGAGACATCAGGGTAGTAGGGAATATTTAAAACAACTAAACAAGGACTTAATAACAGCAAAGAAAATGGCTAAAGATGGATTTATGAAGAGTATTGTCAGTGCAGGAGGACCATTGACTGATGCATCTAGAAATTTCTATGGCTATATCAGGAAACTGAGGGGAAGGGAGGATGTAGAGACACTTATAGATAAGTATGGAGAAGAAGTTACTGACGATTTGAAAAAGGCAGACATTTTAAGTAACTGGTTCAGTGAAAGCATTAGGGACAATGCATCAGAAACAGGACGGTCTAATTCGGAGAACGAGCTTAACAACACAATTAGAAATGACGATAGTAAAAAATTTGATATCCATCCTGAGGAAATCATGAAGGAAATAAGAAAGCTGAAAAAAAATAAAGGGGCTGGTGAAGATAATATTACTACAGATATCTTAAAGATAGCCGGATGTGACATTGTACCTCATCTTGAAATATTATTTAAATTGAGTCTAGACACTTGCTGCTTACCACAGGACTGGAAAAGTGCAATAGTAGTACCGGAACATAAGGAAGGGGTGAGAAATAGAGTTGAGAATTACAGGCCAATCAGTTTGACATCAGTGGTAGGTAAATTAATGGAAAGATTGATATGCAACCACATCAGAAATATATGTGAGGAACGTAAGTGGTTTTCAAGCAGGCAACATGGTTTCAGGCAAGGATATTCATGCGAATCTCAGTTGGTGGGATATATGCAAGATATTTCAGATGAAATGGACAAGGGAGCCCAAATTGATAGTGTAGCACTAGATCTGTCTAAGGTGTTTGACAGAGTAAGCCATAAAATGGTAGTAAATAAGGTAAAAACCATTGGAATGGATAAGAAAGTCATTTGCTGGGTAGAAGAATTTTTAAAAGGTAGAAAACAGAAAGTTAGGGTAGGAAAGGTAGTATCAAAAGAAGTTGAAGTGGGTGTGCCACAGGGTAGCGTATTGGGACCATTGCTATTCATTATTCTAATGAATAATTGTGTTGATTGTTTACTATCTGAAATTAGATTGTTTGCAGATGACATAATGCTGTACAAAAGAATCAAAACGATAGAGGATTGTAAACAGTTGCAGGGTGATCTGGACAGGATATCTAATTGGGTTGGTAAACATGGAATGAAGATAAATGCAAAGAAGAGTCAGCTTATTAAATACACAAATAAAAAACAAAAGGTTAATTATGAATATAAGGTGGGGAAAGAATTGCTTGCTGAAGACTTGAAATGTAAATATCTTGGAATTACTTTTGATAACAAACTTAACTGGGCAGGACACATAGGACAGGTGGTAGGAAAAAGTTTCAAAGTTCTGCACTTGTTGGAGAGAGTGATGAGGGGATGTACGAGAGAAGTCAAGGAATTGGGTTACAAAACTTTGGTCAGACCATTGTTCGAATATGGTAGTGTAGTATGGGACCCTCATTTTACGTATCAAATACAGGAGTTGGAGAGGGTGCAAAAAAATGGCTGCTAGATTTGTTTCTGGAAATTATCGCAGAATGCAATCAGTGACGGATTATGATAAAGGAGCTGGAATGGGATTCATTGCAAGACAGGAGGAGAATGAGGAGGGTCATGGGAGTGTACAGGACATATACTGGCGATTAGGCATGAAAAGATATTGCAATAGGTATGAAAAGTAGTGCATGGAAGGGAAAAGATGACTATGACCACAAGCTGGCACTCGATTTCAGGCACAAGGGTGTAGGAAGATTCTATTTTTTAGTTAAGGGTGTCAGGGATTGGAATGAGTTACCAAGAGAAATGATGAATAATTTACCGAAAACTTTGAAAGAATTTAAAGATAAAATTTGTAGAGGGCAAATGTAGGTAGGTGCAGGATAGGGGGAAGATGGGTGTGTAGGGAAATTGCCACCGGAGCCTGTGCTCCATTGCAATTAAATTAAATAAATAAATAAATATGACAATGTTGCAAATATGGTAGGCGTAAATTGTGGAGTTAAAACTAGAATATTAAATATTAATCCCAGGATATT
Source organism: Vandiemenella viatica (assembly GCA_031002005.1). Classification (NCBI taxonomy): domain Eukaryota; kingdom Metazoa; phylum Arthropoda; class Insecta; order Orthoptera; family Morabidae; genus Vandiemenella; species Vandiemenella viatica. The sequence goes on along the minus strand of JARYHS010008074.1, from coordinate 166,047,411 downwards.
TTTACACCATGCGGATGTCATTGTTGGAATTTTTTGTTGACAGACGCAACTTCTTCTGCCAACTAGATGATGCCTGATGAGTGTGAATCGAAATTTCGTGAGATATTGACAAATAAAGTCACTGAAACATTTTCTGAGAATCCGAAACGATGTTTACATAAAAAAAACTATAATATTGAGTTACGATCTTAAGTAACTACATAGTAGTCCTTGAATTAAGTGGTTGGATTACTATGTTAATCAATAATAAAAATTATTTCCTCAATAGGTTTGATTTTCAGTTTGTAAAAAATCGTCATTTTTCAGTCCCCCACCTCACTTCCTCGAAAAAATAGGAGTTGCCCCCCACCCCCTGTTCTGATCCTGGATACGCCCTTGCTGCGGTTTTTTTTTTTTAATTCAGAAAATTTATGTGCTATTTTCAATATCCAACAAACGCTGGTAATTAATCAAAAGCAAATCGAAGCTCATTGTAAAGCCTTTAACAGACAAAAGGTGCGAAAGCAGATTCGAGACAGTGAGGGCCGTATTATTTCAATTTGATGATTTGAATGCATTGAAAGCTTAAAAGATCGTTGGGAAAACAGATACACTTAGTGAATTGGTTTTGAATTAAATGCTCAGCTTAGAATTTATCATATCAGTAGATTTATGGAATAAGATGATATCGCGAGTTAATATCCTAAGAAAATTATGGCAGTAGGCCTATGTACAAATCCATTACAACATTGTTCTTGAACAATGTGTAAATTTTGTAACTGGATCAAATAATATCAACAATTTGGCTCCAAATAATGCTTGCTTGACACTCGATAATTTATTGAAAAAAGCAGTTATGATACGCCCAAAGATTAAAGGGTAGGCAAAAAGAAAATGACGTTCGATTACGAAAACAGCTATTAGTCTCCCATAAGCCGGTAAGAAAAATATTTTTAACACCATCATTGATTCCATAGTGAGCAATATGGATTCAAGATTTATGTCTTTAAATAAACGTTGGAGCTTTTGTTTTTCTCCATGAAACAAGGAAGTTAGAAAATAATCCAAAAGAGTATATATTAATAATCTGCCAAGAAGATATACACACAGTCTTACGAGACGGTGAGAGCAACGATTTCCAATCTTACGAATTATATGAAAAATTACAAACAATTATCCTAAATTTACCCGAATTCATTAAAGATGTGAAACAGCTGTTCCAATACACAACAGAAAATAAGTTAAAAGAAATTTACTCGAATCTTTATACTGTTATTCGAATTTTGTTAACGGTATCAACAAGTACTTTCTTCACTGGAGAGAGCCTTTCAAAATTAAAATTAATAAAAAATCATTTATGAAATAGGGTAGGTGGGGGTAAGTGTACGCACTGGGGTAAGTGTACGCAGTGTAAAATTTCGGCTCCACACAGCTAGGTTGGCAGCTATGTAGCATCATTAACTCGACAACAATGCCAAACGGACTAGCACGGACTTTGAGCGCCATTCAGCAAGTGTTCTTGGCAAGATGAGGTAAGTTCTGTTTTCAACATTCTCACTGTAGTTTTTGGGTAACTTCGTTCCCGTTTTTCTGTGTGTTTATTAAATTTCTTGCTCTGTGTTAATCTAATGTTAAGACCCTATGAAGTTATAGTTTAGTAGCAAGTGTGAATACCCCACTGTGAATACTCGTAACTTTGTAGAAATTAAACATCTAGGAAATCGTAAAATGGGGCAAGTGTACGCTGCTCTCAAGGGGCAACTGTACGCATTCAAGTAAGTGCGTACACTTGCCCCTTGGCGAGCAGAAAAATACTGACATTCTTTACTCTCCACTACTCCAAGGCCCTTCATGGCTTGTAACGAAATTGCTTTACTCGTATTTGCCTTTAATTGCAAGTAGAGTTATCTCCCTAATGTTTTTACCATTTTCTTTTTTCCCAATAGGAATTACATAAGGAAAACCGAAAAGAAACCCCTGACGGATGAAATTCTACAAACTGTATGACAGCTACTGAGCAAAAATTATTCTATTAGAAAAGCAGCAAGAACAGTTGGTTTTCATGAATCGACTTTGCGAAAACGGCTTAAAATGGGTAAAGGTTCTCAAACATTGGGGAGGTTTACGAAAGAGGAAAGAGAAATTGTGGAACACTGCAAAGAATTGGATCGTCGTTTTTATGGGCTATCTTTGAAATCTCTTAGCCATTTATTGTTCAATTATGCAGAGTTGAACCAAATCAAACACCCCTTTCCACAAGAAAAGAAGATGGCCGGCAGGGATATGACAAGGGATTTTATGAAGAGACAGAAACTTTCTTTGAGAGTGCCTCGCAACACAAGTATAGCAAGGACTATGGGTTTTAACAGAATCCAAATAAATCATTTCTTTGATAATTTGGAAAAATTGTACCAAAAATACAAATTCACACCAGATTGCATATTTAACATGGATGAAACTGGCATCCAGACTGTTCCACATAAGTTGCCCCTATCAGTAGCTCCTGTTGGGAAGAAAGATGTTGCAAAAGTGGTGACTGCTGAACAAGGGAATTCCATCACTGTTATCTGTTGTATGAGTGCATCAGGCAACCACATCCCACCTTTTTTTATTTTTGGACGCAAGAGAATGAACCGCCTTCTTATCAAGGATGGACCACCAGGCTGTGATCTCGCTCTTACTGATAGTGGATACATAAATGTTCCCACTTTTATCAAGTTGCTTTCCCACTTTCAAAAATTTACAAAACCATCTGAACAACAACCAGTTCTTCTCATCCTGGATAATCATGTCTCTCACATTACTCTTGAAGCAATAAACTTTGCCAAAGGCAATCATATTCACCTTCTTACTCTTCCACCTCACAGTAGCCACAAGGCACAGCCACTCGATAAAGTTTTTTTTCAAGCCTCTTAAAACAAGATTTGCTGCTGTTGCTGATGATTGGGTAACATCTCATCCTGGGGAATCCATCACAGTTTTTCATCTCTGGGCTTTTCAATACTGCTTTCTCCAGAACAGCCAATGTTGAAGTAGCTGTTACAGGATTCAAGTCTACTGGCATCTTCCCACTGAACAGACACATTTTCACCGATGAACATTTCATGCCAGCAGAAGTAACTGACCAACAGTTTGAGGGCGAAGGAGACCTAGAGAGTGAGGACATGATGTTGATTCAATTTGATGAAGATACCATCGAGGAAATGCCATCGGAAGCTCAGAGAAACCAGTCTGCACTGTCTAACAATGTATTGGAACCACCTGCTTCTTCCTCACAGACAACACCAGACCTACCAGAGAGTCCTCAACCCGGACCATCATTTTCTGCTGGTAGGCCTTGTCACACATCACCATCTGATATAATTCCAATTCCTCGGATCCAAAAAGCAAGGAAACGATCAAGGAAAAGTTTGAAATCAACCCATCTGACATCAACTCCACACAAAGAAAAGTTACAGCATCTAGTTCAAAAGAAGGAGGATGCAGCTAATAAAAAGAAACAAAAAACAGATGAAAGGTCCAAGGCTAAAGAGCAAAAATCTAAAACTGCAGGGAAAAGAAGACTAGTTTTTTCTGTTAGTTCTTCCAGTGAGTCTGATACAATTTCCCTTCATAATAGTGAAGACTCAAGCAACTGGGAATTTTCTTCAGAGTCTGAGATTGATGAAAGGGACCTATCCACATACACAAGACCAATACAGAAAGGTGATTTTGTTATTTCTAAAGTGTTTGGGAAGGCTTCTTCATACAGAATTTATGTGGTCAAAATTACAGAAGTTAATAATGCTGGTTTTGAAGGATTCTTTTATAAGAGGATTCCACAAACATTTAAATTTACTGAGACAGCAGAACAAGCATTTTTGCAAAAGGATGACATTGTGAAGAAACTATCACACGCTGTGCAATCTAGCTCTATTAGATTCAAAGATGCAGTTGGATTTCAGGATGACCTGAGCAGCTACAGTGCCTTATTAGATTGATGATGATGTAAGATGATCTGTATCATTTGTTCAAATTTTGCTACCAAAGTTTCAATTTTTCCTGGTGTGTTATTTCATATTTGGTTATAAATGGCGTAATTTGATTGCTTGTTATGTAATAAAAGATGATATCTGTCAAAAAATATATTACAGCATCAATTTTACAAAATTAGACATATTTTTCATACTTTTCCTCTCACAGGGGCAAGTGTACTCACACACGTACACTTGCCCCACTCAATGGGGCAAGTGTACTCACTGACATTTCCTTGAAAACTCTCAATTTATTGATAAACTAAAAACATAAAATCACTTTGAGAAATGCATATAGTTACCAAGAGCATGGCTTTACCTACAGTAAAATTTTCATATCTCTGGCTTCCTTCAGATTCTGTCCACACACCCTAATGCAAAATTTGCGTACACTTACCCCCACCTACCCTACAATTTGTAAGCAACATCTATGAAAGTTTTATCAAATGAAGCATCTGAGTTGTATTCCAATATAATAATTTTGGAGTTCAGTAAGGCTAAAAGCAGCTTTAGTGTTAATTATTACTTTATAATTTTAGTTACAGTGAAGCCGAATGCACCTACGAATAAAAATTTGACAGTCTAAAAAAAAAAAAAAAAAAAAAAAAAAAAATCTTTTTAATTTCGTCGTCTTGCGTCACCAGAGGGCCTCGCAAAACTTATCTTACCCACGTTACATTTAAGTCTTGCCCCGCCATTGATGAAAGCCTTTGTCACGCGCGCAGTAATACATTCACTGTATCGTGATATAAACGTGATTCCATATTTCTTTCCTTACTATTTAATTTAATTGCAATGGAGCACAGGCTCCGGTGGCAATTTCCCTACACACCCATCTACCCCTATCCTGCACCTACCTACATTTGCCCTCTACAAATTTTATCTTTAAATTCCTTCAAAGTTTTCGGTAAATTATTCATCATTTCTCTTGGTAACTCATTCCAATCCCTGACACCCTTACCTAAAAAAAGAATCTTCTCACACCCTTGTGCCTGAAATCGAGTGCCAGCTTGTGGTCATGGTCATCTTTTCCCTTCCATGCACTACTTTTCATACCTATTGCAATATCTTTCCATGCCTCATCGCCAGTATATGCCCTGTACACTCCCATGACCCTCCTCATTCTCCTCCTGTCTTGCAATGAATCCCATCCAGCTCCTTTATCATATCCGTCACTGATTGCATTCTGCGATAATTTCCAGAAACAAATCTAGCAGCCCTTTTTTGCACACTCTCCAACTCCTGTATTTGATACGTAAAATGAGGGTCCCATACTACACTACCATATTCGAGCAATGGTCTGACCAAAGTTTTGTAACCCAATTCCTTGACTTCTCTCGTACATCCCCTCATCACTCTCTCCAACAAGTGCAGAACTTTGAAACCTTTTGCTACCACCTGTCCTACTTGTCCTGCACAGTTTGTTATCAAAAGTAATTCCAAGATATTTACATTTCAAGTCTATAACACCGACCAGAACCATGTACATCGAACGAATGTAAATAACCAAAAAGCAACTAATAAACAAAATATTTACACTTATACATACATGCATATAAATCTTAACATGTAACGCGAACTAATTTGAGCGAATACTCACTGTTTAACATTAACTTTTAGGCCGGACGTCCACTGCAATCGTATTTGAGCGACTCTCTGGTCGCGCCTACTGGTGCAACTGATCCCAACACACGAAACATTACTGCAAGCGATCTTGAGAAACTACAGGCGACTATCGACTGAACCTGCCGCAGTTGGATTAATCGCCTGTTACCTATTATATGCTCATCGTTCCTTTTCGTACATACCGCCGTCTTTGTTCGTTTTATCGATCAGTACGGATAGTGAGAAATTAATCAGTACCGTAAATGAGAAAACACGTTGTGGGATATGAGAGACAAGCGGTACTACTCACGCGGTATTCAGAGGAAACTGTGAGCAAAAAAAAAAGTTGCAGAAGAAATAGGTGACAAAAATATTATCTTAGCTACTTTAAAATTTATACCCTGTATACGTACACTTCAATCATACCATTTAAATTGCAATATTTATGATTAATCTACATTTGTATTTAAATTTCATAAATAAATTGTACCTAATACTTACATTATTACATAAAGTATACCTGCTAATAAAATATCCACAAAATTTGTATTTCTTGAAAAAATATTTATGTTATTTGGAAAATATATTGTAATACCTACCGGTAATCTATTTTTATTTTTGATGAATTTTATTAATAATTCTTATTAATTTATCAATTTTAGTTATCTTTATCAAGGGTGCTTTAAAAAAACTTTGACTTTAGTTCTTTGAAAATGAAATACAATTCAAGTTTATTGTATGGAAACATTGAAATCAGACATTTATTTTACCCAGATATTAACATTACAACAAGATGACAAAATTATTATATTTATAACAGACAAAATCCCACAAAAGATTACGACAAATGATCACCAAAAACATTTAATTACTCAAAAACGGGAAACATAAGCCCACAAAGGAAACAATACTTTTCTTATTGTTGTTGCTGCGACCAGGGGCGTAGCTACTATGGGGCCAGGCGGTGCAGTGCACCGGGGCCCTCACGCTAAGGGGCCCCCCAAGCATACCTCAAGGGGCCCCTAAGCGCAGTTTAGAGGGCCCACAAGCCTTCACGGCAAACTGGCGACCTTTTTTTAGCTCCACCGTCGTCTAAGGGCCCTATTACACTAGGCGACTTGGCGGCGCAACCAGCCGCGGCAATGGTGTCTCTGTTGGCGACGCAACCAGGATTCTGGTGGCGCCGCCAGCCAGCCACTCGCACAACCGAGCAGTCATTTTGCTGTTATCCTCGCATTGTATGCGAATTGTGTAGCTGAATATGCCCAGTGAACTACAGAATGTCACTGCGGAAATGAGTGGAAGTGAAAGCGTAGAGAAGACAAAGGGGTAAAGCAAGAAGAATTTCTCATTTTCGTATCTTTCCCGGTAATATCAACCTTTACTAAGTACAATGATTAAAAGAAAGACGATTTAGACATTCTTAAGCAATTAAAAAACTTGTTGTCGTCTGAATACAGTTTAATTGCGACGGAGCTAACACTCCGGTAGCAATTTGCACATTTACAGCACTCTCTTCACCCTCCTCCTTTCCTCCAATGAGTCCCAATCCAGCTCCTGTATCATATCAGTTATTGACTGGGTCCTGCGATAATTTCCACAAACAAATCTAGCTGCTCTTCTTTGCACACCTTCCAACTCCTGTATTTGATCTCCAAAATGTGGTCCCAAACTACACCACCATATTCAACAAATGATCTGACCAAAGTTTTGTAACCCAAATCCCTAACTTCTCTGTTACATCCTCTCATCACCCTCTTCAGCAAATGAAGGATTTTGTAACCTTTTTCTACCACCTGCCTAATTGAGTTTATCAAACGTTATGCAAAGAATTTACACTTCATCAAGCAAATCTGACCCCACTCTGTAATCATAATTAACCTTTAGATCTATTTATCTTTGTATCTTATAAGCCGACTCTTCTTGGCATTTATCTTCATTCCATGCTGACCTACCCATTTAGATATTCTATCCAGATCATCCTGCAACTGTTCAGTCTTCACCTGTTTTTATCCTATTGTATACCATTGTATCATTTGAAAAATACCTAGATTCTGACCGTAACATACTCATTCATTAGAATAATGAACAGCGACTCCCATATTTACTTCCACTTCTCTTGATAATGTATTTCCTACTCTAACCCTTTGCTTTCTGACTTTTAAGTATTCCTGTGCCCAGCAAGTAACTTTTTCATTCAATTCAATATATTTCAGTTTATTTATGGCTCACTCTGTCAAATGCCTTAGAAAGATCTAGTGCCACACTATCAACTTGGCCTCCCATTTCAAATTCATTTGAAATATCTTGCATATAGCCCACTATCTGAGATTCAAATGAGTATCCTTGCATAAAGCTATGTTGTTGATCTGAAAACTAGTTTCGTTCTTCACAGACATTTCTGATGTAGTTGCATATCAATCTCTCAATCATTCTGCCCATCACTGATGACAAACTAATTGGCCAGGAATTTTCACCATATTTTTAACCCTTCCTTTATGAACTGGTACTACTATCGGTCTTTTCCAATCCTTTGGTAAGCAGCAAGTCTCCAAACTCATTTTAAACAAAATTTTAAGGTAAGGTACAATATCCTATCCCACAATCTTTAATAAATCTGTAGTATTATTACCTACACCAGTTACACCAGTTTTAGCTTTCTGAGTTACTTCGCAATTTCCTGAAAATTTATTTCAAATTTTGTAGGTTCGTCATTTATAATCTCCTCTGATTCATTCCCTCCCATCACAGGATGACTGTCCCCAGTTGTCTCACCAAACCTGACACTCAGTATCTCTGCAATTTTAAAATTGTAATGTAGGAAGGGGGCATATGAACAGTAGACTGAACGCGTGGTGGCGAGTCTGGCGGCGCCGCCAGGTGGCCTAGTGTAATAAGCTACGTAAGATACAATGCCCCGCCACGACTCTCGGCCACCAGTGGTTGCCGGCCTGGTCGCCGGGCAGGGCAGCCAGCCGGCCGCCAGTTTCTGGCGGCGCCACTGGCTGCCCTAGTGTAACTAACTTAATACGCTCCATAAGACCCTGTGCCCAGCGACGAGCAGAGCCACCAGTGGCCCGGCTGGTTGCGCCGCCAAGTCGCCTAGTGTAATAAGGCACTAAGGGGCCCCTGAGAACACAGGAGCCCCTCACTGCTCAGGGGCCCCTAAAGAACAATTCAAGGGCCCCCATCCTCAGTTCACGAGGCTCCTATCAGCACACAAAGCAAAAAAAAAGGTCGCCCGTCTGGCCTGAGGGCCCAAAATAATTTTTTTGCACCTGGGCCCTTGTTGACCTAGCTACGCCACTGGCTGCGACTAGTCTCAGTTTAACTATTCTTCGAGCAGAGATTTACTTTGATAGCGTTAGCTAAAAGGCGCTTATGGGTACAGATAGTATGCAGTATCCACGAAAAGATACCAAAATGTTCTGACCATTACCGTTTTCTGATGGCTGAATCCACAAAACAGCTCCACTCGCAAAAACTTTGGTACTGTCCCACTTTCACTGCACACCCTGCGGACCGCTGTGTCCGCTGTCTCTCTTCCTCCACCCGTCCGTGGCGTGTCCTGGAGTGTAGGTCAGCCTTCGGAATCAGAGACAATATATGTTCGGAATGCAGGCCATGCAAATCTTCCCTCCAGCGACCACCAACAGCGTTGCCAAAAGGGCGCACATCCCTCCAGTAGGCACACTCAGGCCCGGCGTTAGGGAGGGGCAGGCGGGGCAAAAGTACCCGGGGCCCGAGCCTCCTAAGGGGGCCCTCCATCCAGGGTGACTAACTAAATAGAAATAAACTACAAAAACATTTTAAAAAAAGATTAAAGAAAAAATTTTGTCAGGTGGAGGGGGGGGGCCCTAAGGACGTTTATCCGGGGCCCGAGAATCCTAGCGCCGGCCCTGGGCACACTCGGCGTCGCGGGTACATAAAAGGAAATGTAGCAACATATAGTCTGGTTAAAATACCATTTTACGCTACAGTGGCTGTCCATATATCTCCACGCGCACAAACTCTCACGCTGCTTTTCTTATCGCCATATTAAGAGAATGTAGTACATCCGAATGTATGAGTGTACTACAATATTAATCTTTCAAATACTAGGCATATTACTGAGTCGAGGGAACTGAAAGGAAATGTAAAATCTCCACAAAAAGGGGCTTCTGGAGAAGATAACTGGCAAGATACCGAAAGTAATTTTGGACATTGCAACAATTCACCTTTGAAACTCTGAGCACTAATGCAATAAAAACGCTCCAAGCCATCCCTTCAACCACCAACAATTGGACTCCCATCCGCCCCCCTCCCAGTACCATCACTACCCAGACTAGAGTTTCTAGAAATCGAGAGGGCAAAATTACAACTTTTAGCAGTGCCGCTTGGGGAGATGGCAGTACCGTATTAGTCACGTAGCAGGAGGTAAAAACTGCTACAGGCCTCGCACCTTCTAGGGGGGGGGGGGGCGCCATTTATAGTGAGGCCCCGCCTAGGACTCCGGGAGCCTCCCAGTCATGCCAGATGGGCTACTCATTTTTATTTATTTATTTATTTATTTTTTTTTTTTTTTTTTTTTTTTTTTTTTTAAACTGGCAGTACAGAATAAACTGCAGCAAGTTTTCACTGATGAGGACGCACCTCCAACTTCTCCAAACTCATCTTCTCCATTTTAATCGCCCTGGTCCGCTCTATGAAACACTCTAGTTCCGTCTCTGACACCCTCAACAATAGATTATTTAATCATCTGAACCGGAGGACGCTGAGTAAGGGATGTCGGGTGATGGGCCTTATTAGTTTTGGTGGAAGTCTGTGGAGGGAAGGATGTTGAGTAGAATTTGATACAACTCAGGTATATTTCTAAGCTCCTAAAATCCTCTAGCGAATCTTCTTTCTTCAGTGATGTCTTCTGCAGGTGGTCCGCGTCTTGAAAATACGGAAAAAAGTTTATGTAACGTTAGGATTGACACTAGCTGAAATACGTCCAGTAACGAGGACAGGAAGGCTAGCGCTTGTTACATTTCTAGCTGATAAACTATCCTAGTTATTAATAATAAGGTCGACTAGCTGCTGAACTACCTATTTATTAGTATACTTGCTATACATATTATAGGCGTTGGCGTATTCTGCAAAATTAGTCCCGACCTGCGGTATAAAAGATAAATGACTGACCGATAATGATTAAAGGCATGGTGCCGACGGTCTGATCTTAGCGGAACGTATGCAGTTAGGATCAGGCTGTGAGAGATGGTTCGCTAGAACTTAGTCCATGTTAACTACTGGACTGCTCCTGATCTAATGAAACCGAATTGGGCGTACGCCACCTCACATTCGACTGACATATTCCAGATCAATTCACTTGGAGGTGACCGCTGTCAGCGAGTAACCATTCTATAGAGGACAAACACCTTCCTGTTGAGTTTGTGTCAGCAAGCCCGGGCGGACTCTTGATTAGCTAAATCCAGAAAATAGTCAGCCTCCGTAGCATTGGGGCTAGAGTGCTAGCTTCGCTTGCCGAAGGTCGCCGGTTCGAGTACGGCCGCGGGCGTGGGTGTTTAAGTAAATAGTGTTAAATAGATTTGAGAATTACAGGCCAATCAGTTTGACATCAGTGGTAGGTAAATTAATGGAAAGATTGATATGCAACCACATCAGAAATATATGTGAGGAACGTAATTGGTTTTCAAGCAGGCAACATGGTTTCAGGCAAGGATATTCATGCGAATCTCAGTTGGTGGGATATATGCAAGATATTTCAGATGAAATGGACAAGGGAGGCCAAATTGATAGTGTAGCACTAGATCTGTCTAAGGCGTTTGACAGAGTAAGCCATAAAATGGTAGTAAATAAGGTAAAAACCATTGGAGTGGATAAGAAAGTCATTTGCTGGGTAGAAGAATTTTTAAAAGGTAGAAAACAGAAAGTTAGGGTAGGAAATGTAGTATCAAAAGAAGTGGAAGTAAAAATGGGTGTGCCACAGGGTAGCGTATTGGGACCATTGCTATTCATTATTCTAATGAATAATTGTGTTGACTGTTTACTATCTGAAATTAGATTGTTTGCAGATGACATAATGCTGTATAAAAGAATCAAAACGATAGAGGATTGTAAACAGTTGCAGGGTGATCTGGACAGGATATCTAATTGGGTTGGTAAACATGGAATGAAGATAAATGCAAAGAAGAGTCAGCTTATTAGATACACAAATAAAAAACAAAAGGTTAATTATGAATATAAGGTGGGGAAAGAAATGCTTGCTGAAGAGTTGAAATGCAAATATCTTGGAATTACTTTTGATAACAAACTTAACTGGGCAGGACACATAGGACAGGTGGTAGGAAAAGGTTTCAAAGTTCTGCACTTGTTGGAGAGAGTTATGAGGGGATGTACGAGAGAAGTCAAGGAATTGGGTTACAAAACTTTGGTCAGACCATTGCTCGAATATGGTAGTGTAGTATGGGACCCTCATTTTACGTATCAAATACAGGAGTTGGAGAGGGTGCAAAGAAGGGCTGCTAGATTTGTTTCTGGAAATTATCGCAGAATGCAATCAGTGACGGATATGATAAAGGAGCTGGAATGGGATTCATTGCAAGACAGGAGGAGGATGAGGAGGGTCATGGGAGTGTACAGGGCCTATACTGGTGATGAGGCATGGAAAGATATTGCAATAGGTATGAAAAGTAGTGCATGGAAGGGAAAAGATGACCATGACCACAAGCTGGCACTCGATTTCAGGCACAAGGGTGTAGGAAGATTCTCTTTTTTAGGTAAGGGTGTCAGGGATTGGAATGAGTTACCAAGAGAAACGATGAATAATTTACCGAAAACTTTGAAGGAATTTAAAGATAAAATTTGTAGAGGGCAAATGTAGGTGGGTGCAGGATAGGGGGAAGATAGCTGTGTAGGGAAATTGCCACCGGAGCCTGTGCTCCATTGCAATTAAATTAAATTAAATTAAAAGTGTTGTGTCTGTGAATGTCATGTCCGTCCTGTGGAAAAATGCATACTGGAAGAAACTGAATCACACATAATCACTGCTGAGTTGGCTGTAAGGCCTCAGATTTCTGCTACACAACAAACAATTATATTTTAGCGGCCATCGCAGTTCCACCTTTTTTTTAACAATAAAATAAAATAAAATTCGATTATTTATTTGAAATTTACACTTTCAGTATAAGTGCAAATAATGTCAATGCAGTTATTCGTTCGAAATTTTCAAGCAGCGCTGTGGTGACAATGTAACTAACACTTCGGGCATTATCGAGACTCGCCGAAGACACACCCTGTTAAATGATAAAAAAGTAAATCATGAAAATCGATGAGTGGCCGAACCGTATCAGATGTGATGAGTAGAAGATATATACCATTACATTCTTAGATGTGATGAATACAACGATATAAGAAAGAACTGATAAGAAAATCCCTCAAAATTTCAGACGTAATATCCCTGATGACCAGACACAAAAGTGATCAACACCGTATGCAAGTAAGTCGCAAAAACAAAAAGTTTAATATAATAAAATAAAACTAAAACCTAGTACCACTACACTTTTAAAAAAAAAAAAAAAAAAAAAACCCTCGCCGAAGGTTACCGAGTCACTGAAGTTAGTCAAGTCTTCAGGTACGACGCATTTTACTAGAATGGGTTATCCTAATCTCATCCATCATTGTTTATTAACTGATAAAATAGAACGAATTACACATGCAGCGTAAAAAACAAATAAACAAAAATCTATGAAAAGTTGAGGTTTTTGAGCCAGTTTATTCACCTTTCTTTCTACATTTGAAGGGAATGTTCTTTGTCTTTTTTAAAGGGTATCTATAGCTCATTGACACCGTTTCGCATATTAAAAACCCACTGGATAAATATTTTTCGATAACCATCGCCATTTTACAGCATACTTTGAACTTGAAATAACAGTTCAAGGAAAACTATAATCAAAAATGCTCTAAAGCAGTGGTGTAACAATAAATGCCACGGTCCCCAGTTTGAATGCCTCCCGTCACAGGAGGACCTGCCACCCCTTGAAACAGCTTCCACCCCATTCTTCCACCCGGGGGTAGCAGTGGAGCTCAAGAAAAAAAGTTCATCCATAGATTTAAATCCAGCACTAATCCGATGAATTTGCCATTGCACTGAAGTTCAATTAACAGAACAAAATTAGAATTGTTTTATCAAAGAGTAGTGTGGTGAAATGCAGGCGATCCAAACCAAAACAGCTTCTCTTAAAACAAAAAACAATACTAACTATCACAGGCGAGGAAAATCCCGTGTGACATTGGTATTTGAGTCTAGGTATCGCGAACCAAATGTTTTTCGGCGAGTAATGCGCCGTCGCGTGTCGATTAGATCAAATGCGCCGGCCCCATGCGACCGGAACACGCTTGAGTGTCACCGTCATGGCTCGTTCACACTGGGCTAGTAATTTAGTCGAGTGGCGAGTAGTTTAGTAGCTAAATTACTCGCCACTGACCAAAAATCGTTCGCACTACGGTCGAGTACAGTACACAAGTAGCGTGGTATTTTGCCAGCAGGCTGCATTGCAATCAAATGAATGAGCTCTTTTATAAGAGATGGATGAACAAGTTTATGCGATAAAGAAAGAAAAAAAAAGCAATGGGTTCGAAAATGGGTTATTGAACTAGGAGCTGAAATTGTCTTCTGAAGGAATTAGCACTAGAAGATCCCTACGAATAGTTTGAGAATGTCCAAAATTTGTGTTAATGAAAATGCAGCCGGAAATCCAGCGTGAAGATACCTATTTAAGGAGTGCAATGCCGGCAACTACGTAATTACAGGCAGTTCTCTACTTTATTACCAGCGGATGTAGTTTATGGACACTCACACCTCGTATTTATACACGGGAAATAGGGTATTTCCTAATTCATCACAGTGTGAGGTAATCTATGAAACATTAAAGGAATTGAATTAATGTTTCATAGAGATGCATCCAGTAAACTGAATCATTTTACTGAAGAAGTGTAAACGGTTTCAGTGCCTACGCCTAAATTCTTGGACTACTTTTTTTTTAACTTTTGCGAGAAGATAATACTAAAAAGATTTTTATCGCTTTAGGTAGTACTTCTAATAAAAATCAGTCTAGCTGTTGCGCTCATAGCGATCACTTCCGTGTTTCGGAGCTTAGTCAGTCTAGTAAACAGTCAAGTGAACTTACAGTCCGTCAGTGCAGTGAAGTGTGAATAAAATTTGAATTGCCTGAAGATATAGGCCTCAATTCTTAGCATCTTCTGAAAGCCTGGGCCGTGCCCTAACATGGAAGAGCCCCCAGACACGGGGCAAATAATCAACGCGGCACTGCAGCCGTGTTATTTTCCAGAAACAGCCTCTTCAGCCCCGACGATGATGCACTTCCAACAAGGTATCCAGCCACAGCCATCTCATCTTCATCCGCTCAACTACCCAGGTAACGACGCTGCTTCTGCAAGCTGCCCCTCGATCGCAGTGTTGAACAATGTAAATTCGGAAGAAAGAACTGTTAAACGGTCTCGCATATAGGGAAACCCTACTGAGCTACCGAACGAGGAAATGCCCACTGAAACATTAAACAATCCAGTGAGTGTGCCCCAGGAGTTAGCTTCCATGTCATCAGTGGTGTTTTACCCGACTACTTCAGTCGCAGAATTAGATCATCAATATGATAGCCGTGATCCAACCCAAAAAACATTAAACGAGGGTACGGACATGGATATCACAAGCATTCCCGTGGATCGTGAAGGAGTTCAAAGTATATTATCGATCAATCGGAACCCTACTAACCAAAATAGTATACCCCAGGTGCCAAGCCCCAACTTAAATTCCAATAAAGACAGAAGTAAGAATAACCGATACAGCCTCACAGACACGGGTCCATACTTCGTCTTTGTAGAAAGTATGGATAAAAATATTGGTAGACTTCACCCCATGTCAATAGGGAAACTTCTTTATACACATATCCCAGCACATAAGCATAACATCATCAATATCATAGCGGCCGGGAGTTATAGGTTAAAAATCGAAACCAATTCAGCAGACTCTGCTATCTTGTTGGTTCAATCTACAGTTTTCAAGGACAGAAACCTAGAAGCATTCATTCCAAATTTTTTAATAAACAAACAAGGTATTATCAGGGACGTAGACACCTCCCTGTCAGAAGAAGAAATCCTACAGGCGATAGAAAGCCCCTATTCAGTTATCGCAGTTAAACGGTTTACCAAGAAGAACTCATACCAAAATAATGATAGGAGAATACCGATACCAATACGCATGATTACCTTTAGATCACAATCCCTTCCGGACCACATAGCAATCTTTGGAGCACGTTGCCCAGTCGAACCTCATGTCCCACAAATTCTCGTCTGTGATAATTGTTTACGTTTTGGCCATCGTATAACTCAATGCCGTAGCTCTCCCCGTTGCAATAAGTGCGGAGGCCCACTTACTATGGAGACGTGTACCAGCACAGCTGATCCACAATGTGTGCATTGTCACGGTCCTCATTTATCCAATGACAGAATATGTCCCGTAATAGTTCAACAACAAAAAGCACGTGAGGCAGCGGCCCATAATAAAGCCTCTCCCACGCCGAACTGGTATCCCACCCATCGTCATACATATTCGCAGGCAGCCAGCGCCGCTCCGCTGTATTACGACGAAAATCAATTCCCCCCGCTCTCTCCAATGGCAATGCAGCCACTCAGTTTAGCTTCAACAAATGCATTCCAAAACTGTCCTATAATCCCTATCCAAAAAAATCAAGAGTCACGTCACCAAAGTAAAGCACTCTCTCCAAACCAACCGAAATATACTACTACTACCGTAGGCCGCAACAAGCAAAGGCCAGCAACCCCAAAAGAACAAAAGTCCCAATACCCTCCTGTTTATCAAAGAATGTATGTACCCCATCATATACCAATAACACCTATCACACAGAATCCCTACCCTCCTCAACCCAAGGATAAGGAAAAGTCCCCCTCACCCGAAAAAGTAGCACTCAAAGAGAAGATATTGCAAATGATTATGAAGATGATTCAAGAATTTCCAGTAGCTCCATCTGATACTTCCCAACTCGACCCATTTCGTCACCTTCTTACCAACCAAGCAGGAACAAATTAAAGAACCGAATAATCTCTCTAGTTAATTGTAAGGATTTTACTCATTGTAATGTCGGAAAAAAACAACTATAAGGAACTAACAATAATGTATATTTCACTGTATCATTTGTAATTATGTCTGAGCAAGTTTATTTAAACATAGTGTGTCAAACTCCTTTAGGGGATAAACAAAAATGTTGCTTTCAGATTAATCAGTTTACCTTGTTCTATCCTTTATATTTTACTAATCATGTCAAGTCTTGCTCTCTTACCTATATGTAAAATGTTTATATATGTATGTACAATTTGATGATTGTTGTATAGTGCCTAGGCGCTTAAGCCAAATAAATAATAATAATAATAAATCTAATAACAATATGAATAACATCTTAATGTATAATCTAGATGCTATTGTAATTAAATTAAATAATTTAATAAAATTGAGCACTAAGCAGATGTTTTTAATTTTCAATTTACTTCTCACCAAATCCAGGTATGTTTATTGTATTTTCCAAATCTATGCGTGCAGATTGCTTCCTTTATTTGTTTTTCTAGTTGGGGACTTAATATTCTACAAGCATTCATGTTCTACATATTTATAAACAAATTTTAAAATGGTTTCTTCGTTCCAGCGAAACGACATTTTTGCGGCAGCTAACGAACTCTACTAAAACTATAGGTTCACACTTGTTTATCCGATGAGCGAGTGGGCAGTGGCGTGTGGTGGGGGGTGCTACTCGCCTGGTTTAATAGAACAAAACGGATCGACTCGACTAAATTTCATTGTTCACACACGTTTAGTTACTAAATCACTCGCCACTCGACTAAATTACTCGCCCAGTGAGAACGAGCCTTCAGTATATAGGGTATCTCTTCTCTACTATATAATTTCCTAAGCTCACTCACTCACCTCGATAGCCTTCACTCGCAAATTAATAGCGACCAGAGATATCATTAGAAGAAATTCGAGGTTATGTCCATAATTTAATAGCTAAGCAACTGATACAAAATTAGCTGGCATAATCCTTTCATTCAGTTTGCTTTTCGTAGCATTTCATAGCTTAAAAAGAAAAAAATCTATAAACTTTAGTGCTGAAAAAACGTTTAAATGAAAGCAAAACTTAAATTATTCATGGTCTCTGCTGTAATCACGAATGTCCATTGCCATTCCGGCCTAGGCTAAATTTCAATTTAATTAAAACTTTCGCTAAAGTTGCTGCATGACCAAGTTTATACGTTACAGTTTACTTGCTTTTTACGCATTTTACTGACCACTTTCGTTAATGGTCACTATACACGTTCGCTGTACGTGAGTTAGCAGGTTATTTAGAATGGACGTTAAACCAAATATGTTACCGAATCGAGTATTCTGGTAATTCATTTCTTCGGAGTTGCTCAACTGTTCAATAATCTGGAATCTGTATTCATATCTTCTGTCGTTAAAGGCACTGTAACCAAAGATTACATTATGAATAATCTCCCAGCGTGAATAAAAATTAACGTGATGCTTTCCAAACAAGTGTGCACTCCCTTTAAACAGATTTTTTTCTTTTCAAATTTTGATGAGTGAACTTTAAGGGTTAAATACAAGTCAAGTTTGTATTTCAGCACGTTCGAGTCTACAAACCACGACCTTTGAAACAATTATACGATAGCGCGATCGTCTCTGTCCGTGTTTTATACGTCTATTAATTCTTATAAGTTCTTCAAGCTCAAGAGGTTTTATTCACCTTAAGGGTGAATTACATGTCAAGTTCGTATTTGGTCAGATCAGGTCAACCTGTCATAATCTTTGACCTTAAAAACTGGAACTATTCTAGACCAGTGACGATACGCAAAAATATTGACGGGCTTACACTAGCCTAAAATAAGGAGATAATACTGGAAATAAATATCCATGCAGTTATTTTGTACCCTGTTTTAAACATGACAAATAAAACGAATGAAAAGTTTGCCTCGTAACCTCCCTCCCCCATCCCCACGTAGCCTAGCGCGTAGCTTTATACCCAATCCCTCCCCCCCGACCTGCTTGACCGAGCCACATAATTTATGGAAGCCCTCCAAGGAGCAACAAGCTGAACATACCCAATCGGTGTTCTGTTTTGTTTTCTTCCAAGCGGTTGTAGCTATGTTAAAAGACGGCCAGTACCAGAAGAAAAACGTCACCAAAACACAAGGAATTAAACATAGAACTGATTTTTAACATTCAATATGTCGAGACTTAAGCGACATATAAAAAATTGTATACTTCACTTTTGATTTGTTTGGTGGGGTTACAAAAGAATTCGTCATCAAATTGCGGCGTAACAGTTATGATATTGCTGCCAGCAATTGACAATAATAAATCTGATCCGATCGTCTACAAATCACAGGCTGCCATGTTCCGTCAATGTAAATTCTTCAGGATAAATAGTGCTATCATAAATTACTTCTGCTGCTTCGATTTATTGAAATTTCTAAAAAAAAAAAAAAAAAAAAAAAAAAAAAAAAAAAAAAAAAAAAAAACACAACACGAAGAAGAAGAAAGCTTTTCGCCGTGATGTTTGCTTTCCATTGCTACTAAATTGAAGTCGTATTTCCGGTGTATCTATTGTAAACTCTAACCCACATCGAACTTTATTCAGGATTTAAAGGAATTGCTGATTTACGTTGAAGCACTGAAAGTCAGTATTTATCCTGATCCAGGGTGCATTACAGCGTACGCTAATTTCTATTTTATTTTATAATAATGGTGGATTGATACATTAAGTGTAGCTAATAACGAAAATGAGCGGAGATGGTATTGAATGGGCATGTGTGTCACTTGAGTTGTTATTAAATGTTTAATGAGTTACTTCCAAAAGTTAGTGCCATTTACATAATTCATTACTTTTCAGAGTAACTATTATAGCTTAAATTTACCATAGAAATGTTACTGCTTTTACCTCTTCGTTTGAAGCATTTGCTATTCATTCTGGATAATAATAAAAAATAATAGCTCTCTACATACACATGGCACACAGCTGTTGATAATATGTCGATTATTTTTGAAAATATCGATAGTAATAAGATTCTTAAAGGACGATATATCGATATTACAATACTGAAATAGAGATATCGATAGTTTTAAAAGTAATTAATCATTTCCTGTTTTCCTCGTAGATGTAAGGTTATTTTGCGGGCAAAATAAAACGATTACCTGCGTAGCACTTATAATAAATTTTATTATGGATAGAAATTTAAGAAACAATGCAAATTTTGAAAAAGTAATTACTCAAATAAAACATATTTTAAACAGTCAGTAATTGCTTCTGATCAATTACGATCGGATAAGAAGCAGAAGGAAAGAAAGAGGGCCGAACATTAATGCTCGTGCAAGAACTCGATGGAATTCTTGTCTGGGCATGGAAAGGTTTTTAAAATTTGTTGTCAATTGTTGCAAAAATATTAGTATTAAGAAATGATAATAATGTTCCAGATATGGTAGCTACTTCACAGTTAAATATTTTGGGTGATTGGGTTACGCCTCTTGTTTCACAGCTAGAGATGAATTTAGCTCCGAAAAATATGTTACAGCGTTTAGTGATACCACTAACGAATTTATTAAGACAAGAAATTAAACAAAGCAAACCGTCTACTGCTATTGTATTGTCGCGATTTGTTCAAAGGTAATGATGATAGATCAGTGCCTTTAAAACACAATTCTTTTTTACCAAAGCAACCATCTTGGATCTCTGCTTTTTTTTTTAATGCATTTTGATTGAGCGTTGGACGCTTCGAATGCAATGCCAAACCTGTCAAAAGACATAACTGTTGAGCATAAGAGAAGGGGAAATATTTCACCTTACGTAGGAGCTTATCCATGCAGAGCAGAAAAAACATCATCTCTTCGAAACACACGAGTACATGCTCTTAAAAAATATGTCCACTAAAATTACTGGCTGAAATAAAATAATAGGCCTATTTAATCAACAGAATATTTAAAATTCTGGCTAGATAGCAGACATTTTACTACTGTGATGTCAGAAATTGCTGCAAACTATTTGACAGCTTTTAACACATCTGTAGCATCTTGTAAAACCCTAGAGAGGTCCAGTGTTGTTTTATTTTTAGAATTCCGGGGGGGGGGGGGGGGACGGAAGCGATAGGGCCAGAGAGGAAAAAGGGGAACGTGCGATTTGACAGAGAAGTGAACGGTAGGTCTCGTGAATGTCTATTTTGCCGGAAAGGATTTCAAGTAAATATAGAAGGATTATGGCGCCAGTAGTGTTCACCCAATAGAAGTTAATTGGATTAATCTGCGGACGACTGCAATTACTGTGAGCAGTGCAAAAGATAACCGAACGATTTTTATTAGTTGTTGGACCAGCTGCGTGCCTAACGCCTCTCGTTTTTATTACTTTCCATTAAACTTGCAACCTAACCGTGACGAAATCTGTGTACAATTCTTGGTTTGGTGGTTATCATGGTATCTTGTATCAATAGAGAATGATTAAACTGCCGTTTAAAATACTTGTTATCTGCTCAGTATCGGCAACCTCCACTTCGCCTCCCATTACAATCACCAAGTCTTAGCAAACACTTTCAATTTCATTCCTATTCTTACTTTGGAAGTTATCTGTGTGCAATTTTCACCGATTTTCTATTTCACTGACTGATGAACATCAAAAGTACTTTCCATGCCCGTTTAAAGCTAAAATTGGTGACATTCGTTTATTTATATCTTATCCATCTCAAACGTAAAAATCACTTTCTAACCTAATAATTTTAAATGCCATCAATTTGAATTACAAATGGCGCTTAATAACCGTAATTAATATGTTAAATTTTACTTCGTTCCTCTCCTTACTTTGAAAGTTAGTTAATTCCAAGTTCTTCTCTGACTACGACACACTATATTCATCATAATTCCACAGCATTTCCTGTTGTCCTAGAAACAAACACTTTGGGACCGCACACATGTATGGTTTCATCGCTAAATCATAAGAAAAGTCCAATATTGTTAACTGTCCCGGTATTTATCCAATGGCATCTACATTTGTGAAATGTTTCTGTGCAAATTTTTACGTTAATTACTTCGTTCTGGATTACATTATATACCTCAGATTTCTGGTACATGGAGATCGCCATGATTGCATTAAATTATACTTTTTCTCCTGCATTTAATTTGAAAGTTAGTAGTTCACAGTCTGCTCAGATATTGACAGTAATGCACGGATTGCCGAGAACTAATCTAATGTGAGTCCACTGTTTGAAATGAGAGTGCTTATTGTCGAAGGAAGGATTCAGACTAGAAAATCATGTGTTAGCAGTAACATTGGCAAATGCAGATAACTAACAATTGTTAACATGGAAAAATTACAGCAAGAAATGTAAGATGACTCGGAATAAGCTATCATCCTACAAAAAGAAATGATTCTAGTATAAAAAAAAGTGACTTGGCTATTATGCAAACTAAAAAAGCTTCTACCTAAACAAATACCTCAACTGTGTCCCTTTATCAATCCTACAGCTACACAAAAACCAATAATTCCCTCATACCTATATCGGCTGTTACAAGTTTAAATTATAAATTAACTCCAGCTAACCCAACATTTTCTTGAATGGTATCACATTAGTAACTACAGCCAAAATTTATTTCTACAATCGACACTTCCAAATTCACTGTTACACTCCATCTTACTCTCAGCTCACTTAATTGTCTTTTGTATTGATATCATTCAAAGATACTACTGAGTTCCTACACCTCCTTTATAAAATCAGTTATTGACTGGGTAACTGACAAGCTGATCTCCTTTGCACACTCTCCAACTCCTGCATTCGATACCAAAAATGTGGGTCCCAAACTACACCATCATATTGAAGCAATGGTCCTAATTCCTTAACTTCTCTGCTGCATCCTCTCATCACTCTCCAGTAAGTGTGGAACAAAATTGTATGAACTGTAAATGTAGCTGCACTCAATAGCTTCAGTAAGTCAGAGACATGCACCCTCCAATTTAAATTATGATCACATGTAAACCTAGAAATTTCACTCTCTCTACATTTTGAATCTGCTTTTAAGTATATGTTTGATGGTAAAATGTGTGATCTACTGAACTGCAGACATAGAGTTTTATCAAAATTTAAGAACAAGTCAGTAGTTGTAAGCCATTTATTAATAACTTCAAAGAAATAATTTGAAAAAAATGTTCGATACAGAAATCTGAAGTATTTTTAACTCCAATGCTTGTGTCATCTGCAAATTGGGCCAATGTTGAGTTTTTTGATGTAATGCAGTGAAGATCACTGGGGGTATACAACAATAGTGACACCAATATAGAACCCTGAGGAACTCCATATCTGATAAATCCCCTCAGAAAACAGTGAGCGGCATAAACTAGCATTAAAATGTTCCAGTGACACTTTTTGCTTTCTATTCAAAAGGTAAGAACTAAGCCATGTATTAACAATGCTGTCTATACTATAATACTTTTAATTTTTGAATCAGAATTTCATGATGAACACAGATGCCTTAGAAAAGTCAATAAAATTCCCACAGGCATTCATTTATTACTTCTAAAATATAGTCATGAATGCAAATATAGCTTGTTCTGATGAATGAGCCTTTTGAAATACAAATTGTGATTTAGTTAGAATATTTTTATTTTTAGATGTTGGTAAACTGTTGTACATTGCTTTCTCAAAAAATTTGGAGAAGGCAGTAACTAAACAGGACTGTAATTTGATACAACTGACTTATCCGCCTTTTTATTGAGTGGTTTAACTACAGCACACTTATGGCTTTCTGGGAAGGTACCCTCAAGTAAAGATATATTAAACACAAACTTAATATATTACTTAGTATATACCAATGTATATACAATTAAATTTTTCAACAAGCAATTCCTTCCTCGCCTTATAATCATAATTAACATAATAAGCTTTTTTTGTATTTATCTTCATCCCATGCAGACCCATCCAGATAGACATCCTTGCAGCTGTTTACATACCCTCACTTTTTAAGTCAACCTTTTTTCTTCTACCAAGCAGTCACCATCCTTTTGCCCAGTAGAAGAAGTCATCAACATTATCAGGGAATGGCAGATAATCTCAACCTGCCACAAGAATGGGCATCCCTTACCGAATTCTGTCTAAAGACGACATTCTTCCAATATAATAATGACTTCTAATAACAGAAGGAGGGAGCAGCGAGAGGTTGTTCACTTTTCCAATTTTGGTTGATGTGTTTATGGAGGCATTCAAGGCTGAAGTTGTCAACAATTACAACCTGAAACCGGTAGTGTGGTTACGATATGTGGACAAGACCTTTGTTATATGGCCCCATGGACAAGAATCCCTCCAGGGCTTTTACCAACATTTGAACAGCACTCACGACAAAATTAAGTTCACCATGGAAGTCGAGGTGAACAAACAGCTTTTATTCATGAATGTGAACACGAAGCAGAAGGAAGATGGCTTCCTGGGCTACATAGTTTGTCGGAAACCCACCCATATGAACCGCTACCTGCAAGCAGCCTCACCACCATCCAGCAGTGAAATGTGAAGTTTTAAAAACATTAACTGTCCGTGCGTCCATAGTTAGTAACGAAGGGAGCATTGCTGCTGAGAGACAAATTTTAAAGGAGACATTTCTGGCCAACGGCTACAGCCTTGATGTTATCAATAAGGCCACCGCAACGCTTCAACCTCAAGTGCTGCCCTGCAATTCAGCACCAGAAGAACAGCAGACCAACAGACAGACTCATGACTGTTATTTTACGTTCAGCAGATATCAAATAAGATTGGTCGCCTTTTAAAAAAGAGAAATATCTGTCTGGTGTATAGAGCACCTGGGAAAATTTCTGATATGCTTGTAAGGGTAAAAGACAAAAGGGAAAAATTACAGATGTATACCAAATACCCTGTATTTGTGGCCAGTTATATATAGGGAAAACAGGACGTACAATCAAGGACAGGCTTAATGAACACAGTAGACATTTTAAAAATAACACCAGCACAGCATTCAGCTGACAGTGAGCACGCTATTTTATGCAATGAGACTAGTGTGTTGGTTCAGAAAAGCAGATGGTGGCCCCTACTGGTCAGGGAAGCGTTGGAAATAAAAAAAGACCTGATAATATGAATGTGGACAGTGGACTTGAGCTTGACCAAATATGGTCAAGCCTGCTCAGGAAAACATGGGAGCAAGCTCCCATTGGACCGGCCGTGCTTGCAGCGGAAACACCAGTGACATCAATACAAATGCTGCTATTTATACACAGCAGTGATCTGATGTATGGTAGTCCTCTGATGATGGCCATAGAATAATGGCTGAAACATTAGGTTTCAATAAATTGATGCAGTTCCACTCTGAAAAGCAAGATAACATACGATAACTCTTTTGTATGAAAAAAAAATCGCTAGCTAATGCAGAAGGCTCCATTGGTTGCTAATGATGAGTGACTGTATTTACAGTTGCCAAATAAATGTGTCCTTTTCCTCAGTTTGTTGACATGTTTTACATCATTTTTCAAGGATTATGAAATCCAATTGTTCAGCATTTACAGAAATGACTGCAAGGCAGCATTGGCCAGGACCTCTCTTGACAAATAGTAATCTAAAACATTTTCCTTCATTAAAATTTCTGTTTTCTTTTGCAAAGTTACACAAAAAAACACTGATCCTTATAATCATCATTGGGGAACATCTTCAGTTTCCCAGGTGTGGTTTACGAGCATTCCCGTGCTACTGTCTTGGTGGTAATAGACGATCATCTTCCACAGTCTCCTGCCCAGAAAAGTTTCCCTGTCCATAATATATTGCCAGTTTCAGTCTCTTCTCTCTATGTCCTCTTTCAGTAGGTATATCCATCTTCTTCTTGATCTTCACACTGTGGTATGACAGAGTCATCCTCAATTAATATTAATAAATGATTATAATTAATATTCAGATTTTGTTATATTTGTTTATTTAAATTGTAAAGTGTAGGGCTAATTCATACGTAAATAATTATGTATTAAGCCTGGGCGGCCAAATTTATTATTATATAATTTAATTCTGTGCTGTTAAGAAAATATTAAATATGGAAAATGGTTGGGACTGCAGTTTTGAGCGTAAGGATAGCTGGACAATGCTAAAAGCCGGCGACAATCCGGTGCCCTCGCTCACAATGGGACGTCAGCGAAGTGCGGGCAGTTGTCCCCATCTCCCCTGTGAGGAGGGGCAAGGTCAAGCAAAATGTGCGCGAAGCCTGTGACAAATGCTATCTACGGCACGAAACATGCGATTGTGGGATACATCGATTCAGCAATCGTGTATGGCTACAGGGTTCACATTTGTTAATCCATGGCTTCTGTTCCATGTCTGGAGAGAGGGAAACTGGCTTTTTCCGGGGCGAGAGAAGACGACGCCATGATAGGGGACTTGCTGTTCCGACGAGCTGAAGTACAGACGTGTCGCCCGACACTCTCCTAGCTATTGGTCGATGACTGCGTCTAGACGCATTCTGCCTCAGATGTGGCCGGAAACTGAGTGTTTCACCTGCTAGTGGCAATCAGCAGATGTGCTAGCGCAGATGGGTCCGCATACTGGCATTCAACAGTGACACAGAGCGTGTCACACCTCGTCGAGCAGATGCAACAACGGTAAAGTACCAACACAAAGTTCCACGGTTCCATAGGGTTTTAACGAGGCTTGCTAACCCGTAAACGGCTTCTGAGATAAGACTCTGCTCTCATCACAACAATTACTGAGCTAACCAATTTTCCATGTTCATAACTTTTAAGCATCTTGCTCATTATATTTAATTCAAATGATGCTTTTCACTTTAAATGGCGCCCCTGGGATTGTTTTGTAAATGTTAAATTCAATTTGTTGGCCTGCGATGCCACATTAATGTATGTTGACTTTGCAAAATTTTTGAGATATTTTAAATCAGTTTATTTTTGCATTTATCCGGCAAATTGTAAACGCCGGGTATTGGTTGCTTATTTTCTTTGGATATTGTGTTTAACTTAACGTTAAATATGCCCGGCCTTGTATAAGCCAGAAGACCAAATAAATTGAATATTATTTTGTGTAACTTAAATTCTTGCAGCAATCAAGGTTCTAGTTCACTAATTAAACAAATCAGCAAATTAATATTAATATTCACAATAATAAAAGTAGAGGACGTGATTGTGGTACCCCCCCCCCCCCTTTCTCACTCGTACAGCCCGATGCCCAAACCATATACACTGAAGTGACAAAAGTCATGGGATAGCAATATGCAAATATATAGGTGGCAGTAGTGTCACTTACAAATTGTATAATTGGTCAGTGCCTGGGCAGGACTTTCATTTGCGGTCAAATGATTTGTGTGAGAAGGTTGATTATGGCAACACAACGAGAATTAACAGATTTTGAACGCGGTATGCTAGTTGGAGCTAGACGCATGGGACATTCCATTTCAGAAATCGTTACGGAATTTAACATTCCGAGATCCACAGTGTCACGTGTGTACCAAGAATACCTAAATTCAGGGATAACCTCCCATCATGGACAACGCAGTAGTCAACCGCCGGCACGTAATGAGCGTGACCTGCGACATCTGCATAGACTTGTCAGTGTGAACATACAAGCAACATTGCGTGAACTAAACGCAGGAATGAATGTGGGACTTCTGACGGGCATGTCCATTAGGACAGTCCAGCGAAATTTGGCTTTAATGGGCTATGAAAGCAGAGGACCGACTTGAGTGCCATTACTAACAGCATGACATCGCCAACAGCAGTGCTCCTGGGCTCGTGACCATATCAGTTGGACCGTAGACGACTGGAAAAAATTGGTTTGGTCAGATGAGTCACAATTTCAATTGTTAAGAGCTGATGGAAGGGTACAAGTGTGGTGCAGACCCCATGGAACAAAGTAGTCAACAAGGAGGCATTGTGCAAGCTGGTGGTGGCTCCATAATGGTGTGGGCTGTGTTTACATGGCGTTCAGCTACTGGGAGACCACTTGCAACCATTCATGGACTTCATGTACCCAAACAACGATGGAATTTTCCAGGATGAAAATGCACCATGTCATCGGGCCATAACTGTTCGCGATTGGTTTGAAGAACATTCGGGACAATTCCAACGGATGATTTGGCCACAGCGATCGCCCGACATGAATCCCATCGAAAATTTATGGGACATAATCGAGAGATCAGTTCGTGCACAAAATCCTCTACCGGCAACACTTTCGGAATCGTGGACTTCTATAGAGGCTGCGTGGCTCAATATTTCTCCAGAGGACTTCTAACGAGTCGTGGAGTCCTTGCCACGTCGTATTGCTGCACTTCACCAGGCAAACGGAGGACCAGCACGCTATTAGCAGGGTATCTCATGACTTTTGTCTCCTCAGTGTAAGTCTAGATGAACTAAGTCTTTCTTCCATGGATTCTGTTAACTCTAGATTTGATCTACTCTCATCATTCTTTATATGATCAAGACTCATTTTCTGGAGGGCAGTTCTAAGAAAGTTCATTGCACAAGCTTGGATCTTGATAAGGTCCTTTGATATTAGTGTGCATGTTCCCAGAGCATATGTGAGAATAGAATTGAGATATAATTTGCAGAAGGCAATTCCTTATACTCAATAAAATGTTTGTTTGCTATTCTGTTTGGCAAAAAACCTGTAACACCAAGTTTATATGTACTTTTAATATCCATATAATTAACAGAAAACATTAATTACAAAACTTATCTCCTAAAATAATAGAAAGAAAAAAAAGATGATGAAAAGAACCAGACAAGTATGGTTCAAACCTCGTGTAACTAGGCTTCTATAATCATTTTACCAGAAACACTGTATATGGCATGTCAGACAGCAGCCCCATAAGACTAACACCATGCTACATTGCCGACCACACTACTCGAGTAACAACTAGGGTTACCACCCACACTATATTGAAGACTATTGTACTCTATATCACATAGGGGCACTCAGGGGCGTAGCTACTATGGGGCTAGGCGGTGCAGTGCACCGGGGCCCTCACGCATACCTCAAGGGGCCCCTAAGCGCATCACTAGGGGCCCTCAAGCGAGGTTTAGAGGGCCCACGAGCCTTCACTTTTTTTTTTTCTCTCCCGTCGTCTAAGGGGCCCCTGAGAACACAGGAGCCCCTCACTAAGGGCCCTCGCTGCTCAGGGGGGGGGGCAACCACTGCTCAGGGGCCCCTAAAGAACAATTCAAGGGCCCCCATCAGTTCAGGGGGCCCCTACCAGCACACAAAGCAAAATGAAAGGTCGCCCGTCTGGCCTGAGGGCCCAAAATAAATTTTTTGCACCGGGGCCCTTGTTGACCTAGCTACGCCACTGGGGGCACTCTATAATCTATGAAAGAAATAAGAGTAGGTATTATCTTGGTTCCCCGTGTGCAGCCTTGTCGATTTATTAAAACCTAATGTTTCTGCCATCATGCTGTGGCTTTCATCAGAGTCCACCGATGAAAGCCGTAGAACAATGGCAGAAGCCTTAGGTTTTAATAAATCGGCGTGGCTCCATCCGGACCCAAGATAATACATACAGTGACTGTGGAAGCTTTTGTAATTATTTGAGATAGAGTATGTTAAAATATTCTCTTTTTTATCTGACATGCACTTTACCCTCATTGGTTGACTTTTTAGACACAAAAGTAATGTGTGATTGAAATGTTGGGATTTGTCCATCACTCAATAGGTTGTGTGGACGTGTTAAAATGCCTACTATTGTCTTGGAATTACTCAGTCATATTTGGCTGCAGTCAGCTGACCAAATACTTTTTATTTAAATATTGTTTTGTGGTAGGTGCTACTGGTCCACTATAGTATAGTATAAAATATACTATAGTATGAATAGGATATATAGTGTATACTATAGTATAGTGCTGTGAAAGTAACTAAACTAAATGAATAGCAATGGTGATAAAACTTGTGATAGTAATGATAGACCTAAAAAACTGGAAAATGGATACTTCAAACAAAAAAATGGTTGCAGAAGTATAAAAGTGTATTGGAAAAAAGTATACCTGCCTGAAAAATGTACCAGATAATTTTATGCAAAATGAAAAATCTGTGGAATGAATTTTTGTATTTCTTATACTGGAATTAGACATGTAAGCTTAAAAATTGACTTTCTCTAATCCATGTTTGCTTGCTGATTTCATTGAAGCTTTAAATCAGCATAAACTGCAAATTGTGATTTATATGAGGAAAAAAATACTACCGAATGAGTTGAACGGAAACCTCATAGATAATAAAAGTTATACTGATTTGTGAACTTCTCAGAAATTACAGTACATGTACAATAAAAGTGAAGATTTCCCAAATATGTTTAAAACATTCCCTTTTCTTTTATCTATACCTGCCACTTCTGCATTCATTAAGTTTTTTCTGTCATGTCAAAAGTAGAGAGATGAAAGAAAGAAATCTTCACTCAACTTATGAGCTAATCATATATTTTAATTTAAATACATATTGTAAAGGTACTGTGGAAATGTTTAAAAGAAAAAAGTGTTCAAAAGCAATAAAATTATGTATTCTAACATAAAAAACAAACATTTTTCTATACAGTGTACTCTATTTTTGTCATCCGTAATCATGCTTTTATTGTTCCAAAAAAAAAAAAGAGAGAGAGGTGGCAACCATAGCACCCACTCATTTCCAATAAAATCTATTACAGCTAGCACCTATCCCATTCATTACAACGTAATGCACTCTGAATTACTAGTTACGCTCATAACTTACAAACTGTATGTTAGATTTACGTATTTTTGATTTAAGAACAAGATTCTTTCACAAATTTTACATCCCTCATTTTCCTTTGTACCTGGACCTGATACAGTAACAGTTAGTTTGATACCGGTAGAAATAATTCAACAGCATATCACATTCTCAATTTTCACAACAAATTGAGAAGAGAGCTCAATGACTAAGAAATGTTAATGGCCACGATGATCCTGATAACAGTTTCTTATGTTTATCACACGTACTTTATGCTCTGAAAGAACAATTGAAGCAGTAGTTTATTATTTTCTGTGACTTATCTAAGCTACAAGATGGACGAGTGACAAATCAAATGGATGGGTCCAACACTGCACAATTAAATTCTACTGGTACGAAACTATTTGATGAAAGTAATAATAGAACAAAAACAAGGCAATCTGAATCCAACTAATGATGGACAAACTAAAACCATTACTTATTACATTATACAGTAACGTAACATTAAAAACTGTATCTTTATATCCGGGCTAATTCAGTGCTACACGACTATCTTAGGTAATAGTTAATTCTGAGGTTGAGAAAAAGCAATATAAGAAGTCAAATATCATTTTATTTCAAACAAAGTTCAATTATAATAAAATCTTGTCTGATACAAAACTAAGGTGACAACATATTACTAGCAATTAAGCACCTGTATCATCCTATGAATACAGCAAAAATGAAGTCATAAATATTTTTTACTGTGAAAATGTACAAAAAAAAAAAAAAAATACCAACAAATTTTCAAAACTCTGCAATTGGAGCCTGTCGATCTGTTTTCACTAATGACCTCATTCTCTTCTGAAATAGTCTCAGGCGTGCAGACTTTTCCTGTCTGTGAACAAGCACATATTTTATCAGAAAAAAATTAAATAAAAATATCATTTTAGGTACTATGCACGGAATTCATAGCTCTTACCTTCTCCTATGTTTTTCTTCAGTTTCTGGTGTGACAACTGGCTCTGGTTCCATCACCCCTCTAATTAAGGAACGCAGCCTTTCCATGGCATCAGCTAAATTTAATTGCTGGGAACGTGTTTTGTCAGAACGAATGACTAAAAATCCATCCTTTGTTATTTTGGTGCTATGCTAAAAATAATGTGAAAATGACACTGATTAAATTTTGCTTTATACATCAAGACATACACAACAATGTATATACTTAGGACTGCTAACAGAACTAACTTTAAAAATCATTTGAATTTAAAGTCTTCTGAAGTATTCACATGTCAATAAACATGTAGATATATCAGTGTACCATTTCTTATATATTAAAACAAATCTATCAAGGCTCTAGGTACAGGAGAAATTTTCAACAGCGATCTGTTAGTCATTCAAGCACTATAACTATAATCTTGATGATAATGCCACATCAATAGTGTATTATGCAATGAAATGAAAGACTAACTCAAATGACTTAGTTTTGCATTTAAAAATTTGATATGTATAAGAAAGATGCAACTAAGGAAAATGGAAGTGGCTTCTAGGCGATATAAATAAGAAAAGAAAGGGAAATTAACCCACCACATACCAAAGTGGACGGATGCGATGAGAGAACACTAATGCTGACAAACAACTACACAATATTTCGGCATCTGCCTTGCTCACAAATAGAGAAACGGGCCGTTAGGCTCGGAACGTGTGTGCACAACGAACGTTATTAGGTTCTCTATTTGTGAGCAAGGCAGATGCCGAAATATTGTGTAGTTGTTTGTCAGCATTAGTGTTCTCTCATTGCATCCGTCCACTTTGGTATGTGGTGGGTTAATTTCCCTTTCTTTTCTTATTTATATGTATAAGAAAGTAAGATTAGGAAGGAAAAACTGTTGGAAAAAGAATTTGGTAAGTGGCTACAGTAAAACTGAAGAGACATGTAAAGAAGTATTAATTGTACATTAAGATAACATGAAAAACAAATAATATGTAGTATGCTTTAGTGTTCCAACTATAATGTTGGGAAAGAGATGAAATTAATAAAAACTAACACTTTAAGAAAATGATTTCTAAGGAGTCTAAACCAGAAAGATCAGAAATTTCACAGATATAAATTCCAGTATAGCTATTATTAGAGTGAATGTAATTGGAAAGAAATTAGGATGATAATCCCACTAAATGAATTTACACTGGATTATCAGTAAAATGTGGCACTTAAATTTTTATACAACAGCACTAGCAGGCAAGCAAAATCTCACAAAATTCAGACTTTATTATTATTACTTATTAATTAATCAAACAATGGTGATGGAGCTAATGCTCCAGTTGTAAATTTCCTACAAAATTATTTTGTATTACATGAAATATTTACTATAAAGTTTTTAAATGTTTGAGGTAAATGGTTCAGCATTTGATCTCCCTTAGCTACAAGTGAAAACTTCCCACTACCCTATACTCCTCTCAATATCCACTTGGCCGCATGCTAATATATGTCTTACAAATTCCCACCATTCTCTCAACTTCCTTCTGCCGACTCCCTACAAAGCTCCTAAGTCACATCAGTTACCAGCTGTGTTCTATGGCAAGGTTCTAAAATTTATCTAGCTGCCCTCTTTTAAACCACTTCCAATTCTGGTATAATGTGGGTCTTGTACTATCCCACTACACTCAAACAATTGTCTGACCAAGCTTTTGTATCTTAGTTCTTTCATCTCCCAGGACATAACCCTATCAGCCTATCACACGGGTGCAGTTTTTGTTTTTGGTGTAAAAAAACAGCAAATGATGCGTAAAGATCTATATTTCCATATGTGAAATTATGTTCTATTACATTCTATTATGTTATTCTTTACATGAAATAGTTGAATTTACAGTTCATTCTTTACTGCTGGCAGCAAACTTTCATCATCAGTTACTCAGGAAAAAGAATGCTAGAGGAGAGACTCAATATCGTTCTCTTCCTCTTTCTCTTTTTGCTTTGTCTTGCCGATATCAAAGTCAAAAAGTGGTAGAAGTTTGCTGACAAGGAAATGGAAGAAATTCGGCTATGGCATTTCTAAAGGAATCATTCTGGCATTTGCCTGGAGTCATTTTGAGAAATCATGAAAAACAGAAATCCAGATGGCCAGACGAGGATTTGAACACCTCTCCATTAATTAACCAATTCATCCTGTTATCAATTGGGAATGATTTCCTTTAATCACTTCGTCCTCCAATTTACAGATTGCTATCTTTGTCACCAAGGGGTTTTACCTTCCCCCAACGGTTACTCATTACTACTGTTCTTGATTAATTAAATAGTTCTACCAAATGATTAGCCTTTCAATTCAGTGTTTATTTTTCCATGTTGCTTTAATATAACATGGCATCACACTTCTCCAAAGACACTAAAGCAAAAACATACAAATATTCCAGCTATCACACTCACAAACAAAAATTGTGACAATGACTGAAAATCAACTTGTAACTAACTCTGCTAGTCATCTCTGCACGTTTAAATAATCACTACAGAAAGATCCAGAATAACATAAAGGAAGCCAATCGATGTTTCTCGAATGGCAACAATGTAGCCAACAATAAAAACCACATTAAAACAATCGTAATTAATACAAAATCTTTTATAATCATCATGAAACACACGGAAATGAAAATTAAAGATAGTTGCAGGTATTTACACACAAAATTATTAGCATAGACCACTCCAAACAGTTGTGAATGGTCCTCCAAACATCGTGGCTCACATCAACATATACAATTACAAACTTTTAATTAATTTTTCATACATAATACTGTCCTTGAATGTATTATATACCATTTACATAGTTTCTCTCCAAAAAATAATGTTCACTTACATGAAGCATATACATTCAAAGCTGATCACACAAAAAATATACAAATCCCTAATTAATACACTCCCATGTTGCTATACAAAATTCTTAAAATACAATTTCATAAAAGGGGTGAGTCTGAGGGCTGTTATACCATGCCCCCCCCCCCCCCCCCCCCAAATGTTAGGTCCAAGCATTCCCTCTCACCCACTGAGTTCTATAACTTTCTTCTTGATGTGCAAAAAGTTTTTTTTTTTCTTTCTGTTATCAGTCTCTTGACAGGTTTGATGGAATCCTCAATTCCTTCTCATCTTACACTAAGCTTCTTATCACAAGATACCCTCTACAACCTACATCTTCAATCACCTGCTTCATATATTTGTCTACTTCTACAGTTCTTACATACAACTGTTCTCTCCACTAAAAAATTAACCAATCTCGCATGTCTTAAAATGTGACCTACCATCTCTCCCTTCTTTCTGTGATACTCTTCCACAAACTTCTTTTCTTTCCCATCCTTTCCAAAACATGTTCATTTTTCACTTTATCTGTTGACTTAATTTTCATCATCCTTTTATAGCACCACATTTCAAGTCCTTCAATTTTCCCTCTTTCTGGTATTTCTAAAGACCACACTTCCATAAAGTTATGTGCACCTCACCTAAATTTTTAAAACGTTCTTTCTGAGTCCTAGATCACTATTTGAAACTAAAAGATTTCTATTTTTCATGAAGGCTTTTTTCCTTAGTGTTATTCTGCTTTTAACATCCTTCCCAACTAACGGATACACTTACTTCTCCTATTTTGTGCGAAACTATTTTTATATTTCATCTACTATTACTGTTAACATTTTATCAATTTTGCTTTGATTTATATTTAGTCCAAAACCTTCCTTCAATATTTTGTTCACGCCATTAGTAAGTTGTCAATATCCTCAGTCTGTTCTGCTAACAGGACAAAGTCATCGGCAAATAATGACATACTGATTTTTTTTCTACTTGAGCACTTATGCCACAGTCAAGTTTTTCTCTTATTTCCTCTACAAAAAAGTTGAATATTAAAGGGTATAGGCTACAACCATATCACACACCTTTTTTAACTGATGCATGTATCTTATGATTCTATTCTTTTATTATAGCTAATTGATTTTTGTACAGATTATAAAAACTATTTTTCTATCCACATATTTTAGACCTCACTTCTTTAAAATTTTGAACATCTTGTCTTAACTAATATTATGAAAAGCTTTTTCTAAATCAACAAACGCCACAAAAGAATCTTATTTTTCTTGATCTGCCCTTCATCTTAAAGCCACAATGGCTTCTCTTATACTACAGTTTTTGCTAACTCAAACTGATCTTCACCTACTATGTCTTCTATAATCTTCTATTCTTAGCTGTATATTTTCATGGTCAATAAATCTGAGCACGTGATGTTAGACTCATAATGTGATAAAACTCACATTTGTCAGCTTGTGATTTCTTCAGAAGTGTGGAGAAGATTCTTTTATTAAGATCAGTTGTAATCTTTCCTGTTTCATAACTGTTTAATATCAGTTTGAATAATCTTTGGATTCCTTCTTCTCCCACGTATTTCAAAAGTTCTGCAGGAGTCTCATCAATTCCAACCATCAAATCTTTCAAAGCTCTATCAAATACTGTCCTTAAAACAGGAGCTTCTAAATCATCATCACCACCACCTTCTTTTGAAAGTACACTGCTGTTCAAATCATCCCTATCATACAGTTTCTCTGTTTGTTCCTTCCATTGGATAGCTCTATCTTCTGAGTTTAATAGATCCTTCCCCTCAGCAGCTTTAATTTCTCCTAAATTTAGTTTGATCATTCTAAAGACCATATCTACTTTACCTAAAACCATTTTTTTTTCCTACTTCTTCACACTTTTCTTGCAGCAATTTTTCTTTTGCTTTTTTCCATTTCCTTTTTATTTGATTTTTTAAGTGTCTGTTCTGTTCTCATACTGCTAAGCAAAACAAAGAGGACAGTGTGTGTGCTTGTGAGATAGCGAATGAGATTGAAACAACTACCAGCAATTTACTGAAGTAAAATGCAAAGGCACAAGTTATTAATGTGATGGTCACCTTTTAAGTTTTTACAAAACCAATGAATGAAAAATGTTTTTTTTCCGGTACAAATCATTTTAATGTTTCTCAAAATATTCGCCTTTAAGATTTATACACTTTTGTATGCATTCGAACTAATTCATGAGACGCTTTTTTTTTTCAGTCTGATTTTGGTAAGTCAACAGCTTCTTCAGGTGATGAGAATAGCTGTCTACAATTATTTTTTTTATTGACACCTAAAAGAAGTCATTAGGTGACAAATCAGGTGAATACAGGCAATGGGGCATTACTTTGATCTTTCTTCAACAAATAATCAATTGTCTGACATGCCATGACATAAAGAATGATGTGACATGTTGTTTTTCCTGATTGCATCAATGACCTTTTTTTTTGCATATGGCTTTACACCTTGTCAACATTGAGGTCATTAAAGGTTGGAAACGACTGGCGTTGAGGAATGGGAAGGAAATCAGCTATGGCCTTTTGAAGCAAACATTCCAGCATTTGCCTGGAGTGATTTGGGGAAACCATGCAAAACCCAAATCTGGATGCCTGGATGGGGATTCGAACTGGCGTCCTCCCGAATGTGAGGCCAGAGCGTTGTTCAGCCCACCCACCAAGCTTGGTGCATTGATGACTTCTGGCAAACAAACTGCTGTGTACTAGACTTTCGCATAATAGTTCGCAACTGGGAGCGCTCAGCTTAGTTCGCAGATCCCTCGCGAACTAGGTCGCTCTTTTAGTTCCCGTCTCTAATTCAGACGAACAGATCATTCACTCACCTTGCTACCGCTATTGCACGCGTTATTTTGTTTGTTATGACAGTTTAATTAGGACATTACTTAATAATTTTTTGTAGTTTCTAAATTGAATTTAATATGACCTTCTTAGCAAAAGTTGTTAATATTAGCCCTTTCAAATGACATTAGGATGATAAGTGCTCATTGTCCTTTGCACAAATGGGTAAAATGGGACATTCAACTGTTCTGTTTTTACTTTATAGACATTTGTAGAATATTAATTTTTAAATGGATTTATTTATTTATTCATTATTATTTTTTTGCAACACAGAAAATAATAAACTAATTCCTCCCTTTGTAAAATCTGTGAAGGCACATTATGATTTATCTTTTGAATGATGTGCGTTTACCTAAACGCCTCTTCAGAAATGTTATGTTATGTCAAAATTGACAAAGTCAAACAAATATTTGCTCATGCACTTGCCTTTGCTTCATTTTTGTTAGTTATTTTCACTTGGAAGCTGTTCTTTCTTTTGATATTTAATTAAACTAGTTATGGAAAGTGGTAGAAATAATGAAAGTGCATCAATTTCCAGTGAATTGGAAGTCATTGAGCGATTATTTTATTAGTGAACGGGAGGATAATCCAACACAAATTCAAGATATTTTAATGATGAATGAAACTGATAAAGACACAAAAGTTAAAATCTTTTTGAATTTCATACGGCAATTTTTTTACATAACGTTCACAAATCTGTTAAACTGGAAGGTAATAATGTCATATTCTGAGATAAGTATTATATTATGTAAACTTTAAAATCAGCACTAGAAAAATGTAAAAGAGACGGCTTCTTTGCTTAAAAAAATATGAAAAAGTCCTCAGAAGCCAAATTCTCCACAGAAAGTGATAATATTAAAAATAATTTTCTAGTATTCGTTGATAAATGTCTGGAGTATCTTAATAAATGGTTAGATTTTAATGAAAGCAATTGGCTATACAAAATCCAAAAATTAAATTTAAAACACGAGGTTCATTTGATGACTGTGAGACTATATTAGAACTTCTAAATTTACGAGAAAAAATGAGTATCAAAGTGAACGGAATTTACTCTGAAATAACAATATTACATGAAATCTAGATAAAAGTAAGAGAAGTATTTCATTAATAAACAATGAGCTCTTGATCGACATTAATTTAACAACTGAATGCGATAAAGCATATGGCAATTTTACTGTAGACAAAAAAATTGTCAAAGATGCAAGAAGTGCAAAAAGTATAGCTTAAAACATACCTTTTGTCCATTTCTACTTTTCTGTAAAATATTATATTTTTGAAGTGTATGGTATTATATTTTTATAGCTTATTCTAGAAAAATACTATAATCAACCAAAAAATGTTGGTAACCCTAGCGGCGAATGGTGAAGAACTAACTAGTAGACTTGCACATTATAGTTCGCGACTGGTAGCAGTCAATTTAGTTCGCAGCTCCTTAGCGAACTAGATCGCTCCCCTCTCGGATTCCAGGAAGACAGATCATTCACTCGCTTTGCTACCGCTACTGCATGTGCTCTTTTGTTTGTTATAGTAGTTGGGTTATCGATGGTTGTCTTTTAATTGTTAATGGCATCAAAGCATGTTTTGTTTTCACATTCCTCTTTAAATTTCTGTTTATGACTTCTGCAATAATTATTGATGTTGAACTTTTTTTTTTTTTTTTTTTTTTTTTTGCTCTGTCTTCAGTGAAAGGTGTCCACAGTAAACTGTTTCCATTTACATGACATAGTAACAAATAACCAAAAACAAAAGTCAGTCATCGGAAAAGACTCAAACGAACTAACGAACTACGAAGCGAAAGATCTGGGTACTAGTTCGCCTGTGGGAGCGCTCTTCTGAACCAGTTCATTCGCAAACTACACAAGGATACTGTGTACCATTCAGCATTAACTGTTCATTGATCCTCTAAAGCAGTGTTTTTCAACCTTTTGAAAAAGCGACCCTTTTACAAGCAAAAAACTTTGGCAATTGCCCAGGTGAGAAGCAGAACTTTGGCGATTGGTTTAGTTCACTGCAAGCAGTTGTCTGAGTATGGATGCACTTTGCTGCGAGCAAGCATAAAATGTAAAAGTTTCTCGAAAAATCTGCGCAGCACTCCACATCTGCTACAAGTGGCAGTGGCAGAAGCAAATCAAAACAAAACAAATAGACTTATGAGGATAGTTAACAGTAATATGGTTTTCCAGTCATGAATAATAAACCTCACCACGTAATTTGCTCCAAATAGAAAATTATTTAGTTAACTGGGTCTCAAAAACACAACAATGATTCGACAATTTCTCACTGAAAATGTATTTTTACTGCAGTGTAACACTTAAACCATTTGCTTTCTACTTCTACTGGGTTGCATTCACAGCTCCTCTAGCAAGAGCTGGCATACTCCATGGGGGTTGCGACCCACAGGTTGAGAAACACTGCTCTAAAGCACTGATCATGATATGTCAGATGTAACTAAAGAAACGGGCAGCCATTTTATGTGAAGTGTTTCACGAACGAACCACTTTCATTGGATTCGGTTCTTCTTGGAACACCCAAACAATTGATTGTTGTTTAGTTTCTGGCTCGTACAAATATATCCAAGTTTAGTCTCTTGTTATGAAGTAAAGCGTGGTGGGTGAGCTGTAAACGCTCTGGCCTAGCATTCGGGAGGACGCCGGTTCGAATCCCCTTCTGGGCATCCAGATTTGGGTTTTCCATGGTTTCCCCAGATCACTCCAGGCAAATGCAGGGATGCTTCCTTCAAAAGGCCATGGCCGAATTCCTTCCCATTCCTCAGATTCCTCGGTCAAATTTTTGAGCATTTCCTTTCACCAATTCACATGAGCCTGTTTTGGAGCTTCAGTCAAATAATGCAGAATCCACTGTAAGCAGTTCTTCTTCACAGCTAAATGTTCATGCAAAATCAAATGTGACCTTCAGGAAATTCATCACTGATGGAATGCAACCACAACGAAAATTTGAAAACCAAGTGAATCAGCGTTTCTTGATAGGTAGTAATCAACATTTTTTCATATTTGTCTGGAGTTTTTTGTTCCTTGAGAAAAGAGCTGTCAGTTTCTGTTAAGCAGAAGCAGCGCAAGGCGTGGTTGACTGCTTATGGCCTGACAGTCCTAGGGGCCTCGCGCTCAATAGGCAGTTTTTTAATTTACATTTCTCAAGAAAACTAAATAATGGTGAAACTCAACATCGTAGATGGTTGGTTTATTCAAAATCTCAAAATAAAGTGTTCTGTTTTCCATGCAGACTATTAGCAATTCTAAACATCAGATTTAACAAGGAAGTTGCTATGGCTGGAAACACCTAAGTGGCATTTTACAAAGACATGAGAATATTAAAGAATATATGGCATTTATGTTTCAATGGATGATACTAGATAAAGATATAAAGCATGAAAAACAATAGACCAGGAAAAAGGAAGGCTAATTGAAGAATCTCAAAAGATTAATTGAAACCATTAATTTCTTACCCTGGCAATTAGAGGTCAGAGAATTCTTCAAGATTGGTGACGACAGTAGGAATTCTGGTAACTTCATAGATTTGTTTAAATTGATTTCTAAATATGATGGAAACATATCATTATCTAAGCCACGACATTCAAAATGAATTGATCACATTTATGTTAAAAACCAGTGAAGTGATTCGTAGGAAAAATAAGGCAAAATATTATTAGGCAATACTGGAAGAGCTAGGGAAAAAAAGTGGCATAGGTATTCAAAACAGTCGTCATCAAGGTTACGACAGTTGTGCAAATACGGTAGTCATAAATAATGGAGTTAAAACTCGATTATTAAATATTAATACCAGCTGATTTTTTACACCATGCGGAATTCATAGTTGGAATTTGTTGTTGATAGACACAGTAAATTCTTCTGTGGCAGTGAAAACACTTTTTTTTTTTTTTATTCAGAAAATTTATTCGCTATTTTCAATATCCATAAAACGCTGGGAATTAAAGAAAAGGAAATTAAAGCTCATTATAAAGCATTTAACATACACGAGATTTGAAAGTATAATCGAGGCACTGAAGAGCATATTATTTCAATTTGAATACACTCAAAGCTTAAAAAAATCTCCCGGAAAACTTAGAAACACTTAGTGATTGCCATTTGGTTTTGAACCAAATTCTCAGTTTAAAATTTATCATATCATTACATTTATGGTGTGAGATATTATCACCTGTTAATGTCCTTAGTAAATTATGGCAGTCTGTACAGTCCATTACAGCTTTGTTATTGAACATCTGTGTAAATTTTGAGACTGGATCAAAGAATATCGACACTGTGGGTTTGAATAATGCTTGTTAATGTATTGAAAACAGCAGTTACGATCTGCGAAAAAAGCTTAAAATTAAAAGGCAGCCAAAAAGGAAAGGACGTTTCACTATAAAAGCAGCTCTTAAAACCGGTACAAAACAAATGTTCATTAAACATATGAAATAGCTGCTCCATTAAATAACAGGAAATAACTTAATAAAAATGTATCCAAATAGTTATATTGTCAAAATTAATAAAAATCATTTTTGAAGTAAAATGGGCCAGCAAAGACTTTGGGGTGTTAGCGGTCGAGGTAGATATCATCTAAGCTCGGTTACGATATAACAATTTTGGAATTCAGTGAGGCTAAGAGCAGGAAATTTCTGTATCTTTAATTCTTCATTGTTAGTTTTTACTTAATTTTATTAGTTACAGTGAAGATGATTGAATTTATGAATAAAAATTTTAGTTAAAAAAAAATCTTTATAAATTCCATCCTCTTGCATCTCCAGAGGGCCTCACAAAACTTATCGCCCATATAAAATTTAGGTCTTGCCCCGCCAGTGATGTTAAGGTAACATATTTCAAATGAAAATTCCAAATAAAGCTAAACAGAAATTGTTAATAAGACTTCTGAATTGGTTTTTTGTTAGCTTTCCAAAAGTTTACATTTGGTCACATACATCCTTTCAAAAAAACACCGATTCAATTATAAACTGCCTTTTGTGATGGTGCTTGATTGCAAAAAGATAAATGAAGTGATTCAAGACATTCCGTAGGGTTATGCCTTTACAAAAATTGTAAAAAATCATCCAGCAAAATCCTTCATCGTAAATTTCAATTTTTCACAACACTTTAAAAATGCTCACTGTAAACAAACCACTAGGCCAATTTCTGTGCTATCACTGTTTTAAAAATAATGAAGAACAAATTTTATAAAAATAGAAATGTCACATTTCAAGAGTGCCCACTAGAAATCATTTGTATAAATTTAAAAGGTGGCCATTGTATAAACCAAAAATTAAAGTCAGGAGCAAAAAAAAATCAGAGTTTGTGAAAGGAGTTAGAAATGCATGTTAAAAATAACACCAGCCTGACAAGTTCTATTACATTTTTATTTTTATCATATGGCTTTGTATCCGTTTGTTAACTCTTGTTTAATTCCTTCATTCTAACAAGACAATGATTTTATTTCAACCATACAAGTCACCCATAAAACTTACTTTCAAGATTCTGGGTGCAAAACAAAATGCCAAATCATTAATGGCTGTATATAGAGTTGCCACTGAAAAGTAAACTGAGCTCCGAGATGGCAGAAACAGGATCTCGGCTAAATGTTTTGGGTACCACAGAAATAAAACTGCAGTTAAATTACCAGAAAAAATGTAAAGTATTGTGAAGCACTACAGAGAAATTGTCCAATAAGACTCATATTACACACAATACCCTTCACTATGTAGTTTATGGAAAATAGTAAGAATCTCTGCACCTCCAGTATCCTGCACCACTCAAACTGTCTGGTTTCAACATTGATACAGGCTCAACAGAACATCATTATTAGAGATATGAAGAAATGAAACAAGATATGAACTACAGGCTATATACAACAAATCTTATGGAACATGAAAAATGCGTAAATGTTAGAAATATATGCAACCCTACTGAAGATTTTGAAGAGATAAAAAGACTTTTGAAAAGTAACACAGAATCTTGTTTTTCTTGATATTTCATCTCTCGGTAGTCAGAACTGGTGCTTCTATTATATTAATGCAGATTTTTATGAGGATGACAAAGAGAAATGGAAACTGGAACTAAAAAATTACACTTCAGCAAATTGTAAGGCTTTCTCTTTACTGTGGTACCA
Organism: Vandiemenella viatica; assembly: GCA_031002005.1. Lineage (NCBI taxonomy): Eukaryota > Metazoa > Arthropoda > Insecta > Orthoptera > Morabidae > Vandiemenella > Vandiemenella viatica. The sequence continues at coordinate 166,004,249 of JARYHS010008074.1, read as the reverse complement.
AACATTTTTATTTTAAGCAAAATTTAAATACTCTTCTATAGTACCGCTTAAATTGGAAGGTTCTCTTGATAGATCCATTCTCAATAAGTTACATTCAAGATATACAACATAGTGTCAAGAATAACTGTAGACAATTATTTGCTTACTAAAAGAAATTCATTTCCACAAATCAAAAATTAGAAACAAAATGCAAATAATTTCATTACAATCATATGACTTTTATAACATAATTATTATTATTTTTTTTTAACAAACCATACCATTAGTTGCTGAAGGTTATAAAAGATTTTAACACCACAGATGACAGGAGATTTATTGAAACATGGAGATACTAAGAAAACTGAATTATTTGTTGTAAACCCTTCATCAAAATAAGTACCTATATGATGTACTTTGAATAAGACTCAAAGGTAAAGTAACACGGGCTGTTATGTGGCAGCAAGATAGGTTGGATTTGCAAACAAATTTAGAACTGCATAACTTTTGTTTTAAAGAAACTTAAAATAAAATTTTCATCTTAATCTGTCACATTTGGACCAAACAATTTAGTAATTTAAATTGAGATAGAATTAGAGATGTACAAATATCAAAAAGTTAAGTATGTAAACCAAATTAGCCTCTACAAACAACAGTTTACACAGGAAAACAAAAGAAGTTGCACTGAAATTTTGACAACAAAATTTTATGGTATTATTATATTTTCAAAATGCTGTAATACTGAGAAAAGGGTGTCATTTACTTCCAAAAACAACAGCCCGTTTCAAATTGGTCAATACATGAGTAGATATTTACGAAGCATGAAAGTGCATGGCAAGAAAATTCTTGTAAACAGAAAACTCAATTGGCGTAATACAATATAAGACAGGATTTAAATCACATTACAAAAAGTATAATTGCCCATTGGCTGGTCCATTCATAAAACAAATTAATTCAAATGCACAGAGTCAATAACATTAATGGCCAATTTATGCTAGGATTTTATTAAATAATTGTATTTTTACCTCTTTCATAATCTTGGTTTTTATTTCTTCATTTATCCACTCTGCTGATTTAACATTAAATCTAAGATCAACTTTAGTGTTTACTGTGTTTACATTTTGTCCTCCTGGACCAGAACTACGGCTGTATGTTATCTCCAGTTTGTCTGTTGAATAATTGAAAATTATAATTACAGTATTAAGTAATGTGGAAGATTAGGATATTAAAAAGTATAGAAAATTAACATACAAAAATAACTATCTTTACTCATTAAAACAAATAAATAAATGTAATTTGTTTTTAGGGTCATTAACATTTTCAGTGATTATGAAATACATTAATTTCAAAGGACAAAAAAATATGTCAATTTATAGTTATTGTATTTAATCTGATTGACACCAAATATTTTAAAATGGAAATAATATTTGAATATGCCATAGCTCAAATTTTTTGTTCTCCTTTTTTTTTTAATTGCAATGGAGCACACGCTCCGGTGGCAATTTCCCTACACACCCATCTTCCCCCTATCCTGCACCTACCTACATTTGCCCTCTACAAATTTTATCTTTAAATTCTTTCAAAGTTTTTGGTAAATTATTCATAATTTCTCTTGGTAACTCATTCCAATCCCTGACACCCTTACCTAAAAAAGAGAATCTTCCCACACCCTTGTGCCTGAAATCGAGTGCCAGCTTGTGGTCATGGTCATCTTTTCCCTTCCATGCACTACTTTTCATACCTATTGCAATATCTTTCCATGCCTCATCGCCAGTATATGCCCTGTACACTCCCATGACCCTCCTCATTCTCCTCCTGTCTTGCAATGAATCCCATTCCAGCTCCTTTATCATATCCGTCACTGATTGCATTCTGCGATAATTTCCAGAAACAAATCTAGCAGCCCTTTTTTGCACACTCTCCAACTCCTGTATTTGATACGTAAAATGAGGGTCCCATACTACACTACTATATTCGAGCAATGGTCTGACCAAAGTTTTGTAACCCAATTCCTTTACTTCTCTCGTACATCCCCTCATCACTCTCTCCAACAAGTGCAGAACTTTGAAACCTTTTCCTACCACCTGTCCTATGTGTCCTGCCCAGTTAAGTTTGTTATCAAAAGTAATTCCAAGATATTTACATTTCAAGTCTTCAGCAAGCAATTCTTTCCCCACCTTATATTCTCTTTCTCCGTCATCAGTCTTTCGACTGGTTTGATGCAATCCTCCATCTCTTCCTATCTTGAGCTAACCTCTTCATCTCTACATATCCCTTACAACCAGTGTCCTCAATTATCTGCTTCATATATTCTAATCTCTGTCTTCCTCTGCAGTTCTTACCTTCGACTGTTCCCTCCACTAACAAATTAAGCAATCCAGCATGTCTCAAAATATGACCTACCAGCCTGTCTCTTCTTTCTGTAAGCTTCTTCCACAAACTTCTTTCCTCACCCATCATTTCCAAAACTCGTTCATTTCGTACCTTGTCTGTCCATTTAATTTTCAGCATTCTTCTGGAGCACCACATTTCAAATGCTTCAATTTTCTTTCTTTCCGGTATTCCTAAAGTCCATTTCGCTACCGTAAAGTGCTGTGCTCCACACATAGAGTTTTAAAAAGTTCTTTCTGATTCCTAGATCAATATTTGAAACTAAAAGGTTTCTCTTTTTCATGAATGCTCTTTTTGCTAGTGCTATTCTGCTTTTAACATCATTCTTGCTTTGGCCATCGGTTGTAATTTTGCTTCCCAAGTAACAGAATTAACTTACTTCTCCTATTGCATCTGACCCTATGTTTATGTTTAATCTACTACTATTGGTATCATTTCTGCCACATTTCATCACTTTTGTCGTGCTTTGATTTATATTCAGTCCAAAATCTTCCTTCAGTATTTTGTTCATGCCATTCAATAACTTCTCAATATACTCGGCCTGTTCTGTTTTGATTAAAAAGTGTCCAATGATCATTGCTGGTACTATACTATAGAAGCATGTCTAGAAAGCATAATAATGAAGATGTTCCTGTCTTCATTGACAGTCAAAAAACATAAAAAATTTGGTCATATTAAATAGATAAATTTATTACATGAATTAAAATTAGAATTAATTTTTTTACCTTCTTCAGTAAGGTTGTTAAATAGAATACATAATGCAAATTGTTAAATGAAATACCTAATGAAAATACAAACCAACTGCTAATAAATAAGATAAAAAACTATTCCATTGCAGCTGAGTGGATGAAATGGATGGAGGGAGGGGGGATGAAGGGAGGGGATGGATTTAACATTAGGAACAGTGATGAGAAAAAAGGAAAACTACAGATAAGAATAGATTGATAACTGGAAAACAGGTTAAGGGGATTTTGGCTCTATCTCGAATAGCCAGGTTATGTGGAAGAGAAGATTTGAGTACAATGGGTGCCAGTTGTTGAAGTAGAAGTTCTATACAGATGTATTATGGCAGTTACATTTTTTACATCTTGTCAAGACTGAAGACAACAGTAGGAATTCAGCTATGGTACTTAGAAGGAACCATCCAGGCATCAGCCAGGAGTGATTTCAGGAAATCATGAAAAACCAAAATATGGATGAACGGATGGGGATTCAAATCTGCATTCTCCCAAATGCAATGCCAAAGCATTACTGTTCACAAACTACTGAAAGGCAATATAATACCTAGTACAGTGGCACGAGTGTTGCAGCTGGATAAAGCTGAAAGTGTGTTGTGTATCTCTACATTGTTTTTACTTATTGCTTTACGCCTCGTCAACGTGACCTCAAGGAAAACCTCTTCATATTATTATTTTAGAACTATATTTTGCTAGGAATTTGTCAATGCTTCCTGTCAAGTTTTAATGCTGCTCAGGTTTAGTAACAGCTTACAAAACTTTAAATATCACACCTACATCCACATGGGAAGCTAGTTAAATAATGGGAAATGATTAAAATTATTAAGTTATTACAAATTGTGAAGTAACAGTTGATACCATAACTGTGCAAATAAATCTGCAAAATTCAAATTAAGACAACAATGTATTGGCTAACATATAGCTTTTATTGCTAGGAAATCCTTGCGAGTTATTCCGCTCACTTTGGTGAAGGAGTTTTATCTTCGTGTCTGCTGCCTCTGACGGGGGAACTTATTTAAATGGGGGAGCAGGTGTGTTGCCACCTGTCTGCAAAATGTATAACTAGTGTCCTATACAATAATTTCTGTTTGTGAAATATGTAGTTTATGAGACAGAGATTGGAGACCGTCCCAACACTTGCCTGTAAACTGCACAAAAAGTTCAATCGAGATGTCCTGTACTCAATCCTGGTGTTGTCATACTTCAGCGATCTGGTGTGGTGGCATTTTAACTCGTGCAGAAACACTGACATGTTAAATAAATGAGTGAGGATAAAGCTTTTAGAAATTGCTGTAGGTCATGAAAATTAAAATGAACCTTACATAAAAGACAAAAAAGCATATGGTGAAATGCAAGGCAAAGAAATAAGGCTAAAGGTATTTCTTAAGAAGAATGCGATACAATACAGAAAGGCACAGTGCATGTAATGGAATCTTTGAACAAGACCAGAAAATGGGGAAAAAAACCTCTTTGGATACATCGGAAATGTTGAAACTGATTGAACAGAAGAAGCAATAAGAACATTGTGTATTCTGAGGAAGGATGACTGCAGTTCCAGTATTTTGTAAATTATATGAACCCTGAACTGTGAGAGAGGTAAATAAAAAATGGATGAAACACAAGCAGAAAAATAGTTGGTGTAGTAGAGACAATGAATTTAGGAAGAGCAAACTTATGTTAGAAAATAAAATCAAATAATATCAAAGATTCTGATAAGAAACAACTTTCAATATTTATAAAATATGATTTCGTCAGTAATCATTTGAGTTTATGTTGTAATACAGCCTGGACCATACGTCACAATGATGTCATATATTCCATGCGATCTCTGTGTTTACTACGTGAGACGGTGTAGCGGTATCACCATCTAGAATTAAAACAAAAAGGGTCTTTCCATCTCAAATCAAATAACAGTCTGAACCTTGACCTCTCAGATTTGGATGAATTTTTTTTTTTTTTTTTAGGTAATGTACCCACCAACATTAGTTTAAATTTCAAATTTTTCTGAATTTTTGTTTTTGAGTTTCAAGGGTTTAAAAATCCAAAATATGACTGTTTTTGATCGATTTATGATTGTTTTAAAATGCTGTAGCTCAACTGTACAACCTAGAGAGCTCAAACTTGCACCTTTGTTTTCCTCTAAAGATTCCCTTCAATTTGATATGTAACATGACTATGCTACCTAAATTTGAAATTTTTTAAAAAAATTCCCAAATATTTTTTTTTGAAATTTACCGTGGGATTTTTTTTATAAAAATAATGTGTGTTGTCCAGTCTAACTGACTGCATGCATGCAGCATTTCAAGATTTGATCTCAATGGGTTCTTGTATAAAAAATATTTTACTACCAGAATACACGCTAATGAGGTGAAAAGCAAACTATTTCTAGGCTATGAATACTAAGGTAGGCCTACATAATTCTAACAAACTTAAATTATTATGTTAGGCTTTTTATGTAACATTACCCTCTTATTGTTTGTTTATTCATTAAATGATATTTTAATGCCAGAATATATAATATAAAAAAATAATAACTTAAGAATCTCCAGATGTTATATGACATTCACTTTTTATTATAAAAAAAACTTAAAAAAACTAAAAATAAGAAAAACTTCCTTAATTTGAGTTTACATAAACTGATTTTGAAGGCAGAGTGGGAGTTCTTTGCAACATCCCATGGCATGAGAGCGTGCGATGACCTTGGCGGAACTGTTAAGTGGCTAGCTGCTAAAGCCAGCTTACAAAGGCCATATGACCAACAAATCTTAACACCCAAATCACTTTATGTATTTGCCATGGAAAACATAAAAAAAACATTGACTTTGAATATTGCACAACAGAAGACTACGAAGAGACCAAAGAATACTTACTTCCTCGGTTTAGTGAATCAAAAGCAGTTGAGGAAACACAAAAGTTTCACTCATATAAACCCAACACAGAGAGGTAAATTACTGTCAAGCCTTATCATTTTAGTCTTGATGAGTCTCTTGAATATGTGACAACCCAGTGAACCAAATAACACTGTCAGATATGGAAAATATTGCTGCTGGTTTTGTGACAGTAGCATATGATGACTCTTGGTGGCTAGGATGCATTGAAGAAAAATACAATGACATGCTCGATTCGTGACCGCTAGCTACAGTCCTTATGAAAGCGTCACAGAACTGATTAGTAGACTAGGTTGGGAGTCTCTGGTAGATAGACAAAGCACGTTTCATTTAAAATTATTGGTAAACACGTGTACTCCCACTTTCACTTACGAGTGTAGTGAAATACTTCTTCCACCAACCTATTGTAGCCGGAATGATAGGAAAGATAAGATTAGAGAAATAAGGTGCTGCACTGATTCTTATATGAATTCTTTTTTTCCTCGTACCATTAGGGATTGGAATGCACAACAAAGAGATTAGCTTTGGTGCTGAGCACCCTCAGTCACCCAAAATTTTGTGAATTGCTGAGTAGGCCTATATATGCAGATGTAGCGAATAAATTTTTTACACCCAAAAGGTCCAGGCCATTCTTTTTACCATCCACAACCAAGAGATTTATTAGATGTCCCAGGAAATACTCTTTTATAAACAGTGGATCCAACTACAGCTACGGGAAGAATCTACACTTTAAGTGCTAAAGAAATGAAGTTGTCTTCTCTTGCTTTGGAAAAATATCTTAAAAGATCAAAAACAAGTGTTTATGTTAGGTCTTCCCTCACTAAACATTTAATTGTATAAATACTATGCGTATTAACTTTGTAAATAACAATTATTAATAGAAATACAGTTCTATCCACGCAAATATCAATAAGTTAATCTTTTTCCCAAGTGAAATTACTTTGGCCAATTTCTATTATAATGAACTTGTTGTAAATGACTACAAGTAACACTGGAAAACCAAGAAAAGCTATTCTCTGCCATTTAAAACTAAGGATGTAGGTGAGTGGCTTTATTCAAAATTTAACTTTTATCATGTATATTACCAATTAAAATGTGGGCAAGAGCGCAATCACTGGGACTCATCAAGGAACTGTCGTTTTGGTCTGAATACTGTTACACACGTTCCTTGGGTGATATTATTTAATATGTGTTGCTCTTAGAGCTGTAAAACTTAAACATACCTTACAAACTTAACTCAAAAAGTGATGTTGCGTTATACGGCGTGTGACTGGGAGATATACTATAACGACGTATAACAATCATGCAGACGTTCTTGGAACAATATTATTTAAGAATATGTTGCTGTCACAGCCATTAAAAATGAATTCATGGAAGAATTTGCACACGCATAAAAAAAAAGAAAATGTCACAATTTTCAATCGTAAGCAAACAATAGACGCCATATTACGTACACACGTGCCAGAGACAATACTAGCACATGGCATTTATGAAAGTAGGTTGCGGTAATATTAACGTAAGTTGTGTTTATGATGAAAGAGCGGCAGTATTCGTGTTTTAACATTGGGTTGAAGGAATTTAATATTTATAAATGTTTTTAATCTAAGGTTGAAATGCAGCCTGTACCAGAATGGCACATAGTTTTTGTTTCTAAAACAAACTCTGTTGAATTTGTTAAAGATTTAATTTTTTCTTTATTTTCAAGCAGCATTAGCAGTGGTTTTGGATATGTTGAACAGACTGATCCAAAAATTGAAATTTATTTAAAAATTTTGAGCTACCATGATTTTTGAGCAGAATTATTAGCAGCGCTTGTGGATAGGTTCAATGCAGCCTGGACCATAATGTTCATAGAAGCTGCCCGCTGTAGCTTAATTAATTTTTTTTTTTTAAATTGAGTTACCGTGATTTTGAGCAGAATTATTAGCGCCGCCTGAACAGAGGTGAAGCAGGAACGTTTGTGTTATCATTATACATCGCCGTATGCCTTTTCCCAGTCGCGCGCGGCTTAACGGTACGGCACTTTTCGAGTCAATTTTCTGAGAATTGATATATTTTACAGCTCCAAGAGCAACATATATTAAATAATATCACCCAACTAACGTGTACAACAGTTTTCAGGACAAAACCAGTATTCCTTGATGAGTCCCAGTGTCTGGGCTATTACCAAAATGTGTTCACTTCCATCTGATGCATAGTTAAAAGAATCATGAAAATTAAATTAAAACAACACTATTTCATTTAATGAATAAACAAACAATAAGAGGGTAATGTTACATAAAAAGGCTAACTCAATAATTTAAGTTTGTTAGAATTATGTAGGCCTGCCTTAGTATACCTAGAAATAGTCTGCTTTTCACCACACTAGGGTGTATTCTTGTAGTAAAATATTTCTTTATACAAGAACCCATTGAGATCCCATCTTGAAATTTTGCATGCATGTAGTCAGTTAGACTGGACAACATACATAATTTTTATAAAAAAAATCCAAGGGTACATATTTTGGAAATTTCAAAAAAAAAATATTTGGTGATTTTAAAAATTTTCAAATTTAGGTAGCATTGTCATGTTGTATATCAAATTGAAGGGAATTTTTAGAGGAAAACAATGGTGCAAGTTTCAGCTCTCTAGGTTGTACAGTTTTTGAGCTACAGGATTTAAAAAAAAGCAGTCATAAATCAATCAAAAACAGTCATATTTTGGATTTTTAAACCCTTGAAACTCAAAAACAAAAATTCAGAAAAATTTGAAATTTAAACTAGTGTTGATGGGTACATTATCCAAAAAAATATCATCAAAATCTCAGAGGTCAAGGTTCAAATCATATAGTAGAATTGGTTGATTTGACATGGAATGAACCAAAATTCGGGTAATATCAAGATGGGGAATACCGCTGCGGCCTCACGTAGTAAACACAGAGATAACGTGGTATATATGACATCATTGTGATGTATTTAGTCTGCGCGTACCAACACAGTAAAAGCTATAGATATGATCAGAAAATTGGATATCTGTAATATCGTGAGTTATGGTTACGTTTCACTTTGGTCCAGGCTGAATTACGACCGAAACACATTATTTATAAGATATGATTTCGTCAATCATCATTTGAGTTTATGTTGTAGGCTAATGCGGCCTGGACCATATGTCACAATGTCATATATACCACGTGACCTGTGTGTTTACTACGTGAAGTCGCAACGGTATCCCCATCTTGATATTACCGAAAAATTCTTCCCGTAAGTTACATACATCACTACCAATCACAAGCAACCATTTGCCGCCAATTGTACTGCGTACCATTAAAAAGTGCCAACAAAAACTACATCTACTGCTTTCATTTATGGATGGTTCACCCCAAAAAAAAAATTGTTTCTTGGCATGCTATCTGCTTTCTACTGCTACCAAAATGAACTTGCAATTCAAATGGACATCTCCTTAGTTCTACCCCTGAATAATTCCTTTGTAAACAAACATGGAATTTTTGAGATGGAAGCCACAAAATATTGTGCATTTTTTCTCTTGGTCCAGGCTATATTTCAACCTAGCCACAATCTCTACAACAAAACGAATTTGTCTAGGTGATATGACCCTCCACCCATAATTTTTATAGGATTTGTGCTGTCATGGATGATTTTCGCAGTCGTGAAGCTCCCATTTTTTTTACATTTTTAATCAGATTTGTAGCGACTTTTGTGTAAAATTATAGTAGGGAACGTGATTAGCACATTATCTTGTCGCTGTTAATCCATATTTTAACAGGTTTCTACCATTTCTAGGTAGGTGGAGAAAGTCGTAGAGTCACTGGAACCATCCCTACATTCGCCAGGAAAACCATGAAAAACTGGAATCGATGGTCAGATAGGGATTCAAATCTACATCCTCCCAAATGAGAGGCCACTTGGTATATTAAGATTAAAATTCATAAAATTAGGAAGCTAAAGACAATGCATTTATGAAATACAAAACAACAAAATATCATGAAATGTGAAAATACTAAGAATGCGGCCGACAAGCCAAATCGTCTATTGCAATTGTAATTAAACAATCAAATTACTAATCATTATATATTATTACCTAAAGGAATATATCCCGAAAAAACTACGTCATCTGCAGGCTAAAAAGAAAGAAAAACAATTATTGTAAGTTGTTTATAACAGAACATTGAAACAATTTTCTTTTTTTTAAACACAATTAACCTTTGTTGGGGTGTATATGGTCAATCTACTCGCAGGATACAATTTACATAACGAAATGTTACTTTTAAATGCGGAGGAGCAATAAGTGCGTGTTTGAAAACAACGATTCAAAACCAACCATCTATTCCAAGTAATTCTCCCTGCCATCTTTAAGGTTATTGCTAGCAAAAAAAACCAAAACAAAAAACACTAATCCTCTACATCATTACAGTCAGTAAACGCACACGGAAGGATAACAAATCTTATAACAAAGACCGCGCACTCACTAAGACATTTTATATTATAATGCCATTGCTTACATCACAAAAATTTAACGAAGTATCTTTGATTGTTGAAAACCTCTGACCAATAATCTCAAACGGCTGAAATACAGTTTTATTTCATTTAAATGATGTTTTAGCTTCTTTGTTCTATAAAAATATCATTACATATCTATAATTTTCAATGTTCCGGAGCTTCGAGACATATGTTAGCACAAAATTTTAATTTTCAGATTATATCAAGCTCTCGAAGTTGTCAGTACTGTACTAATAATGATAAAAACACTCTCAGTAAGGTGCAATATATTGTCTCTGAAAAGCAGTTCAAAACGATTTCTGGGAAGCTGCCTCTATTTCACGTTGTGCGTAATATTGAATTGCGTGTGGTTGTTATGGTAACGTGTTTTTCCTAGTATCTTAAGAGGGAAATTGCGGCGATCTAGGAAACGTTGTGTTTGTATTGACAGTTGTTTACAATGAAGATCGAAGAAGTAAAAAGCACCGCAAAAACTCAGCGAATATCAGCACATACTCACATTAAAGGGCTAGGTCTTAATGAGAATGGTGAAGCAATTCCAATGGCAGCCGGCTTGGTTGGTCAGGAAATGGCACGCGAAGCTGCTGGTGTAGTTGTTGATATGATTAGATCTAAAAAAATGGCTGGTCGTGCCTGCCTTTTAGCAGGCCCTCCGGGTACTGGGAAAACCGCTATCGCTTTAGCTATTGCTCAGGAATTGGGGAGCAAAGTTCCTTTTTGTCCAATGGTTGGTTCTGAAGTCTATAGTTCTGAAATTAAGAAAACTGAGGTGCTGATGGAGAATTTTAGACGTGCCATCGGACTAAGGATAAAGGAAACTAAAGAAGTGTATGAAGGAGAAGTTACAGAACTTACACCAGTCGAGACTGAAAATCCTTTAGGAGGCTATGGTAAGACCATTAGCCACGTTATAATAGGGCTCAAAACTGCGAAAGGAACAAAGCAGTTGAAGTTAGATCCATCTATTTACGAATCTCTCCAGAAAGGAAAAGTAGAAACGGGTGATGTGATTTACATTGAAGCCAACAGTGGCGCTGTTAAAAGGCAAGGTCGAAGTGATACATATGCTACTGAATTTGATCTTGAAGCAGAAGAGTACGTGCCATTGCCGAAGGGAGATGTGCACAAGAAGAAAGAAGTAATACAAGACGTTACACTACATGATTTGGATGTTGCAAATGCAAAACCCCAAGGAGGTCAAGATATTTTATCAATGATGGGACAGTTAATGAAACCAAAGAAAACTGAAATTACTGATAAGCTAAGGAAGGAAATCAATAAAGTTGTAAACAAATACATTGATCAAGGTGTGGCTGAATTAGTGCCAGGTGTTTTGTTCATTGATGAAGTTCATATGCTCGATATTGAGACATTTACCTACCTTCATCGTGCTCTGGAAAGTGCTATTGCACCAATTGTTATATTTGCTACAAATCGTGGTCGATGTGTCATCAGAGGAACAGAGGATATTGTTTCACCACATGGTATACCTCTTGATCTTCTTGACAGGTTACTTATTATCAGAACTCTCCCTTACTCACGTGATGATGTGGTACAAATTTTAAAGTTGAGAGCTTCAACAGAAGGTTTGCAAGTGGATGAAGATGCTTTGTCACTTCTAGGAGATGTTGGCACCAGAGCAACTTTGCGATATGCTGTTCAGCTTCTTACTCCAGCTGCATTAACAGCAAAAGTTAATGGACGTAATGGTATTACGAAGGAAGATGTACAAGAAGTGGCTGACCTATTTCTAGATGCTAAATCCTCTGCAAAAATCCTCAGTCAAAACAAAGAAAAATATATGCAGTAATATGTCTTAGTGTTGGACATTATAGCTTTAGATGTGCGACTGTGAAAATAATTTTTTTTTCTTATAGTATTTTGTTTTTTATAGGTATTGTTCGAATAGGAGGAGGAAGTGGAACCAATTGTTGAAATCAGTTTCTACAGATAAACTGTTTTGTTGCACACAATCCACATTAAGGTCTTTTGTTTGTATTTGGTACACCAGATTCACCATTGGTGATATATAGCTTCATTTACAAAAAAAAAGTTTATGTCTTAGTTGATACATTTTAATTGTATTTCATTTCAAGAATACTGCTGTAAATGTTATACTCTGTACCTCATAATACATTTGACAGAGGTAAAGTAATGCTTGTAAATATCGTGTTTCATATTCAAGTTACTAGGATATGCCTTTGTTCATTTTAAAAGTTGTTATTAAGTTTTTTTATTAAGATGATGCTGCAGTAATTGGTTACTCTATGTTAAATTTATAAGTACAGTATTGTATGAACTTCTGAATGCTTCCAACCAAATTTTACGAAGGAATTGACATACTTATTTTTTGTGACCTGCATGAATTGCAGGAAAGAAATAAGACAAGGCAACTAACTGAAATGAACATGCTTATGATAATTTTGAATAAAGGGCAGTATAACTGAACATGAATTTTTTGCTTATAGACATATATTTGTTTTTACTTTCCATTTTCTGTTGCTAGTAGGCTATAAAAATGTCCAAACCTCTTTGCGTTAATGACACCACGTGTTAAAAATGTATTTGTTGTGTTTCATGAACACAAAATATTACATTTGGTTAATTGTATTTTGTGAAATACCAGATCTTGCATATTATTTTTTGTCATTAATAATCACTTAAACTGAAAACTAAAATGGGGTGAGGGGGACATAACAACACAGATGGTAGAATGTAAACCAAACCCTTGACCTCATATTACATTGGATGCTTGTATAAAATGTAGTTTTCTGCTAAACTTTTCATCAGAGAAGGAGAAACGTAATATTTCACCTAGATGTATATGTTGTACTTATTTAACCCAAATCTTATTGTTCTTTGATTTTTAAACATTGAGTTTTGCCCCACTTTCTTTCAGCTCCCCTCTTTTAGTTCTTGTGTGACATTGTTTCAAATGAACATTTCTTTAAACTGCATTCATATTTGCCTGTTATGCCATGTAAATCACTGGGTGATTTCTTCATCTAAAATATCAAATTCTTGCCTGATTACAGTGGCCTGTGAGCCTACAAATTTATACATGTGTTTTTGTTTACAGTACTGATATTTAGTTTACCGAGTATAATCAGAAATTTGAAAGTATGCATAAATGTTTTCTTCTTCTTCTTCTAAGAGTGGATCAGTCTCCACTAAATACTGATGTGGAGAATATCAGTATTACCCTGTTTATAGAAGCCACCTCATTTACAAAGCGTATATGATTTAATATCTTCAATATAAATTTGTTCATATTAGATTGCTAATACTTATCAGTTATTAAATGTGTTAAAAGCTGTGTAATAACCTGATTTGGCCTGTTCATTTGAAATAAAGATTGATGATACAAGAACTTTATTCATTTGATGGAAGGGAAGATTCAGATATGTCTTGAAACTGTTGCTAGCTTAGAACAATAGAATTTAATCATGTTTAACATTATTGTGAATTGTGTTTGTATTATTTTGTGTTTGTATGGCCCTACTGCCTTCATCTGTGGTAAGTGGTTGGTTATTTTCCTTGTTGTATTTTAATGACACTCTCTTTTGGACCAACATGCAAAACCAAAACATGAACATACTTCATTCATTTCATTTCATTAGTAATCATACTCATGATAGAAGTGACACATTAGGCAAGTATACACATTGATATCCACCACAGTAGTTGGCAAGTTTCATCTCGTACATGACAAGGTTTTTTTCTCTGATATAAAATGTGTTTTTATGTTCATCGTGGACCTTGTTCCTTTTTCTGTGGTGAGTGATGTGTTTGCAGTTTCATTGTCACTATCAACATTATGTATGTTTTTACTTAAAAGAAAATCTGAAGGTAAACTGATAATTTATGGGCAACAAATAAAAAGTGCTGCATCAAATGTTGACACTGGATAGAATATATGGTACATCAAGATATAAGTTTCTTAATAAATTAACATTACTATTGACAAATGAAACATGATAGAAAACGTTGAGGAAAGATATGTATATATATATATTTGTTATAGGCATACCATTGCTCAAGATATATAACTCACCAAGTTCAGTTTGCCACCAGATTTGCTGAATAAATGCAAACATTATTCCAGGCTATTATGAAATTGTATTTCTTAGAGAAGTCGAGTTTGAGACATGCTATAAAAAACAGCATTGCTGCTATAATGATTTGAAGCATTTGGGAAAATTGATTCCTTCAATTAACAGAAGCTCTGTAAATAATACCTGCATCTCTTGCACAAATTGTGTGGCTTCATGCAAGCCAAGGCTTGTGAAATTAGGATTCTGTACTCTTAATAATGTAAGCCCATATTGTCTGTGTGATGGGTTAGATGACAGTTGTTTTACATAAAAATCAATATCGGATACTTTTAAAGGTTAGATAGCAGACTCTGCTCACAAACCCCACACCATGTTGCCACTTACACTTCTAATGCTATTATTCAGTTCCAATTTAATAACTATTATTTTTTAATGTTTACCACTTTTGCAGATCATGTGGCACATCCTCTTAGGTTGTGCTTCTTTTGAAAACAAAGAGGTGGGGTGGGGATGTGTAACCCTGTTTGTAATTTGTGTTCTATGTGATAAGTGTATTTTTGTTTGTGAAATGTGTAGTTTATGAGATGGACCATTCCATCAGTGATTGCAAAAAACCGACCAGTATGCACAATCTGCGATTTGAACCTAGGTTCATCGCATCTCCCCGAGTCAGTGTAGTATGCACAGCCATATTGGTGAGTTAGTTGGAAAGGAAATATAAAGTATAACCCTCATGCTGAAGAAAGGATGGTTGTGGCAATAACAAACACAATATTTCATGTGTAGCACATATTCACACTGGTAGATGATGAACGTGGCTTGGTTTTCATGACCATCCATGCATCAATGTGATTGGTTATTAATGATCATAAGTTCAAAGCACTGATGGGAAAGGTGATGAAACGAGTACTATTGAAAATTTTAAAATACGGTAAGGTAATTAACCATATGAAATAATAGGAAAACGGTTATTACTGCAAAACTGTCCTAGAGTAATGTACCATTTAAATGAATAAAGGTAAGTAGATCTGAGATTGAGACCCAATGGGTGTGAAGTGTCAGCGATGTATAGGTAGGTCAATTGCCACCTACAACTTCAGATGGGAATATAATTTCGGGGATTACTCTGATGCCTCTGACTGAAACGTTTATTGAGGTCATGTGTTATTCATTTCTTTTTCATACAACATTTCCAATGATATTGTTTCCATCATCCACACTGCTACTGCTTTGAACTTTGACTACCATTGTTACCATAGTCCTCCTTCCTTCTACTTTTGTGAGTGGTCCCTTTCTGTATTAATATTGTATTTTGGCATCTTTTCCTATTCCATTGTTCTGAGTTTTAATTAAATTTGTTATAAATGTGTTTAGGATGTGAAGGATTCTGCATTGAGAGCTCTTTCAATAAAATAATATATGGCAAAGTAAACACCAAATAAAAACTTTTTCTTTTTTGGTCAAAGCTTGTATTAGGTGTAAGCGTTTTAGTATTTGACATTTAAATGATGTGGGAAAGTTGCAATGTAATAATTTTTTTTGTGAGGGGGAAGGGGCACTTACCTCTTGATTTTCCAATGAAAATTTTTTAAAAAAAATCTTAGTTCTTTACTTGACTACTTGTAAACATTTGTTAGTTACTAGACCGAGAAGGGGGAAAAAATTGGCTCCTTATATAAAAGTCTGTAGAATATAATTTTAAAAATCTTAAATATGATATTCAGTTTAAAGTGTGATAGTTTATCCACAAGATGTCTGAAACAGAAAGCAGAGTGACAGCAGTAGGACTACCTTTACATAAATTTTTACGTCAGCATAATGGATGTTTCTTTCCTTCAGCTAAGGCATATAATTAATATAGTCTTGCCTCCCCGCAGTAAAATTTCTGTATGTACCTTATCTGAGAAAAGAAAGAAACTTTACTGCTTCATTACTGAATCTTTCATGATAGATCCTTTTCAGTAACATAATACGCTATTAGATAGTATGGAGCCGAAAAAGATTAATTATTTTGAAATATTCTCAGTTCAGTTTTCTTTGGACTCAATTCTATCAAATTCTTTAGATCATACTAATGCAGATTTTCAGTCAATACTCTGATGATATTTATTTATTTATCGTATGGCAGTTTAGACACTTTTAAGAACATTGATAAAATAAATACACTGCAGCTTTACAAGATTAAAGACATATAACTAGTTTATTAATATAGTTTATCGATTCCTGAGTTGCCAGCAGAAAGTCCACAGGATCACCACCGTAAGATCTTACAGGACATTCTTCAATATCACCAATAGTCTGAATCTCTCCACATAAGGGGGATGGTTGCTTGCCCCACTTGTACAGGGAGTGTGCGCATCTGCCATGCTGAGTTCTGATTCTGTTGAGTGTGGACCAAGTTTTACGAGGTAAATCAAAACCTGGTGGCTTTTGTGTGATGCAAAGTAAGCTGCTGTTTTGGTGTACAGTCCACTCCTGGATCCAAGCTTTGGTGATGTTAAAATCTTCACGTATAGCATCCCTTGCCGATTTCACTGGCGGTTTTCTAGAGCGAACGAAGCCTGTTGATGTTGGCATCCTTAATATCTTGATGGATCGGTAAGTTTCTGTTGTCCATTATTCTCTTGTACTCACGTGTAAGAGCATTTATCCGTCACAGGTTAGGTGGTGGCATGTGGCCTAGTATCGAGAACCATCTTGTGGGAGTTGTCTTGATCACACCTGCAATCATATGCATAGCGTTATTAAGTTGGTTGTCCACGTTTCTCATGTGCAGGCTATTCAACCAGACCGGGGCACAATGCTCGGCAGCCGAAAAGATGATCTAGAGTGGAGGCCGATGCACCCCAGGAGGTACCACATAGTTTTTGAGTGATATTGTTTTTGTTTTTAGCTTCTCAGTCATTTTCGTTAGATGTGCATTAAAGGATAATGTTCGATCAAGGGTAACAGCCAGGTACTTTGGTGTCTTATTGTGGGTAAGAATGGTTTCTTTGAACCGTATGTTAAGTTCCCTTCTAGCGAGTTTGCTATTTAGATGGAAGCAGGTAACCTCTGTTTTAGAAGCATTGGGTTGGAGTCGCCACCTACGGAAATATTTTACCATTGTTTCCAGGTCTTCTGTTAGGATTTCTTCAGATGTTTCGATTGACCTGTACCCTGTGGCGAGAACCCAATCATCGGCATAACCAAACTTTTGTGATCTTGTTTTCGGCATGTCTGCTATACATAGGCTGAAAAGGAGTGAACAAGCACTGATCCCTGTGGTAGGCCGTTCTTAAGTTTCCTCTGAGAGCTGATATCGGTGCCCATGACAACCTGGAAGCATGTTGTCTAACAGGCGTGCAATAAGTTTGCAGGGAGTTACACGAAGAAATTTATATATCATGCCCTCTCTCCACACTGTGTCATAAGCTGCTGAGAGGTCGATAAATGCAGCTGATGTTTTTAATTTCCTTTGGAATCCTGCTTCAATATAGGTAGTTAGAGAAAGAACTTGATCTACACAGCTTCGTCTTGGTCGGAAGCCTGCCTGTTCCACTGGGATCACTTCAAACAGTCTCTGGCTAATTCTGTTATAAATAAGTCTCTCCAGTAGCTTGTAAGTCACATAGAGCAATTGGTTTGTAGTTTTTTGGGCTGTCTGCATGCTTACCTGATTTTAGTATGGCTATTATCTTAGAGCGTTTAAATTCCTGTGGAATGTTGCCAGACTGCATGACATTCGTAAAAAATTGCGCCAGCCATTTTTTTGGTGTACTTGCCGCAATTTATTAGGAATTCAGAGTGTATGTTTTCAAAACCCTGCGGCTTTTCTTGGCAAGGTTTTCTTAAGGGCCTCTGAAATATCTTCGGTGGTAAAGGGGTGGGAGTATTCGGTTTATTCTGATGATAAATATGAATTCCGAATCTCTTTTTGTATTCTAAACATTTGGTTAAAGTACACTTGCCATCTCAAAACTAAATTCAGTAGACCCAGAAACCTCCCAAGACAGTAGCTCTAATTAGTATCCAGGTCTATATTCCTAAAAGAAAGTACTTGTAAAATCTTTAATATCATCATCTCCACTTGCAGTCTAGTAACCTTAACAACTAGTGAACTGCAACACCCCATGTGACGTATCATCTATACCTTCCTCCCCTTTCAAATCAGCTTTGGCAATAAGTCTTCAGATATGGTGCCAAATATAGAAATAATAATTTTAAATATTGAGAAAAAATGAATCCTCAAATTAATAACAAACTAAATTGATATCTGCACTTTTTATTGAAGATAAATAATTAAATTCTTGATACAGGCTGAACTTTTTAATACCTCCAACATTACCTTTTACCACTTCCTTTGTGTATGTCCACTCGTTTGTCTGGACTCACCTTTAAACTGTAAATCCTGAATGGTTCAACCAGCCTACAGATTACAAACCAAGATAAGATTTACTCCACCATCATATCTAGAAAGATTTGTAGATGTCTTGGTTCTTTTTTTTTTTTTTTTTTTTTTACAAAATAACATTTGATGGAATTGAAATATCCTAATTAGCAAATATAGATATAGAGAGATCAGAAAACCATTACTTCACGCAGTAAAATTTAGGAACTTTCAAGGTGATTATTCATTTTACTGGGTCATCCCAT